>VXBT01012155.1:665656-961305 GCA_013400235.1 Oriolus oriolus | reverse complement strand
TCCTTCGTGAAGGGAAACACGGGGAGTTCGTCGTGGCTCTGCATAAATTAGAGGGGGAGCAAGCAGGAGGGTGCCCGGGGGTGTGCGGGGCTCCGGCGGCGCTGCCGGTCCCGCCGCCCCCTGCGGGTGTCCCCGGCTCGCCGGGGCCTTGGAGCCGGTGGGTGTTCGGTGTGTCCGTGGGGTGTTCGGCGCATTCTTGGGGGCAGCTTTGATCCTGTGGTGTCTCTTGCAGCCGTGGGAGCCCCCCCATAGTCCCGCGGGATCCGTGGGTGCAGGCTGGCAGGACTGGGGGAGTGGGTAGTGGTGGATGGGTAGAGGAGTCGGAAAAGCAAATTAAAATGATAAATATTTTATTTCCTATACGTGGTGCCCTGTAAAATGGGCATTTAGAGCAGCTGAACTTCTGGCGTGGGCAGTGGATGTTTCCTTACAGATCTTTAAAACAAGTAGAAGCTGGGAGCGGGACAAGCCCCGAGGAGCTGCTGCTCTGCTCTCACATCTCCCACCTGGGTCTGTCAAAGTTTCCCTCAAGGACCCCGAGAATCCAAATGTCCAAATGGTTTTCCTATGCATTGGGTTGAAAGGCTGCGCAACTGGCCGGGGAAACTGCATGGATAAACGCGTTTTGGGGGTGCATAAGGGGAAGGGGTGCAGTACAGGAGCTCTGTGTGCCTGAACTACTTGTTTGCTTCAGCCATTGAGTTTTTTCATAGCTTAATGAGTTCTGGCATAAATCGATACTGTGCAAATGTGGTGTATGGCCGTGGCTGCCGTTGGAACAGAGTCTGGCCCTCTAAGTCCAGGGCATGCTTGTGGCGAACTCGAGAGAGCGGCAGGAACATGTGAACTCATGGGATTTCATTGAGAATGCACATGGTCAAACAAAAACGCAACAAAAGGAGGAAAAGATGCTTCTGTGTGAACATAGTGTGGTCGCAGTGTGTAGTTTGTGGTGGGAGTATTGTTGAGTAACTCTGGCAGTGGAGCTGCTCAGCGTTGTGGTACGTCTGTGTGTGCGCTGAGTCCTGTAGCACCAGTCAGGACATTTAATTTTCACTGACTTGGCCGAGAAGTAGGAGTGTGGAAGGACGTTGCTGAAAATGAGAATGACTGCTTGTGGATCTGGTAGGCAATTTGGGAGGCATTTAAACTGTCTTTAATTTCCTTGTGATATGAACAGGACAGTGGCAATCTGTTGCTTTGTTGATGGATGTTTTCCTAGCAATATATGGACAGACAGTGTGTTCTATGAATGTGATGGCTGCTGGTTTGGTGTCAGCGATATTTGCTCAGGGACAATAAACAATTGTTTGCTGAGCTTTATAATAAAGAACCAGAAATGCCCCATATCTCCTGAAACAAAGCCTTTATTGTCTTAATGCAACTGTGGGCCAATTTCGTGCTTGGTATAGTTCCACTGGTGAGGGTGGAGTTTTGCCAGGGATGATTTTTGCAGGTGAAATGTCACTTCTGCGTCCATAATGCTCAAGAGTAGTGTCACTATATTGTCTTCACCACTTGAGTATTGTTGATTAGAATGGCATGCTGATGCTTCCCAAAAGTTAGAAGTGGGAGAATTCTCTCATCAGGTCCTCACAGTACTTTCCCTCTTGCTTTCTCCTTTCTGCTTCAGATCTCATATCCCTTAATTTACTCTCTTCCTTCTTTTTCAGTCTTAGCATCTTTTTTCTCTCTTCAAAATTAAGAAGTTTCTCTGACGTCCAGCTCACCTCCAAGCATTTAAAGGTTTTGAGACTGTGTTGAACCCTGCACCACCCCTGCACGACTGGGTAAGCGAGGAGCTGTGTGGCAGCTGCAGTTGGGAGATCTTTCTTGCACACGTTCTCCTTCACAATCTGATTTGTGTGGTGCCTCTGGTCAGTGTGTTTGCTGAAGTGGCAGATTGTCAGAGTCATGCAGTGGAACAGCCTGGCTTGAGAGAATGTGATAGACTGGGCTGGGGGTAGGGGAGTCACTCAGTTTTTACACATGGCCCGTACTCAGGACGTTGAGAAACAACTGGTTTTGAGAACACTTCTTCACAGCATCAGTAAGGACAGGGAAATTACCTAAAAATTGGAACAGAAGGAAAAATGGGGAAAGAGAGAAGGAAATAATCATATTTGCTAGCTGTGGGAAGAAGAGTGGAACTGTTTAACCAGTAATTGGCTCTAACAGAACTTTGGCTCTATCAAAGTTTCAAAGAAAATATTTTATTGAATAAAGCTATGTTATCTTTGTACACGGTTAACAGTATTAAATACATGTGGCCAACTCTTAATCTGTTCTGGGACTGTGGTAGTTGTAAACAGAGCCAGTTTCAATGCTCAGCTTCTGCTGAGCCGTTTTGTATCTGACATCCCTGCGCTGTACAACTTTGGATCTATTTGCAAACCTGCTACGTTATGAGATGCAAAAACACAAAAAGAGCGTGTCTGACGCAGCTCAGGGCTGATACTGTTCTGACACAGGATCAGAGAGCAAGATAAATGCACCGTCCCACTGTGAAGGGGAAGAAAGTGTGCTTAATGCTTCTTCAACTCAGTTACTAGTCTAAAGTTTGTTCTGGTTTGGCCAGACCTGGTGTGTTTTTGACTGTCAGTGAAGTATGGTTTGCAGCACAACGTAATACTGCAAAGAGTCTGCAACTCTTCTGTGTTTACTTAAAAAGCATGTAAGTCGGGGTTTTGATGTTTCGTTTTGACATAAGACAGTGGAAGGATTCAGCTGTGGAAAGAGAATTGTTCACATGCTAACCTGAACATAAAGCTGAAAATCTGACAGGAAAAACATTATTTTAGGAGAAAGATAAATTATCTGTTTAGAACTACATTTATCAGTGACACTTCCACTTCCATGCCTTGCATGCTCTTGCCAGGCTTATCTTTGTGAATGCTTCATTTATATTAATCCTTCTAAAACCACACTGAAGTGGAAAGGTACCAAATCTTCCCATTGTGGGGAAGACACCTTCCCTTTGCAGATGGAGAATAAAAGCACAAGCAAGAAAACGAGTTGCCTGTGACGATGCAGGAACTGTGCAGTAGTGCAAGAACTTGAATTTATGTGTCCTGAGCTGTTGGCAAGTGTTGAAATGAAAGTAGTGCCCCTGCCAGAAGGAGTGGGAGAAGAGAAGCGGCACAGCCTAAAAGGCACAGTGTGAAAACTGGTTGGGTTACCCAGCTGTGATGCACTCAGTGGTTGACTGCTCTTCCATCACCACCATGCATGTTGGTCTTTGTTAGACCGTGGAAAACAGAAGGGTTTTGTAGTGGTAAGTGCTTAAACAAAGGTACTTGGCATACACAGGAGAGAAGAAAAAGAAAGGGACGTTTTTCTTCTCCTTTCTATACCTGCCTTCAACTAGTGGGTACTGTTTTTACAGATAGGTCTCTGGTTGGATCTTTGGGGAGGTCCTTCATCTGTCCCACTGTACAGTTGTCTGTGAGCAGGTGCCAGCAGAAGGGCAGAGGAGGCTTTGCAGAGCCAGGTGGGTCATGGCAAGACCAAGACTGCCTTTCTGTGACCCCAGCAGCCGGGTGAGGTGGTTTGAGTGCAGATCCCCACCCTGAGAGACCAGGCTTGTGCTTTTTTTTTTAAAGTGGTTTCTAAAAGGGTGGCTGCTCTTCCTTGTGCTATGCACAGACACTCACGTAGCTGCTCTTCTCACCTGGCTGCTCTTCTGCTTTGGGGTGTTGGTGTGAAGGGCTGTGGGTGTTGCCTGGCAGCAGGGAGTGGCCTGTGGCAATTCTCCTGTGGCAGAAATCTTATGGGGTTATATGAGCAGGGAGCACTGGTGTCTGCAAAAAAAGGAAGGATATGGTCTTTTCTTCCCTTTTCTATGTAATTTGAAGCATTAGGGGTTACCTGCTACCTCTGTGCTCTGTCACTTTGGGAAAACTGAAGTATTGCTTTTCCTTAGAGTGCTGTGGTTGGTGCTTGACAGTTATAATGGTGAAGTCAGTCCTGTTTGTAACTTTGGTTTCAAAACATCTTTTGTGCTGACAGCCTACTTCTTGTGCTTAGGCCAGTGCTGTAAGTTTTGTGCAATGAAGGGTGGGACTCTGATGGGTGGGAGAGCAGTGGTTGCAACTGCGTCTACGAAAGAAGAAGTCGCAAAGATTTTTGGAGCATTTTGTGTGCAGTGCTGTCCGCTGGTCTGTATCACATTTTAAAATAACTTTTGAAATCAGTATTTCCTCCACTGGTTTAGCCTGGGTGTGTAGCTGAAAGGGCAGGTTTTGTGGTAGCTTGGTGCAGTTTGCTTGTAGCATAGATGTAGTTTGCAGTGGAGTTTGAGTCTTTAGCAGGTCGTCAGCTCGCTTAGGTGGGACAAGGATCCTAGTTTTATGATGTCAGCAGGGAGCACAAATGCAATAACCTTTGCCTTGTTTAGCTTTATTTATCCTAGAAGCAAAACTCTTGGATTTGCTTACATTTTTAAAATGTCTTTGACAGCATGAAGGCAGAAAGTTGCCTTTTGTACACATACATGCTCTTCTTCAAAGAAAGAAATAGTGCAGTCATTTAGGAATGGTGGGACAAATCCCTTTCATTTAGATGAGCTCAATTTCTTTATTTTTACATTTATATTGCAATTTTTGGCAACACGTGTGCTTTCAGGATGAACTGTAAAACCTCTGTGCTGTCCTTTAGCAAATCTCAGCCGTTTACATTTACAGCCTCTCTGTGTGAGCTGCATTAGAGTCCTGTAAAGAGCTTGTGATGACGTAGCGTGAAAAGTGCTGCTGCTATGAGGGGTATTTTAATATCCTGGAGAGAAGCCTTGCTGCTTGTTGTGGTGGGATGGGTCTTATTTTTTACCTTATACTGGGGACTTACTTACCTTTCTTGTAAGCTGGAGAGCTGAAACCCAGTAATGCTTCTGCAGGAGAAACTGCCCTCATGTTTGGCTTCATTTGAAGCAGTCCCTCTGCTTTGTAGTCTGGTATATTTTAGGTAGGGGAAACGAAGTCTTGAGAATGTTACTGTGTCGAGGGGAACTCACTTTGAGCTGCTTTTCCTTACCTGAATATCAAGAGTTCTTCTGTGCCCCTTGAAGGATGTCCAGTTCACCATGCTTGTGCCCATTGGTGCTAACAAACTTGTCTGCCCTGAAGGAGAGGCAAACACTGCCCATCAAAGGTATTTCAATAATCATGGCATTCAGTGGGTTGGTGAGAGGAGGATGATGATGGCAAATAATAGAACAATTCCTTTCATTCCTTGCCTGTGCAGTGAGTGGGCATTTGTCAGACCTCATGTACATACACAGGCTTTTTTTTGTTCTGGTGCTAATAATAAATAGAGTTCACAGCTTCAAGTAGCCAGGACGATGTGACGAGAAGTGGGTCAAAACCATTTGTGTGTGCATAACTGCATTCCTAATCTAGGCCAGTGCCTGTGCTGGATGCTTCTAAACAGGCTGAAAAGATTTCAGGGAAGCTGGAGTTTATGCTGTCAGCTGGGTGAAGTGCACCTCTAGCTGAGTGGAGCACTTAAGGACAGGGCTCAGAGTGAATGGTCTGGAGTAGCTTTGCATGTTAGAAGGACCATAGAGGTACAGGTTTACTGTTTAGTACCTCTGAAGAGCGAGGAGTTTAAGTCAAAGTAAACTTTCTTCTTCCTGGCAGGATGACTAGCTGAGCAGCCCTTCAAACATGTACACTGCTCTGCCATTTCACTGAAATATGTCTCTGCTACCTCAGTTTCCTCTGAAGTGTCACTGAGGACAAAGATGACTTGCTGAGTGTCACACTGCATTGCTGCCGTGTCCTTCAGTCTTGCTGCAATGGTTGAGCTCCTTGGTGCCCTTCAAGGAAGAATGGCTGCTTGGCCTCGCCCTGAGATGCAGTTTGGGGCTTGGCTGCTGGTAGAAGAAAGCCAATTTTTATCTGAAGCCACTGGGATTTGTGGAGTTTATTTTTGGAGAGAATAGGGAGGAGGAGTTTCATTGGGTTATGATTTCTTTCATGGTTCTATGGTTGGGTTTGGTTTTTTTTCCATCCTAGGGCTTTTTGAGGTTACTTGTCCATGAAGAAGATCTATGACATATAAGGCAAGCTGTAATACACTTGCTTAACTCTCGTAATACCTGGCACATCACTGCTGCTCCCTGAAAACAGTCTGTCAGAAATTCATAACCCAGTTCAGGTGAGAATCGAGGAAAGGATATGGAGAGAATCATGGTAGTTTGGGGATTTCCATTGGCTGGAAGGTGGTGGTTTGGTATTTCTAAAAGTAAATCAATCTTCTCTTCCAAGCCTCAAGTACATTTGAGGCCATCCCTGTCTAATGTGCAGAAGCAAACAAGTGCTGAGGTTGTACCCAGCGTGTCAGGGGCGTAGGCACTGGTTTTCCCACACAAAGAGGTGACCTTTGGAAGGTGAGCATGCCTTGCTTTGGCACTGTCCCACCATTCTCCTGTGTCCTTTGTCATAGTGAGCAGCGCAGTGACACAGTACCTGATCAGAAGTGCTCAGGCACAGGGAGTCTGGAGTGTTCTGGAAGGGAGCCCTGGCTATGCAAGGGTTGTCCTGTGAGTGGTTTGTTACCACAGATGGCAACTGTGGGAGCCAGTGACTCTCCAAAGGCAATGTTAGCCTGCCCATTACTCTTCATTTTTCTGTTTGTTCTTTCAAGTACAAGAAGTACAAGGCTGAGCAAGTCATAAACTTCTTACACAAAATATTAGCAAACATATTCTTCCTTTTTCAGAAAATACCTTGAAAGCAAGCTGAGAATTCAAGCAAATTAATGTCTCTGAAGAGCAGAAAGCATTTATCTCTTGGTGTGAAACTAAATCCTGTTGAAAAGATTTTAAAAAATATTTTTCTGAAATATAGCAACTAGAAAGCCAGCCTTGAAGCTTGTAATGAAGACTGGAGTTTGTGAATGTCCATGCCTGTCAGTCTTAGGTGGAGGATTTAGTTTAAAAGGCCAAAGCACGTGTTACAGATGCCATTTTATCAAAAATCTCTTTTGGGGAAGTTCCAATCTGAGTTCTTCAGCCTGTCTTGCTTTGTCTGCAGTTAATGACTGATTCAACTGGGCATAAAGAGGGAACAGGTTAGAGGCATCACCTGGCCGTGTTATATGCTACATCCTTTTCCTAATTAGGCAAAAGTGCTGTACCTTCAAAGTTTCCTCTGTCAGTCTAATTTACTGAATGTGCCATGACTGGTTTGGTTTTGTTTTGTTGGTTGGGGTTTTTCAGTGTAGTATGTAAGCAAAATAAAATAAATTTCTTTGCTTGAGGATTTGAGGACCAGTTAGCACATGAAGTTAGAAAATAAGTGTGCCAACTATTGTTTTGTTTTCCAGTGGCCTGAGGGCCCTTCCTGGTTATCACTGTTGTAAAGAGACAGTCTCTTCCCTGAAGAACTTACAGTTTAAGTAAGGGTGTGTGAATGGATATTAGAGGCACAAAAATGTGAAGCATGTTGGTGTGAGGGTTGAAGTGGAAAAAATTTTCTTACAATGAATGCAGCGGCTTTGATGGAGAGACAGATTTTTACTTAAACTTCCAGTGTAGCATTATGTATCTGTATAAAGCTGCTTCATTGCTCTGCAGCTAGTTAGGGCCTACTTTTTCTCTATAGAAGCACTCAAAAAGCATCTCCTCAACTTTGGTACCTATTTCCAGGTAACTAATAGGATTAACAGATCCAAGACAATGTGTTCTTTAGCTAAATGTAATCCATTTGCCAGCTTCAGCCAAAAATATTGCAGAGAGGAGAAACACTGGTCTATATAGTAAATCTGATTTTTGAAGAAAGGAGGGCTTAATACAAGTTAGACCAGTGTTTTTTTCTAGAAAATTTCCGGAACTGGTGTCATTTTAATTGTGTAATTTTAGAGCAGATGACTCTTAAAACTGCGGGCCAGCTCAAAATGCAGTCAGGGGTCAGTCAGGTCAGTGATACTGGGATACCCTTTTAAAGGAACTGAGAAAAGAACTTCAGGATGGGGAAGTATTTAAGTCCTGGGGCACTTCTTGTATCCTGTGGCAGTGGGCCTTATGGATACCTAAGTAGCTAAATTTTTTGCTCAAATTGTAATTCCTGTGTCTGTCTAGTCTCTTCCTAATCCACTGCCATGATTTCCTGTGGCTAAGTAGTTCTTCCTTCCCCCAAAGCTGTCCCAGTGTTGCTAGCACGGGATGACTGCAGGCAGTATCTGCCTGGGAGAGGCTCTAATTTCTGTGGTGCTGAGGTTATGGTGGGCTCAGTGTGTGATGTGCAACAGCTTTGCCCCAGAGGGATGCTCAGGTTTATATTGCTGTGCTAATTAAGATCTTGATGTCTGGTGTACAAAATTCTTAATTGCTGAAGCATCCTCATATCAGCTTCCAGGAAAGTTGTTTTCCAAAGCATTTTAGTTTTTATTCCCCACCGCAGAATTATGAAAGAAAAAGGAGACTGGTTGCTGAAGAACAAGTGGTGTCACCTGTTCTACTTTCCTGTGGATTTTTTTTGTACTGATGGAAGGCTTTGTTTTAATGCTTAATTCTTTTGACTGCCAGCATCTGGTGGCATACAGGGGGAGTGCTGTATGTGTAATGCCTGTTCTGTGCACTGAAGGCAAGAGTTGAGAATGAGCTTTAAAGTAGAGGAGTGTGTGCTTTCAAAGAGTTTATTCCGTCCAGCACTGAAATTGAAGTAATGAACCAAACTGGGCATTGCATGCATTGATAAAGTGGTGCTTTGTTAAATGACTGCTCTAAAGGATTGTTTCAACCCCTTCCTCCCATTTTAGTATTAGATCTGAATCTCTTTATTGCAAGAAACATCAGCACTAGTAGAATCAAGAATTAAAGTTTGAGCCAACGGTTGAGTTCATTTATTCCTGTTTTATCTCTAATGATGAAGAAACCTCAGCTGATTTCCTGCTGAGGTTTGATGCTTCCCAAGGCTTGAGGTTCATCTTTATTTTATCTCCAGAATCTCACTTTGGTTTAGGGTATTTTTTCTCCCAAATAGGAAGCTGATTAATTGACTTGTAAAACAGGCACAGATGTAGTTA
This sequence comes from Oriolus oriolus, assembly GCA_013400235.1. Classification (NCBI taxonomy): domain Eukaryota; kingdom Metazoa; phylum Chordata; class Aves; order Passeriformes; family Corvidae; genus Oriolus; species Oriolus oriolus. The sequence continues at coordinate 952,281 of VXBT01012155.1, read as the reverse complement.
ATTTACTTTGTAAGTGCAGATGTTTCGCATGCGAGGAAGTCAGGCAAAGATTGGATTTAGAAAGGACCAGATTACAGACACCAATCAACAAAACACTGAATCTCACAGAAAACTTATTATTGTAAAAGCAATGACATAAAGAGCTCTTACTCCTCTGTATTTTCCCACAGGGAGAGGAGTGGAAAAAAATTCTGTACTATAATATACAGTAATTCAGATTCCTAAGATTAAATGTCTCAGTGTCTCTATAATCAATGCACTCTTTTCTTTTTTTTTTTTTTTAACTGTCATAGTTAGGATGCCATGAACTCAGCTCAGGGTAGCATGTTTTGCTACATGGGAGGCTTTTGAAATATACTGTAGGAAATGGTCTCCTCGAGGAAGGAAAGGAGAGGGAGTTCAACAAGCCATTTACAAAAATGACAACTATTCCAGTTAATGTGGGTAAACTGGGTAATTTTTGCACAGAATTTTACAGAATGGTGTATTTGAAAATCTGACTGTGTCAGGGTAACACATCTTTCCAATATCTATTTAAAGTACATAAATATTTATTATTGTCCTTCTTTTACAGATTAAGAAACAAAGGCTGGATTGACTTGCCTAAAGCTATAACTAATTAATGCAAGGATAGAATGTGAACTTGGGACTTTGAACCAAGAGAACAACAAACAAGATGAAACATTGCAAATAGAAATATAATGAAAAGATAATATAAACATTATATTTCAAGCATAAACTCACTACCCCAATATGGAAATCATCTTCCGATAAATGCCTTTAGGCAAGTAAGCAGCCTAAAAAACTGCTTCTTACTGAAAACAGAATCTGTTTAGACCAGATCATTTCTTTACTTGCCAATTTTGTGCATCCAGCATTACCCCCATTAAGCTTATTGCTTCTGAGAAAATTCTTAAAGACAAATTGGAATTTAAATTATATTTTCAAATAATTCGAGTTCAAATGAAGAGAACCAGGCAATTTTACAGTTCATCATGAAAAGCTACAGCAAAATCATGCTCGAAATTTCCTTTACTTATCTCCCAGGATTGGTGTGAGTCAGCCAGAGCCCTGTACTAAATGTGGCAATGGAGCTGACTCAAAGACAAGTGATTGGCATCATTTTATGGGATGTCACCAACTGCAGCTTCATTAAATGTCAGTTTTCCCTCTGTCTTGGTCAAATGTTAATTTTAATTGAAATTTTGGCTGAGAATAGCAGAATTTTTTTATTTTATTTTATTTTTTTTTGCTTTTGGTAAGTTCCCTGGGTCACAAGGGCCACCCAGGATCGTTATTTTTTTAATGGAAAGGACGGTGGATCTCCAAGCACAATTCTTCTCTAAATTGCATGGTCACGGGATGGTAGCGCACACCTGGTCACTGCACCACTCCAGCACTTGTGCATTTTAGAAGAACAGTGTAGTCCTGTAACAAGGTTTGGGATTTCTCTCCTCCTTTTCTGGATATTAATTTGGAAGGAATTTTGGAAAGAATTCATTGCAGTATCTATTTATTGCAGTGTTTTCGGTCAATGCCTTTGTGTCACTGGTGCAAATTGAGAGATAGGGAGTTTTTAGTGGCATTTCTGTAAAACTTCAAGCAATTTCAGAGTTTGGTAATGATAATTTTTTGTTTCTAAATATGCTAAGTTAAAAGCAGAGCAAACATTTCCTAGTTTTCTGGGCTTCTAAATGTCTCCCATACTGGATGTTGTTTGAATTGTGTTCCTTTTCCTGAACTGTCTTGTTTGTTGTGGTGTTTGTGATTCATTTGAATGTGCACTAGCCAGCACCTGAATAATGGAAAACCTAAAGTAAATAAATGATAGTGCCTGCTAGAGAATCAAAAGGTTCTACAGTGAGCCGTGGTGCTCTTTAGAACAATTTAAATATCTTTCTGTAAACAAAGTGTTGAATGAAGAGTGGTTGAATGGAAGTTGAAAAGCTTGAATCATTCAAGTTTGGGATACTGAAAGTCTAGACTAGATTTAAGTGTTATTACTTTAAAGTTCTTAGAAGGGACTAGAAGAGCATTCTGAGAAGGGCTTTCTTTACCTTTGCCTAGGGTTTATAATTTAATCTAGGGTTTGGAGGATTTAAACTGGGTTTATTCTCATTGCAGCAGAGTTAGTTTCTTCCCATATATGGAAATTTTTAAAGGTTAGTAGGGTTTTTTTTCTTTCCTTAAAGTGAAAGATGCTTTAGATTGTAGATGCCAATTCTGTAATTAACAAACAACAAGAAATTTGTAAAATGACTGGAAGTAGTTCTTGAAAGATTCTGAAATTTTAATCATGTTCGTCACACTGATGGTGTGTTTTTCCTAATAGAAGAGGTATTTGTATTTTAAACTGGAATAATTTTGGCTTCTGGGGCTTTTTTTGTTTGTTTGTGCTGGGGTGTTTTGTTTTGTGTTGGGTTTTTTTGGGGTGTTTTTTTGGGATTTGTTTTGTCTTGTGGTTTTTTCTGTGTGTGTGTTTGGTTTTGGTTTTTTTCCTTAAATGTGCCCCAGAAGCCAGAACTGTCTTACAGGACACCTACTTTCAGAAATAATGAGGCAGGTAGGTACGTTAGACTTGATCCTTTCATCATGTTTGATAAATTTTGAAAGAAAAATGGGTCAGACTGTAATACTAGACTGTAAAGAAAGTGAAATATGAGGTAACTAAGGAAAAAAAAGGGTATATGTGTTTGTACCACCTGTATTTCTGCTACAGCCGGAAGCTGTACACTTTCTATCTGAGCTGCATGAGATTAGCTTGTGTGAATCTTTCACTCCATCATCACAAACTTGACCTCTTCTGTGTTGCATAACTGTTGTCAGACCGTTCCCATGTGGTCAGTGTGGGGATCCTCCAGTTTTGCCTTCCATAAACTTTGGTTTTGTTTTTCTGACAATTCATTTCCTGTTGATTCAAATTCTTTGTTTGTTTGTTGTTGATTTTTGTCTGGCAGCACTGGACTGAAGCCTGTCAGAGCCTGGACTCCTGGCATCTTTCACTGCTCAGTTTACATGAAGTTTAGGGGAGTTTCATGGAGGCTTCAAACCCCTTAAAAATTTGGCTGAAACTGGCCAAAAGTTATGGGGCAGGTTGCATGTGCACACTTACGTTATCATACGAGAAATCTAAGAAGGTTTTTTAACTTAAATTCTTGACCTGGCCCTATATTTGCTTCTTGGTCATGGAACAATCTCCCTGGATGTGTTTTTGCAGCTCAGCTTTGTACGCAGGGAACTCACTGTGGTGGCCCTGGTTTTGCTAGAGCCATACTGATTTCATTAAGATGTGGGCATCAGAATGGCATCTTAGAGTCGTCCTATCTCGTGTGTAAATGCTTTACTGCGTGATTGCTACCTCTTTAGAAAGGCTGTTGTGCAAGCAAACCACACTGATTTCCTTCAGCATTAACTGGCAGTTTGTGGGTAGAGAGTGGAGAACACTAGATAATGTTTTTGTTCTTGCTGACTTTCTGACTGATGAACCACATGAAATTCTGTAAAGCTGGAGGCGGGGAAAAAACCCAGTGTATTTCAGTCCCATTATTTGGTTACAGCTGTAAAGGGTAATGTTCATTTATCACTTCCTTCTAGAAGCTTTCTGTAACTGCATGAGCTGTTCCTGTAATTCAATGACATGTGCATCACAAAGGCTTGAAAATTGGAATGGATCGGAAACTCCTGTTATTTCAAATTATGTAGTTGTAAACTGGCTGCAGGCCTTTGGGTTGAAAGACTAAGCATTGATTTCAACATGCTGCTGGGTTGTATCAGAGAGAGATAAAAGTTGATTTTACATGAAGTGGAAACTTAGACATGCTAGTATGGAACTCAGTAAGCCCACGGTGAATATACGTTGGCTGCTCACAGATCATATCATAAAGCAATTTATTTGTATCAGTGGCCTGTCACATCACGTAGGATCAGTCTTTGCTTAACTAGAGAATACATATTAAGGAAAGCTACTGCAGACCTGAGCTTGCGTTCTAGCTGTGCTATCTCTGTGGGCCAATAACCACATGTTTTATCTGGTTTTCTTCCCAGTGCACGAACATGCCTAGTGAGTAACACATGAAAACCAAATATAACAAGGGTTGATGCATTTGGCCAACTTGCAAAGTATAAGGATCTCATTATTTTTTCCTACTTCCTGCCTTTGTTTTTTTATTTGAATGTATCTATCTAGTTTCTCTTTAGCAGCCTAGGCAAGGTTCTTTCCCATTTCATCTGCAAATTAGTCTTTCTATGGGTATGGCTATGTTGAATGATGAATTTGGTTGTTATTTATTTATTTTTGTGGTAGCTTTTTTACTTGGCTCTTGCAGGAAGTGACATAGTTATTTTTTCTTATTTTCTTTTGTTTGTACATCGAGGAAGGTGAGGGTCACATTCTACAGGGGAGGAAAAAAGGATGTCAGAAATGTACCACTTACTACTATCAATAATACTTTAATTAACTAAATGCTCTGTCTGGCTTCTTGCCCATGTAATATATAAAAATCAGAGAGATTCTCCTAAGTCATTATTACTAGTTGTCAAAAATGCTGTTTCCATTTACAGTGAAGCCTGAAGAAGAACTGGCTGGCAAGTCTCAATATGCAAAGAAATATTGGTTATTCAGGTTATGCATTTCCCTACATTTCATATTTGCACTGGTGTACTAAAGAGTCACCTTTGTCAAGCCCATCCATATTTAAAATTGCCTTTGTATATGCAAAGTATGAGTCCCATAGCAGGATTCCTGTTGATATTCTTGTAAGCTATGCCCAGGGTTTGTAGCATCACAGAATGGTTTGAGCTGGAAGAGACCTTAAAGATCTTCTAGTTGCAATCCCCCTGCCATGGGCAGGGACACCTCCCACTGGAGCAGGTTGCTCAATGCCCCATCCAGCCTGGCTTTGAAGGCTTCCAGCATTGTTTGATTTGCTGCAGTATGGAGGATGCCATCTGCAGAACTCCTGGGAGAGGAGAGCTCCTGTTGAGCAAAGCCTGTGCCTTGCCTCCTCCAGTACTATTAACCTGGTTTCTCTTGAGATGATGCCTTGCTGCAAGTGCTGTTCACCACTCAGTCAGGATTTAAACTGTCTGAGCAGGAATTGGGCAGCTGGGCTGCCACTGCAGATGGCGACTTATCTTGCCTTCCCCAGGAGGAATGAACCTCCCTGCTCCAAACTTCTGTGAGGTTTTTAATAATTCCCAACTTTTTCTGCTGGAGAAAAGTAACAGCCTGTTCGCCTCTCTAGAAGGGATTGAACCAGTATCAATTCTGCCTGCAAGTGGATGTGCTTTGGCTGCATTGAGAGTCATGTGTAGTGAGGAGGGAAACAACTCTGACTGCCTTGGTTTACTTTTTATCCCTGAATCTTCTGGGTTTTGTCTCTAATCTTCAGGTTCAGACAATAAATGGGGTTTAACTGCAGATCCTAAAACTGAGCTGATTATGTGTAGATCTGTGGATCAAACGTTAAGCTGTCAGAAGGCAGACTTGCCGTGCTGCCCAAGATGAAGTGGTGTCTTGTTAGATCCCCATCAGACAAAGCACGTCACCGTGTCCTTCCAGAGCCCAGCAGTCCCTGGGTGCCATCCTGTGTGTACCATAGAGGGGAGGATGCAGGGGCAGCATCCACACCACTGTAAGTGCAGCCCTGGCACCAGGCAGGGGCTGGGACTCCCGTCAGCTACAGATTTGGTGTGTCTCTGCCCCAGTCACCCTCTTGTGGGCTGATGCTGTGGGGTTGTGGGCCACTCCTTCCAAAGGGTCACCTGCATCACCTGCTGCAGGAACTGGTGGAATGTGCTGAGGTTGCCCTTGTGCAGTGTAGGTGCTGGCAGACAGGGATGAACTCCAGGCAGCATTGCCCACCACCGAGCCTCCCCACAACGGCTCCTTGATTGCCCATTTCCCATAAATTGCAGATGCTGTTAGAGAGTCTCTTGACTCTTTTCTTGGCAGTGTTGTTGCAAGAAAGCATTTTTAGTAGCTGCTTTTCAATATCAAAATGATTATTCTGCCATGAATCAGAGTTGGCTTAAATGCAAGTGAAGGACAACTCCTTAAGGAGTCTCTGCCAGACCCCAAAGCAGTTGAGCTTTCTGCCCATGAGCTGTCCTGAGCTGCCTTACATCATCTCCATGTCCCAGAGCAGGGTTTGCCACAGCTGATAGCAGCCTCTCCTGACAGCCTGCAAAGGGTGGGGAAAGGAAACACCATCCTGAAATCCCACTCCCTGCAAACAGAGAGCCCTGGTAACCATGATTATCTCTTGAGAGCCAGGACTTCCTAGGTCTGCTCCTTGGGGCACAGGAAAACTCATTATTTTCTTCCAGCCCATTTTTTTCATTCCCTGGTTCACCATTCACGTAAATTTCCTTTTAGGTGGTGTTTACATTTTCAGCTTTAAAAATGCGGGAAAGGCTCTGTCATGGCAGGCTGTAATACAGTGCAAGTAACTATTTCAGAGCTGGCCTTGCATTGCCTCTTGCCCTCTCATCTGTCATCAGCTCCCTCCTGTGTTTTGTGAAGTTTTTGCTTCACTGCTGACAGTGGCACAGCAAAAAGTGAGCTCATACAGAGCTCAAATTACTGTTGAACCAGTTCAGATCTGTTTAATGGAAACCTTCCTTCTCCAAACCCTTTGGCACTCCTTTTACTTAAGTCATAAAACTTCTTCTGTTTGAACTTTGTGAAAACAAACCCCAAACCCTTTCTGTGCTAGTTACAAAACACTTTGATTCCTTTCCCTGGTTTTGTTTCACGTTATTTACTGAACTCCTGCTGGAGTAGCGTCTTGGGGTAAAAAGACACTGCTTCTTAGCCGAACAATTTAAATTTTTCATCAAGGGAGATGTATAACCAAACTCTTTGTGAAATGAGTTAGCCATCCATTCTAGCTCCAGCTCCAAGTAGGAAGTGTGGATCATTCCAAAACCCAGGAGAATTCGGACGTGGTATGGTAGGTATGTAAGCAATAGTACTTCATCAGCTGTGGACATAAAGGAAAACTTCTGACTGGTTCTGGCAAAAGCTGCCGTAAATGTATGACTTCAGGGGTATGTGTGTGCATCTGAGCTCCTGAGACAAGGGTGAGTTTTTGCATTTTACGCTGAGTAGTGGTCAGTGAGCATTAACCCATAGTTACAAAACTCTGTGGTAAGTGTCTTTTCCATTTTTAATTTTTTTTTCCTGAGGCTGAGATGTGCCAGGATCTGTTGTTGGCCTTGTTAAGTAAATTCCATCTCTCCTTTTGTGTTCCAGTTTTGCTTTTTGGGTTTCTGCGCTACTGGCTAATCTATTAGTGATGCTTAAGTTTAAGGGTATCTCAGCACAGTAATTCATGTGAAGAAAAAAATAAATTGTATTTATTTCTGAGTTTTTTCTCTGAACTCCTTATATTGCACTTATTTTTTTGAGATGGGTGATAGTAAGTTATTATGGCAGGGTGTGGACAGCTTTTTAAAATTATCAGTCTTACATTTATGCAGGAAAATTATCTTACATTTATGCAGTCTTACATTTATGCAGGAAAACCTTTGCTATCTTCTGCATTCAGAATTTCAGCAAACCCACTATCACTGCAGAATCATTTGGGTGTGGATTCTCTCCACTTGCTGTGTTTGATTTCCACAAGGATCTGTACATGTCTAAAAACATTTAATGAGAGCTATTAAGATATTTTAGCCCTGCAGACTTGTTTCTTTGTAAGCATTCAGCAAACACTGAGATCAATGGTTTCCTGTGTTTTATTAGCACAGCAGTTTCAGCTGGTCCTGTAATCTCACATTTCTTTTTATAACTATTTTATAAGGAGAAGGACCCAGTTAAACCAGTTCAGGTTTCTCTGTTTCAGTGCTCCAATCCTTGCTCTCATTGTAACAAGTCTGTCTTGGCTGTCCATCTGCTGTGCTTCTCAAGCCTCTGCCGTGTCTCCCTGGCACACCTGCATTTGTGCCAAAAGCTCTGCAGTCACTTAGGCAGCTGTATCTTTTTGACCATCTTTGCCTCCTTGTATCCAGATGTGTACACAAAAGTGCACAATCTGATGTTTCCTTGATATTTTTGAGCCAACACAGGCTGAGATTACAAGGTGGTTCCACCTCTCTGTGCAGGACTGCTCTAGGCACTGAAACCTCCCGAGCAGGAGCTGTGGGTCCCTGACATCCTAGGGACAGAGAAGGGCTGGTGAAGGGACACAGAAAAGAGAGTGCAGTGGGAGAGTGGCTGGCAGCTGCTGCAGGGTGATAAGGACAGCTCGTGCTATCTGATATAGGGAGCCAGGTGGTTTCTGTTGTTGCCAGTGAGGGTGAGGACAAAAGGCAGGAAAGAGGGGCTGTCCTAGACCTGCAGCCATTGCTCCAGGGCAGGCATCTTGGCTGTAGCAAGAAGAAGAGGAAGACTTTAGCTCTTGGGGCCTTGTCCCTCAAATATTTGTTTCCTGCTTCTCCAGAGCAGAAAAATGCAGGTGAGGAGAGCTTGAAGGCTTTCTTCAAGACCCAAGGCTGAGGTGACTCTGATCCTGCGCTGGGTATCTGGTGAGTGGCAAAGCTGTGCTGCTGTGATCTTCTCTGCTCTGCTGCTGAGCTAGTGGCTCCAGGAGGTGCCTGGGAGCACCCACTACATTTGTGCCTTTGTCTCCATAGGGGAATCCTGCCGTTGTTGTGGTACAGGAGTGAGGTCGGGGGATGGTGCTTTAGGTTCTCAATTGGGGTGATAAGTGCTCCCTGTAAATTCAGGATTGGCAAAAACCTGTTGTAGGGTGGAATAGCTTGGTTTGTCCATGTTATGATAACTTCCAAGAATTTTGTTGAATGTATAAATGGGGGTAGGTCTTTAGGATTGTGCAGGTCAAAACATTAATTTTAACTGGACTAGAAATATGTAAAAGTAATGGTGAAAAATCTTATTTTAAATTTAGTTTTAAATAAATGTTTAGTTTAGCCATAATGAAATAATTCAGTCTAGCAGCCTTCCTTACCCACCCCATTCTGAGCACCTTCAGGCTTCCCCCTTTATGACCTGTTGAAATTTACTGGTTAAGAGGTCAGAAGCAGGGGTTTTTTTAGAAACAAGCAAAATGTCTCAGTAATCTTTCAGAGGTACTTTCTTGATTTTTATTACATTCAGGGAAGTCAGCAACTAGCTATTTCAATTCAATAAATAGTTATTCCAAAGATGAAAAGTAAGGAATGTGATTAAGACAGAAAAAGACAGCTCTTGTAGTTCTAAAATCTGGAATCAGGACCAAAAATAATCAATTTGTGAACTTGAGGTAATAATTACTTTCATAAATTTTATCTATATACAAGATGTCTGTTCCACTTTGTGCCCAGCCTGCTTCAGGGGGTTTTATCTAAGTAAAAAATCAGTTTCGCTTTGATGGTTTTGTGAGCCTACTCTGCTTTCACTTACCTCTCTTAATGCAACATTGATAGGAATATCAGTTGAAAGTGTGTTCATTTAGAGCATTAGAACTGAGTCATTTGCCATAAAGAATTTGGATAAGTGTGTGTTATATGTGACTAATTAGTGGTGCAGTTTATCTGCCTCTTCAGCAAACAAAAGGCTCATGTTACAGCAACCCTTCTGCAGAGAATAGCAATCAAAATTTCTGCTTAAATAATTTTCGTGTTTTAGCATCTGCTCATTTCTAGAATACAAATCAACACCAGTGCGTTCTCCTCTGATATGTTTTGTTTGAATCCTTTTTAGCTGAAGAGAAAAATGGAGGCATGGCATTATTTTGAGCCTGCATGTGCTTTGCTCTTGATGTAAAACAGTGAAACCACAGACTGCAAGCTTTCGATATGCAGACGTTGCCCCTGGCTGTGCAAGAAGATATTTAGATGTGCAGATCATGAAGAAAATTTGTGGTCTTTTAAGGAAAGATTACACTGGGTAAAAATGAGTTTGAAAATTGAAGCTTGCTATGATTTCTTTCTTAAATCTAATAGATGCCTGATTAAAGGGAATTACTCATAAGAAGGAAGTCATAAAACTGGTTCGAATTAGATTTCAAAGGCGAGGGTTATGTTGGTCATTTAAAGCCTTGGATTTCTCACCACCACCAGAGTCAATAAACAGCAATCTAACACAAGGTTCTGGCAAAGTACGGTCTGCTATGTAAAGGGCCTTTTGCAAGTTAAAACTGAGTGGCTTGGGATCATATTTAGCATCTGTGGCTTGTGCTGGAGTAGTACACGGGAGATGACTTGTTCTCTCCAGCATGGGATGCTTGAACATCCCGCTGAAACGGAGCCATTATTTTATTTATGCATGTTTTGGCTTGGCCTTCAGCTCCGAGTTGGAGAATGTAGGTCAGCTGCACCAGTGAGGCTCTGGGTTCTGAAAGAAGATTGCCAGTCCTGTCCCAGTGCCTCTTCCCAGTACCCTTTGGGCTTCATTAACAGTCTGCTTCCTGGCTCCCTTTGGCACAGAGACTATTAGCCATCTGACACTCGCTTGCCCAGGGGCAGCGTGTTTGCTCAGTAAATGAAGGAAATGGGTACTGAGTATGTTACATCTTCCCAAAGCTGTTACAATTTCCCTACCACCACAATCTTTACTGTTGGTCTGATTTTGATATCAACAAAATCACAGTAGACTAAATAGCATTTTCAGTTCCAGCTGGATGTGATTGCTTCCAGGATACTGCCAGGCAGTATCTGAAGACACTTCTATCTGAATACAAAACCTGACCGATGGGAAAGGGAAGAAGAGACTGCTAATGAGATTATGAAGTAAAATATTGGCAAGCATGGAGACTGGGGAAGGAGGAGAAAAATTTATGCAAAATAAATAGAGACCTTTTTTTTTCACATATTAATTATGGATTAAAATTTGTAGTTTAAGCAGTGGGATTTAATTTCTTAGCTGAATCAGGGTTTTATAGTTAAAGTCTGTGGAATAGACTGCATTTGGGATAAATACTTGAAACATAACTATTACAAGAATTTAAACCAGAAATGGGAAGAGGGAGAAGTAGGAAGCAACTCTCTTTAAGGCTCTGAGACTAGGACTTGTGTATTCAGTGGAGGGTTTTATTTTGGTTTTGTTTGTTTTTTTTTGGTCAGTAGTACACACACCTTCTCTTCTGAGAAGTCAAGGATCTCTGACAGGCAATTTAACCAGGGTTACCGAGTGAAAACATATCATCTGTAGCACCCACCTTCTATTAAATTGTTTAAACATCAAAGGGCTTTCACTGAGGATAAGTTTTCTTATGTTTTCCATGGTCCACATTTCATTTTGGTTCTTGAACTCTTATAGGGCTTTCTATTATGAAGCCATTTATTGCCTTGCTAAAGAGTGGGGGCTTTTTGCTTAGAAAACATTTGCACAATGGCAGTGCCTATTAAACCTAAAATGCTTCTGAGATATCCACTGGAAACAATATCCATGAATAAAAAATGAACCACTTAAATCAATACTATTACTTTTCATTCTCTGCTTTCTTAATCTTGCCTGTTGCTTTTATTCTCTTTATTAGATTTCCATGATGGTGAAGTTTTCTTTTCAGAAGAGGCCACGTGGCCCTGTTTATTCTCTATTGCTTTGTTTCATCTGCAGCTCACACAGTAATGTGATAGGGATGCTGGGAGTTATAATTTCAGAACTGTGCATGCAGGTAGTTTGTCTTTAAATCATAATTATTTTTTCTCCCCTTTGCTACTACCTGGGGTCTTCTGCCATATCAGCTCTTCTATTTTACTGCTTTTAATTATTTCATTTTATGATATCTTACATAGTCTGTGAACACAAAGTAAATTGATGGCTTCTGAATCAAAAGCTATTACAGCATTTTCCTGGTTAGATGAGGTCTCCTTGCTCTCACTCTGATAAATCTTAAATAGTCCAAAGCACTTTAGGTGGAAGTATAGTTTTAATAAAACTTACCCTGTGTTAAATTCCTGGAGATTTTTGTCTAACAGCAGTCCTCATCAGGGTTATTAATGTAGAGTTATTAACTTTTAAATGTTCACTAAGGCCAAGTCTCATTCACTTCTCTTCAGTTTTCTTTTAGTGTTTTAATAAAATAGCATCGTTATATCTTTGTCACATCTGGACTTGTCTCTTATGTGCAGAGGATAGAGGTGATTTACTGTCTTAATTTCAAAAGTCCCAAATTTTATGCTAAGTACAGTGGCCAGTGTTCATTGCAGCTGATAGACCTTCCCCAGAGGAAGGCTGGTTTGGTAATAACAGAGGAATGAGGATGATAACGAGAGTCACTGGGCCAGAGGAATGGGTAGGTGTTAATGCTGGGCAAAGAATAGCAAAGAGAATAATGGCCAGGTAGCGAGAGGAGCCCTCCAGCACTGACTTCTATTCAGAATAGTTTTGTTCCCTTATTCTTTTAGTGATCACAAAACTAGATTCTAATTTAGTGCATTCTCTTTCCCTTCCTTGTTAGGGTGGAGGTGGTCACAGCTGGTGGTGGCAATGAGCCCTCATACTGCACAAAGTTAGGGGAGGCTGTGCTTCATTGCTGCCGTGCCCAGGCCCATTTAATAAAGTTTGAGAGCATGCAGCAGCAGTGTGTGCATTTTATGGTGATGACAGAGCCTCTTGGGCTTTAAATGCACTTTCTTTCCAGTACTGTGACAGGGTTTTCATGCAGCTTGATGCTGTGTCTAAGGGTACCTCAGCATTTCCATTATAAGCCCCTAATTTCCAGCTATGGTGCTGTGCAGCAGCCTGGTTATAGAGGACTTAGTGGGAAAGGACTTTTGTCAAGATTAAGAAAGGGAAAATTTTCAACCCCTTTGAAAGTTATGTAGAGTACAAAGATTGAAAGGGACGAAAGCCTCCCTGTGTGTGATTAAAATGGTCTTAGATGGAGTTTGAGGTGTTTGGAATAAGAGGCATGTCCTTAGTAGGGTGGGAACACGGAGGGGGTTAAAGGTAGAGCGGGACAGCACTTTTCATTAGGTCAGGACTGAAGTTGTTGGCATTGACCTGGAGTAGTAAACACAAATGTTTGCAGGGCTCCTGCAGTGAGCCGGGGCTGGAGTGACTGTAATGCTGTTCTGCTGGAGTCCATCGCCCCCATGCCCTGGGAGCTGTTCCAGCCACAGCATCTGCCTGCAGAGCTGTTTCTCTGCATCGCCATTTCCATTAGATGGGATTGCTGATGACCTCTGGCTCACTTTATTTGGCTTTGATGCTGGAATGGTGTCTTCTGTTTTGTTGGGAATTGTCTCTAGTTTGGAAAGGAACCTCTTGGATCTCTTCTGGTGGCATATTTGTGACTCATAATAAACTTTTCTGTGACTGTGAACCATGTGCTTGACTAAAATGTAAGTGGAAACTAGTGGGACATCTGGCCTTTTTAAGGGTCAGACTTTCATTTTTACTTTCTTGACCAGACTTTAATGAACTCTAAGTTAATCTGAGTTGAATGACCTTTTGACTAGGGTAAAGCACTATCTTGTCTTTCTTTATCTTTTCCCGATTTAAAAAGTTTCATGTCCTGGATCTGTGAAATTGTAATTCTACGTGGTGTGTAAGATGGTCCTTCCTTGCTCATACACTCAGATCTAAACACACAATCGTTTGTGGTATTAATTAGTGGAAAAGGAAGACTTGAATTAATCAGCTCTTAGGTAAATGAAATCTTAATGGTTGTATCGATAGACTTCCAGTGCTGGCCTTGTGGACTGTTGTAGGAATTCAGCAGCATGCAGTAATATTCACTTCGAAAATGAAAGTCTATTAAAAAAGAAGTACTGTCTTTGCATGACTTCAATTTTAAATCATCTGTATTCATTTTTAATTTCATATTTTTATTGTAAATTAAGTTAATAGTTGATTTAGAACAAATAAAGTAAATGATACGTCAGATTTTTAGAGTGAGAAGGGATTTCTGGCATTAATGCTAAACAGGCTTACATGTTATTCAGTCTCCAACTTTAGTCTGCCAATCAGACTTTGTTTTTCACATATTTTCTTAATAGTTTACACATTTGGGGAATGCTTTTTGCAAGAAACACTGTAAAAATATCACCTAGAGGTGATTCATCAAGATCCGTTCTGATTATTAACAAAGGCAGTATATGTGACTGTGTATGTGCATATGTATCTGTGTGTTCATGTGTATGTTTTAAACCAGCAGGCCTTACCCACACACAGAATGTAATCATATTGTGTTTTCTTGGCCACATTTGTTTATTCTCCTTTTAAGTCCACAAATGGACTTAAAAGGAAAACAAATAGATGTAAGCAAGATTGACACTTGGGATTATAAGGAATTCTAATACTTTCTGCCAGAGTTAGGGTCATCTTTTTCCAATGATGTAAAATTCATGAGTCTTCTCTTACGGTTTAAGTAGGCAGGATTTGAAATTACTGCCCATCTAGAAGCGTAAGAGTTGGTTAAATGCAGAAGGGCTTATTTTCCAGGGCTCACTTGGGACTTACATGGTCCACCTTGAGTTTCCTGTTCTACCTCATGCCTCAAGTAAGTTGATTTCTGATTTGGATTTTGTAATATTTTTTTTAATGTTCACCTTCTTACAAAATAAGGAAGCTTAATCTCAGCTCTCCAGAGTGCTATGAAGGTAAATTGGATTGTATCAGTGGATGAACACCATGCTCCTGCTCCTGGCTGTAGCACTGGGCTACCATGATAAGCAGTAAGGTGGGGAGAAACACTTCCAGAAAGTGACACCTTTTGTATATATATTTCCATATTGCTTCCAGCTATAATAAGAAAGTGTTATAAATTGAGTTTTTGAACCCATGTTGTGTGTGTGTAGGCTTGCAAGGGGAGCCCTCCTGCAAGCTGACTACCAGCACAGGTGCATGCTCCTACATACACAGTGCAAAGCACTGCAAAAAAGCTCTGGAAACTTGAAAAAACACTGGTGTCTAATGAGAAGTCTCGTGCTGATTTAAACCTATATTTGATTTGAATTTATTTAAATATCTGTGAGAGCATGTGGTACCAAAGCCACTTTTCTCAAGACCTAATTGCTTTGAAGTCTTGAAGAACTCATCTTGTACATGCACGTCTGCAATTCTAAACAGCTTTAAGATAAATGTAGATTAATGAAATGCCTTGAGAGTACTTGCCTATACATGCACTTAACCTAAATTGATGAATAACTGATTATATGAATGTTTCATTACAGAGAGACAGAGAAGAGTCTAAAGTTGTTAATTTAAATGAAGAAGGCTGGGACTGACTTTCATATGTGTCCAAATTGTATTCACGTGTCTCCTTGCTAGTAGTCTGCCACTCATTTACAGTCTGATCTCATCCCTCTCCAATAGGAGCAGATGGGGACTCTTGAACTTGGCCCAAATTCCTAGAAAGCCTCTGCACTGACATTTTGTAAAGGTGTGAGAAAAAGTGGGAATTTGGATGGCAGAGGATGCAGTAACAGCAAATGGTACAAGGATGAAGCAGCAGCACTTTCCTTCACGTCATTCAACGCTGTGGCAATGACTGTGAACATGGAATATCTCAGTGTGGCAGAATAAATCCTCCTCTCTTGCCATCTAGGCGACATATGACATGGATATTGTTTGCTTGATTGTTATGTCCTCCCCCCGCCCCCTTTTTAATTGGCTCAGAATTGTCATTCTTAATGACATTTCCAAATTGGAACATCCTGATACTTTAGTCTTTCTCTCCTTCCTCTCTTGTTCAGATTTATATGGGAGTTTTGACTCTTTTGTGGATATTTTGAGGCCCGTGCCAAAGGTGGGTCTGAAGGCCACATGCAGCTATTTCCTATTCCTCTCCCCCTTGGCCCTGCCTACTTCTGTGTGGTCCTGGCATTGCTGCTCTCCTCTGGGGGAAGCTGGGAAGGAGGAGGATTTTGGAAAAGAACATGACTGGTTCTGCTACCTGTTGTTATCTAATGGAACAAGCAGAGATGAGTGTGTGTATTACTGGAAATAAAATAGAGGGGGAAAATTTGAGATGTTATAGTTAGTTATAACAACTTTAACATTTTCCACATGGAAACATGATTCTGCCTTTTTTTACTAGGCAATTCTCACTTGCCAGTCAGCTTTTCTGACTGAGTTCTTGTTTGCTTCTTCTGAGGCTGGAGATTCTGTGAGCAATCTTAGAAGTGGATTATTCATAATTTAAAGCAAAACATTAAAGATAACAGTGCGTGCTTCTGGTAGAATAACTTCTAAATACAAAATCCTCTTGCTTCTCTCAAAACATTAAATATTCACACCAGGAAGAGTCTGGAAGCTTTGCTTGAAAATGTGTGACTTCAGCCTCTGTGCCAGCAAGATTTGTGTCAGAATGAAATTGCCATATTGTGTCTGACTACAGTTGTCTCTCTATTTATTAGGTGTCTACTTGCATGGTTGGCTTTTCAAAGGCAAGCTGAGCACATCTTTTGTTCATTAGTAGCATTTAATTAGTAGCATTATTTTAATATGTGGAAAACCTGTGTGTCTGCATGTGCGTAAAATTGCACACTAAGCTGAATTACTGCTTTGCAAATCATTTTCAGTTCGTGAACTTAAATTTGTTGCCCTTTTTCTTAAAGTTTCAATTTATCAGTTATTTGCTCCACTGTTCCAACACAAAAGTCAGATATTGTTAATTCATATCTTTTAAGTCTCTGGGACCAGGTGACAGCATGCAACAGAAGATTGAGCAGGAAAGGAAATTACTGCTGGTGAGTGATTAGATGGCTGCTGCTTTTCAGTACCTAGCAAGAAAACTGGCGGATGTGTAGGCTGCGAACACGGTATCTGTTTAATGCAGGCTGTTGGAGTTATTATCTGTCATACCCAGCTCTGACTAGCATGGACCAATCTTGTGTGCATCTCTCAGTGCAGGAGTCCTTTGCTGTCTCTCACTGCTTCCTTCCTTCTTTGTCTTTCTCTGTGACAAAATAGCCAGCACTGAGAATAGATCTTGAGCCATCGTCCTCAGAAATTCCTCAACAGCTTCCAGGCCCCTCTGGCATCGGTGCAGTGCTGTGGTCCCCCCTTCAGGGTGCCCTATAAACCATGTGCAGTTTGTACCCAGCCCAAAGGCACTCCGGTCCTGCAGGAAGCACGATGCCATTTGGCACTGCTGTGCAGCTGAAAGCCACACCAGAGAAAATACGAGGAGTAGTCCGCCTTTCAAGCTAAATATTCAAGCAGCTGCTTTTGAGCAGCAAGCCTGCCAGTTCTCTGGATGCAATGGATAATAGTATCCCTTGCTGTTCAGTCTCCTTCTGTGCAAGGAACAGACCTCAGCTGACATTTCTCCTCAAGCTTTTCACCCCCATTTTCAGGCCTGCGCATGTGTTTGTGGTTTTCTTTTAAACTGTATGATACAGTTCCTATAGTGAATCGTAATGTAATTCTGTCTGACAAAGGTCCTCTTGTCTGTTTTACAAGAAGCATATGCTGACATCCAGTCAATTATTTTCATCAAGTATTTGGCAGCGTAATTATATATGAGGAGTTGTTCAGACCATATACCTGCTGAAAGATCTGGCCTACAGGATGTATTTTTCCCTGGGTTTTGATTTACTCAGCACTTGGAAGATAATACAAATATGGGTGAGGCATAAGAATCAGTATTCAAAATCTGCAGGTTTTTATTTCACTCTTAACTATTTGGTTTATATTTAGTTTACTTTATGAAAATAAAGAATTTGGAAAGGCATAAAAAATTCCATGTGCTAAATGAAACTTCAGGTTTTTGGTGACTGTGAGGTTAATTGCTCACTACTGAAAGGTTTCTGTCCCTCTTGGAGGGACTGGGCCTTAAGGGATCTCTGGAATGAAGGAAACTCCTTGGATCCTTGTCTTGTTGCTTTCTTCAATTATAAGTTGGGACCTAATGAGAAGAAATCACCTGTTATTTTCTTAACCTCTCATGGTCTCATGGAGCATAGGTTCTAGTAGCAGGTGATGAGTTATTAGACTTTCCTAACTCAGCCCTGGAAGTCTCAGGGATGGCTGGCCATGGGCGTTGTATCCAAGATGCAGGTAATATGGCAGCTAGCAGTTGTGCAGTTCTTGTACCCCCACTCCTGCCTATGCTATGTGGGATTCCGCTTAAATGGGTTTGTATGCAAAAGTCCTGGATCCCACATGGTGTCACTCGCTTTTTGTGAGCCAGTTCTGCAGCAGGCATCCCTGTCTGTTTGTCTGGTTACCTCATGAGGGAACAATATTCGTGCATCTTTCACAGTGAATACGCCCGGAGAGTTTCTCTG
Source organism: Oriolus oriolus (assembly GCA_013400235.1). NCBI lineage: Eukaryota > Metazoa > Chordata > Aves > Passeriformes > Corvidae > Oriolus > Oriolus oriolus. The sequence goes on along the minus strand of VXBT01012155.1, from coordinate 934,095 downwards.
GTCAGTGACCTGTTTTATTGTCTGAGCTCCGCACATCTGCGAGGCTCGGCTTTTTTCTCTCCCTGTTAACACAGATGCGGAACAGGCGGATGTTTTTATGAAATGGACGTGACATCTGTGTAGGTGGTTGTGAGCTGAGACTGAATCACAGAGTCTTTGGTGCTCTGTGTCCATCTTTGCTGTAGTCACAGTCTGTATTTCACAGCACGTGGATGAGCAACAGGCAACAGTGGGAATGGTACTGGGGCAGCCTTCTGACTTCTAACAGGGTTGGCCAATACACTTTGTATGTGATACAGCCATTTCTAGAGATACAGAGGTGGAAGAGCTCAGTGTTATTCCAGCTTCTACATCCTTTTTTCCCCCTGCATTTGAACTTTTTAAGGAATGAGTGGCTGAAGCACCAAATAAACCAAATAAATAGGGATGAGCTCTCAAATGAAATTAAAGGCAAGGCTTCTGTAACCAATGTAAGAACACATTGCCATTTCCCCTTTCTATCATCTGGGACAGAGCTGGCTGTTACAGCAACTGGATGCTCCTTGTACAGGGGGAGCAGTTGTTTTTATAGCAGCTGCCAAAATGAGACTGGTTGGGTCTCCGGGAGGGCATGAACTCGTGCAGGACACCTCTGGCTTAACTGGGACAACTGTGCTTGTTGCCTTTCCAAAAACAAGGGGAAGCGTGTTGGGGGAGAGTGGGAAAGCCCTGTGCATGGGCAGCTGTGAGAGAAATTGAGCTCTGGGGTGGAAATCTGCCAGTGCAACTCTTCACCACAGTGAGTACAATGCCTGATGTGGGTCACGGGAGATACCCTGCCTGTCACTTGTACAGAAAGTGACAGAGCCCTACAGATGCTTCTTGTTCAGTAATTTCACCTTTTCTTGGTGAACATGCAATTTACTCGGGATTTTTAATGCTAACATCCAAATTGTTTAATTTAGTGATTCTTTGGTTTCTAAGAAAATGCTTTGCAGGTCTCCATCTCATTAATGCCTTTATTCAAAGTGGTGATCCAAGCAGGAGACTAATAATAGAATTTAACACTGTTGCTTTTGATTTGAGAACTGCATGAAGAATGGTGTCAAATTAAAATACTGAGTGTTTTGTGTGTTGGTCTTTGTAGTCTGAACCCTTTTTGTGACAAGTGGCATTAATTTTCTACAATTCTGGGAGCAGGCAAATGGCTATCTATTTCTAATTGCTACTGGTTGGGAATGTGATATGTGTGTAATGCAAGAGAGATTGATTAGACTCATTAATGACATGAAATGAAAATGTCAGAGTATAAAAATAAGCAAGAGAGTCGTTGCATTTTTTATTACACTTTTGCCTTGAGTTTTGCATAATTGAAAAAGGATCATACACACAAAAAGGAATCTTTCCCAGCAAAACAGAACATCTGAGAAGAAAAAAGCCCTCTGAATTATTGCAATAAACTGAGTCCCCTGAGAGTGGGGAGTATGATTTGTTTGAATAATTGCACGCAAAAAAAATATATACGGGAAAAAATAGAAGCTATATATATTCTGGTTTAGAATCACAATGAGCAAAGTGGGTTGCATCTCTTCATGAGCACAAGATTGTTTCCAGGACTGGCAGAAGCAATGGAAACACTTCCAAACAGATCCTAGTGATTCTATGCCTGGAAGACGTGGAAGGAAATAAATGTTCTTAGTAGTGCATTATTTTCTTTAAATAAGCTGCTGCAGTGCCTTGTTAAAGAATTGAGGCCTTGCTTTAATAATTTAAAACTTTTTTAAGACTAGGATCTGATGTCCAGACCCTTCTCCCTTTACCTTACCAGTGCAGTGCCATCAGTAGCTGTTAGTCCTGAATCCTTCTGTGTTGCTGAGAGCCATCCAAGTACTATTTTTGCAAAATGGCAAATTGAATGGCTTTCCCTGCCAGCCTCCCCTTTCTTCCCTCCACAGACTCTTATCTCCGAGTCTGTGGCCCAGGAGGTTTGGGAGGCAGGGGAGCCAGGAGCTCTCTGCTCCATGGGACTCTCTCCTGAGCCTGTGACTTTCTGGTGGGAAAATAGAGAGAAGGAGAAGTACATGCCGCTCTGCCATTGCAAGGCGATTTTGTGACAAGCTTGTAAAGTTTGGGGGGGTCAAAACCAGGCTTGGTCAGAGCAAGGCAGGAGAGAAGAGTTCTCCCTGGGAACAGAGTGGCCTCTTCTGTATGGCAGTGGGAATACCTGCTGCCTCTCAGTGCCTGTTGTGGAGACAATGGCCTCAATGAGAGCATTGCAGGTTTTCTCATGAGCTCTATGGTCTCCTCCAGATGTACCACAAATATCTCCTGCAATGGAGATTAAAAAAAACATCTGGGGAACAGATTTTTAAATTTCTGCTACGTTTGACTCCTGCTCTAAAGAAATTGTTAGTCTGCCCGTTTATATCTTCTGCTGTCCCCGCGTTAGCGAAGGCTCAGCTCTGTGCTCACATTGGAACTTAACCAGCCAGTTTGACGTTCCGTATATTCACTAGCATTAAATGTCAACACCTGCGGCTTAAAATCAGATGAACAACTGGGTTTAAATCCCATCTTGTTTTGGATTAAGATCAAGAATGAAAAATTTTGGCTCAAAAACCTTTTTGGCAGGAGGAGACATCAGGGGTGTGTAGGTGTGCTACAGCTCGCCCTGGGGCAGGGAAGGGGCGAGGAGCCTCATGAAGATCCTTCCAGCCTGATTTTCAATGTTTCTACAAAAATGTGATTACAGTGGTTGCTGGCTGTGCAAATTGATGTAGATAAATTGCTTTCGGCAACTTGTGTGTGTTTTATGGCTCTCTCCATCATTGTAGCTGATGCACTTTTCCCTGGGAGAGGCATTACAGGTGCATCTGTGCAGGTCTGCAGCACTGTGTGCTGTGAGCAGAGGCTTCCTGAGGCCACTGCTCTTGCCAGCACTTCTGCATGTGTGACTTTGTGGGAAGCTGCAATATTAATATTGCCCGTATTCTCTGAGGTGTCAGGTAAGCTGAGGCAGATGAATTGATTTTAGTAGACTGGCTCAAGCTCATGCCAGCTGAGAGTCTAACCTGATGCTATTTGTAGCTGTATTTTGTCTGATTGTGTAATCTCAATGTAAAAATTTGAAATCTTGAATACATGGGTCTGATTTTCCACATACACCTAATTTCTGAGCTCCTCAGTTCATGGTACACAACCTGAGCTGCATATAAGGTGGCCTTTATTTAAGACTGCAAATACTTAGGTATTAAAAAACCACCCAAATAAACAAACCCCCAAACCAATCAAAAAGCCCCACAATTGCTCCCCATGCCCCAAAAAAACGAAAACAAACAAAAAAACCAAACAAAAAAACCCCAAAAAAACGAAACTCAAACAAACAACAAAAATTGAAACATCAACCACAACAAAACTACCCCCCACAGAACCAGACAATAAGAATATCAGGTTGATCACCTGAAAACAGAGTTGTTCTAAAACACTGACAGTTTCCAGCTATTTAATACTGGGAACGCTCTGTTCCAATTTATTTTTAAACAAGTGCTCTGGGAACACAAATGAAAATGTTTCAAGTATTTCCACACAGACTTATTTTAGTAGAATTTATTCTAGAAACTCACTTTTGTTGAAAAACATTACTGGGCCAGATTTATCCCTGGAGTAATTGCCCTTGATTTTTAATAGCATTGCAGGAAGGGTAAATTTGGCTTGTATTTAACTTATAACACAGGAAATATGTACAGCTACAGAACATCTTTACCCAGGGCATGATACACAAGGGGAAAACATGCACGGTTCTATCAGTACTTTGTTAATTTAATTGTAACAACAGATGCAGCATTTCATTTATTTGACTGTTGTTACTGAGTTGCTAATCCAACTCTACCCCAGCTCTGGGGCCCACAATGTAAGAACAGGGACTTGCTGGAGTGAACCCAGAGGAGGCCCAGAGATGCTCAGAGGGCTGGAGCACCTCTGCTATGGAGACAGCTCAGAGAGTTAGGGTTGTTAAGCCTGGAGAAGGGAAGGCTCTGGGCACACCTTAGAGCCCCTTCCTGTACCTAAAGGGTCTACAAGAGAGCTGGAGAGGGACACTGGACAAGGTGGAATGGCTTTAGACTGAAGGAGGGCAGGTTTAGATTAGGTATTAGGAAGAAATTCTTTACTGTGAGGGTGGTGAATTGCTGGAATAGGTTGCCCAGAGAAGTGGTGGCTCTTTCTATCCCTGAAGGTGTTCACAGTCAGGCTAAACAGGGTTTTGAGCAACCTAGCCTGGTGGAAGTTGTCCCTGCCCATAGCAGGGCTGTTGGAACTAGATGATCTTTTAAGTTCCCTTCTCGTCCAAACCATTGTATGATAGTCAAAGTGTATATTTGTTTTCTCCAGCTACAACACTGAGTGAAAAGCCTCAGACCTTCTTGAAATGTTAAGTATTTTTGAAACTTCCTCTCTCTCTCTGCCTCAATATCTAATATTTTTGCTGATAGCACTTGGTTTTGAATCTGTGAGATGTAAATCTGTCTTCCTTTCTGCTTATACCAACACCTGTTTCTTCCTGTGTTCAGAGAAAGAAAAGTGCCACAAGAGAGACTTCCTTCCTCTTTTCCTCTTTTTTTTTATTCCCTCCTCTCCTCCCTTTTTAGGTTACAACATGCTCAGAGTTAATTTAAAAACGGAGCTCTCTAGGAGGTGCAGTTTAGGCACAATTATGTTCAGTGGCATTTGGTATGTGTTCAAGAAAGTGCTGCCATTAAAGGGATTTCTTAAATTGGAAACCAGAGTAGTAAACTAGTGAGTGCTACTTGTGTTCAGTGGCCTGGAAATAACAGAAATATTTCTACTGGTATTTCCAGTGGTGTGGTTTAGATTGCCTTCAAACAGAAATTTGTGCCTCTTGCTCAACCAGGACACACAGAAATGAGATGTTTCCAGCTGTGTTACAGGTAGTGGTATGTGGCCACATCTGTGGCTGGGGAGAGCAGTAATTCTGCTCGAGGGCTTCCTTTGCTTGTGTGGATGTCCTGGGTCCAGGAGAGGAGTGGCACCTCTCTCACTGTTGCACTGCTTCTGTGCACCAGTACAAGCGCCCCCAAAATGTGTTTATCCCATCCTTATACAAATGTCATCAGTCAGAAGTCATAGAAGGCTTTGAATTGGAAGTCCTCTAGTCCAACCTCCCTGCAGTGGGTAGGGACATCTTTCACTCGATTGTGTTGCTCAAAACTCCATCCAACCTGACTTTGAACACTTCCAGTGATGGGGCATCTGTAGCTTCTATGGACAACCTGTGCCAGCGTCTCACCACCTTCATCATAAAACATTTCCTTGGTGACCCTTCTCTCCATTCCTTTAAACAGTTTGGCTTCCAGGTGTGAAAGCCCTTTTCTCTCTTTGATTTTCCCAATCTTCGGGACTTTCCACAGTTGCTTAATGGTTTACTCACCTTCCTGCACAGGGAGGAAGGGTCTTTTTTCACTCATGTGTAGCAGGTAGGAGGGAGTTGTTCTTCAGTTCAGCCTCTCTCATGCTGTAGACCACAGGAGCACATTGCTGTCCTTATTTAGATCACTACTTCAGACCGACAACATTAATGGCACTTGCAGTCATTTTGTTATCTGGGTAATTAATCCACAAGGTATTGCACACAATGTGGTGAATAATACAGGAAATGATTAAACTGAGTATTTTCCATGGTTTTACATCGTACTGTATGTGAAGCTGGAAGTAACTGACATGCTGGAGATAGTGTAAAAAGCAGCGGCAGGTTGGATTTGTTCAGTATTGCTGTAGTTTATGAAATCTGAGCTGCAATTTCTAACTCTTTTGCTTTTGAAGGGACCTTGCCCGTTGCTTTTAAAAAGCAGTTTGAGAATCTAGATTCTCTGGACTTCTCATAACCTCAGTGGAGGAAGGCGAGAATGTCTGGAAGCTGCTTGAGAGTGATGATATTTGACTTTAGTGCTGAGCATAGCTGCTTTGATTTGCCCTCTGGATAACCATGCTAATGCTATAAGGAGCTTGCTTTCCCATTTTAGCTGCAGCAGTTAAAGGCCTAAAGGTAGGTGACACGAATGCTTCTATAAATATGTATGTTTTAATCAAGCCATTGTTTATAATTAGATAATAATCATAATGGCATAAATAAGGGTTGGAGTGGATATATAAAAGGTCTTAAGCAAGAGAGAGACAAGTGGTTGATGTCTTTAGTTTTTAGCTGAGGTATTGGGTAAGATTAAGAGACGGCAGTTGCAGCTGAACAACGCTGATTCATCAGAAGGGTAGAATGAGGTGTGAGAAATTGGATGGAATTCTTGTTGCCTTGGACTTCTGTGTCTGCCTTACTCATTTAATATACTGTCTCCTCCTGCTTCTCAAGTCACTTGTTGAAGTAATGAAGATGTCCCATGGGAGGTTTTTGGAAAGGGATATTTAAAAGACATGTTCAGAGGTTTTCTACTAAATGGATGTCAGCACCTTCTAGCAATAGAAAAGACCCCTGGATGAGATAAAAAACTCTGAAATCTGCATAGATTTCTTTCCCTGATAAAGAGTCTGTGCTGTAGCTTTTACAAACTTACCCATTTTGGCTCTATTGGAAAATTACTAACAAAATGTTACCTCCCTACTAGTGAGAGTGATACTGCTGAGGGTGAGCAGGCACATTTGCTGGCGTGCATTTTAGTAAAGGTGCTATTACTGTATGGGAAAGTTCATCCATTGATTTCAAACTTTTAATGGTCTTATTGTAATTTTTTTATCATTGTGTAAATTTAACTAAACATTGTTTTCCTGGAAGCACAGTGTTTTCAATGGTAGTAAATGTTTATGTTGAATGGAAGCCATAGGAAAGCACTGAGCACAGTAGGGTGCAGATCAAAATTAATTTGCAGACATACACTTCCTGAATCAAAACCTGCACCCTTGCCCAGCTACAAAGACTTGCTGTTTTTTCCACCAGGCCCTGACATGTATGTGTAATGAGGTGTGTCGGTGAGGTGGAAATTGCTCTTGAAAAGAGGGTGTTTCACCCAAAACTATGGAGGTGATGGCTTAGCTATGTGTGAGATGGTGCCATGCTGGTGTGCTCTCATGGGGGTGGCTGTCACCCTGCTCAAAGGCACATAATAATGTATCTCATGCAGCCAATTTGCAGCAAACAGGTTAGTAGTGCTGGCAAGGTCAGATTTGGTGATGGAGGTGGCAACCAACATCTTTTTTATCTGGGAAATCTGAACTAAACAGTTACCTAAAATGTGAGCGGGATGTTACCTTTGCGAGAAGGATGAGCTGACAATTGTGTCTCTCTGGAGGGACACAATGTTGGCTGAGTACAGTCAGTAAAATTTGCAAAAGTTCCGCTATTTGTAAGTCCCAAAGGCCTTTGGCTTCCAGGAAGGTAGAGTATATAAAATGGGGATAATGATTCAGTCATCTGTGTAGACTGATGGAGCACAGTGACTCCCTCAAGTATGTGTGAACAGTGAGGTTGCTCTAATTTTTGTTCCAATTGCTGTTTGTAAAATAAATGTATAACGTGGGGTCTAATGAAACTCGAATAGGAGTGATATTTTGTCATTTCAGAGTTACTGGGATTTTAATCTTTTCATACAAGTTGTTCTGTAGGGTTGAAGGGATCTGAGTCTCTGCACTAGCTGATTGTGTTTTTGCTGTTCTCACTCTGGAGTAATTCTGCTGGATACGGATACAGATAGGTCCATGTGCTGATTTTCACTAGTGCATTGCACAGGCAGAAGCTGCAATCCCAGCTGACCACGGCTGTCTCTTCTGAGGGTTTTGCTTCCTTGCAGGGCTGTTTGCTCATGCGGGTACAGCACGAGCTGCTGTAGAGTTTCTCCAGTATGAGGAGCTGGGACTGGCTGGAGCAGAGTGTTGTCTGCTGGAAAGATCCTTAAGATGCACATCCAGATGAACAGACGCTGTGTTCAGCCCGTATTCACCACCTTCATTTGCCAGCTGCTGTGCGGTGCCGTTGGTACCTGTGGTGTTTCCAGCAGTGCTGGAAAGGTGCAGGCGAGAGAACAAGGAGTGTTAATGACAAATCTGTGCAGGGGAAGGCTCCTGGATTACTTCTGATAGCCCGGTAGCTTTCATAACCAAATGCCTTTCTAAACTGGAAGTGGATCCTGTTGCTGCCTTTGTTGTGTTTCTGTGCAGCTTTTCTGATCTTTTGTGGGGATCAGTGGGACAACATCCTCTGTGCAGGCAGGCTGCTGGGTTCAGTGTAGCAGGTCAGAATCCTGTGTTTAGCATCACATACGTCGATGATACAAGAAAGTTGTGGCTCGTTTGTTAACATTCACATTAAAGGATGACTGTTAACATTCTTAGATTAAATGGGACTTAATTGTAGCAAAAATTTGCTTCAATCTTAAACACTAATGTATGTGTTAAACTCACATTGGGGAAGGGGCTGAAGGTGCAGTATTTACACCCCGCTGAGCACCGAGGCTGTTGAGAATACATGCTATTTTAAAGAGGACAGATTTTGACAAATGGGTCTCTGTCTTATTACGAACATTCTCAAAAAGAACGTGCTGTATTCATCAGTGGGATAGGAAAGCCCTCAGGCTCCCAGCTCTCATTCTGGCTTTTCAATGTGGATTTTTGTCTTGGAGTCATTTCTGAGAACATATTTACTAGTGCAGCTTAAAAAAGCATGTGTTTAATGTGCCTCTTTTTGTTGTTGAGATGATAAATCCACAGACGAATAACAACAAAAAAAAAAAGAAATCACTGGAGACTTTGGTAATAACTTGGGAAGGAAGAAATTCATAAAAATAGGCTTGGGGTGAAAATAGTGTCAATCCTTTAGGCATGAGACTTCTAAATCCCTGGTGTTTGTTTTGCAGCACCAAAAAGTTCACAGCCTCTGTGTTATTAACCCTAACATCTTTCTAAATTTTATTCTGTGTATCTCTTAATCAATAACTTTGTACCTTATTTTAAATATCATCAATATAATTTTCTAAACTTCTTTCAGCATATTACCTGTTTGGATTTGGCCTCTTGATTCTAAAGCAAGCATTTGTTCAATCCTAAAAAAAAAGAGTGCTTATCATGAAACGGCTCCAAAATGTCTGACAAAATGCTGCCTATAATAGAACAAAGCATAGTGTTGTTGTAATTTATGATGTTTCTTATTGATTTGCTCATCCAAAAAAGCCTGTCTTACTCTCTCTGCTTTTGGTATCCAACATGTTGTCTTGTGCTGACAACCACAGCTTGTTCCAGAGTAATTTAAAGCTCGGCAACTTGCTCAGCATCACAAATCCAGTTTTTGGTAGAGCTGAGAATAGAGCCTCTCTCTTCTGTCATGGCTCAGTTCCTCACTGTAATTGTGGGGCAGCTTTCCTACTGACTGAGCGAGCCTCTGATGTGACCAAGCCCGTTATAATGAACAGTGCTACTTCAAGTGTTGATGAATTCCCCTCGTTCAGTCATTTTTTTGCAGTTTTAAAACATAATTGCTCAGTGAATCATGGCAAAATATGATTGTCTAATTAAAAAAAAAAAAGAAGCAGATATTAATATTGTACTTTGCAGTCTAGACTTTTCCACTGCTTGTTAAGCAAGCAGGTTGAGAAAGTGATTGTGATGTAAGATGTGATGTAAGCTGTGGTGTGTGTAGGAACTTGAGCAACTTGGGTTAAAATGTTTGCAACTGCTGTGGTAGTTTGGTCTGTTTTACTCAAGTTTATGGGGCTAGTAACAGGTCAAGAATTTATAGTAAAGGAAAGGGGTTCTACTTCCTTTTATTTTTTTAGAAACAGTGCTCACATTTGCAGACCACCTTTCCCATAGTGAGGTGCAACCCCAGGAATTAGCAATGCATGAGATGTCTACATAAGTATCAATTCACCTTTAACCCTTAGTCATAAAGAAAGTTCTTCTGATAAGTCCGTAACATCTTTGTAGGTTATGCAGTCATGGAGAAAACTAATAATTAATTTAGTGATAGGAAGCATCAGAGGCAGTGCTTGTGGGATGTGACATGGCGTAATGTGTCCACTGCAGTGCTGACCATTCACATGTGACCATTTGTTGGAGTGCTTCTGCTAACAAAACAGGGATGTGCTTTTTTAAAAGTCTTGGAGGCCACATGGGCTCGTTGGAATTTTAATTACAATTTTTCTGTGTGGTTTTTTGGTTTGGTTGTGTTTTTTTTTTTTTTTTTAATAGCCTGTTTAGCTATTGAAGGAGATCAGGAAAAGGATGACAGAAACACCTCTTGCCATTTCGTCCTTCCTTCTACAAATATCTGAGACAGTGAGATGATACCCTGCTGAGGACACTGCATAGTGACATTTTTAAGGAGTCCTTAACATGCAGTTTATTGCCAACACAGAAAGTTTGCTGGCCTGAAAGTTTCCGTCTTTGGTTGCAGGCCCAGCAGGTGCTCAGAGCCCCCCAGGTTGTGTTTTCAGCATCAGAACAAAGAGCAGGGCTGGCTTCAGGCACGAAGAGGTGCAGCTGGCAGTGGAGGTTATGATTGCCTATCAATAGGTATTCATCCTATTAATTAAGCTGCTGCTCTAAAACCCAGCTAGAGGACAGCTTTTCACCCTGCCTGTTGTAAAGCTGAATCACCTATGAAATGATGTTAATAAGAGGGCTCTAAGGCTTGTGAGGAGGCTTTTTTCAAGCCCTCTTCTCTTGGGCCTGGCAGCAGCCTCTTACAGAGACGTGGCTGCCGGGCTGTCTGTCTGTGAATGACAAATGGCATCCACTTCTCTGGAAGCTCTGTACACTGCTTTTGTGAACCTTGACTAGCAGGAGCCAAGCTGTGACCTCACACTGCTTTTGTTCCTCAGCTGTAGGCATGTTATGATAAAGAATTTCAGCCCCTTTCTTAGCTCTACTGAAGTCTTGTTTTGCAGCCCTTTGGTTTTTGTATTTAAGGTTTTTCTTCATTTTTGAGCATAAAGAGGCAAGAGTATGCACATTTTATTTTCCTTAGTGAGACCACTGTAAACTAGTGTGTGACTTTTTGGGATGCAGGTGGTTTGTTTTAACCATTTGATGAAGATCCCTGTAGTGCCTCTTAGGACTACTGAGAGCTTTTTTCTTGTTCCACTTACATACTTTGGAGTTCTCGCATTTCAAGTTTAGCTCCAGTTCAGTTCCACTTCTGCAGCACATAAAGCAAGTGAGCAGCTGCCCTCTCTAAAGCTCTGGAGAAGGACGTGAGGAGCAGAGCGGGGGGTCCTACAAACTCCCAGTGGCACAGCTCACCCTCTTCACAAGTGCTGCTGAGGAAGGACAGCCTGAGACTTTCCTCCAGGTGGTCTCTCAAGCAGAAAGGTAACAATTGTAGGAAATTCCTTTCCTGCCACCAGTTCACAGGCTCAACAAACAATCCCTTTGTGGAGGCATTGGGGTCATCCTTCTAGTTTCTTACTCTTCTTTCCTAAGTACTTGGAGTTTGTTAAACAGTTCTCTTCTGGAGGGATTAGGGAGTGGTGGTCTCTTTCTCCCTTCCTGGGCCTTTTCAAGTCTTTCTAAAAAGAGAAAAAGTTCACAGAAAACATCCTAGAAACAGTCTCATGTCACCATACACAACAAATTGTTCTGCCAGAGTATATGCTAAAATCTTCCTTGTGTTCATGCTAAGCTTGTGTGACTGCTTTTGTTTTAGGTATTGACATTCTGGGTTCTTCATTCCAGGGAGGCTGAGAAGCCAAAGGCAACTCAGCTCTGTGGGTAACACATCAATCCTCTTCAGATGGAGGCTTGTTTCTGTAGAGAACAACGCCCTTCCTCCTGAGCAGTGAGGCAGGCTCTGCTGCCCTTTCACGTGCAGCCTTCTGGTTGATAACTCAGCCCTGCCCTGGTGTCACAGCTTCCTGATTTACGATCTTGCAGGAGAAGCTGCTGATTGTAGCTGCTCATCAAGAGCACCAGTGAAATGTCACCAGCTTTGACAGATGTGACTGAGTGTCAACATTTTTCTCCATTTTTATTTTCTGTAAATTCCTGGTTTTCAGACCTCTCATTCTTCCCATCAAACAGCAAGCAGATGATGTTCCTCTACATGCTGTGTGGCATGTTGTGTTCTTTGCAGGACGCCTGTTGATCACTGTTGCATTTTAATAAAATCATGTGTATCAGGCTTGGCTATCCTAAGACCACTTGTAGCTTTCAGGAGGCTTGTTCTCTGGCTGCATACATTCTTACACCCACTCAATCCTTTTAAACCATTAGAGCATCATGCTTTTGGTTGAGGTCATGAGTAGGGTGTGGAACAGCCTTTTAAAAAAAATTTCTTACTCTACCTCACTTTTGGAAGATCAGTTTAGTGGTGTCCTCATTTTGCTTTTTCCTTCAGGTCTTGTTTTCCTTCCTTTGTAGTGGCTTCTTTTTCCACTGAGTTGCAGTGCAGAGCCTCGTACTAAAATGTATCTCTGCCAGCTGAGAGTGGATAAAACAGGTCTGGGCAAGGAAGGGTGTCTCTTTGTGGACACAGTGCAGGCTGGAATGTGGATGTAGTTGCCTGAGCCAAGACTAACTCCTTGAGGTGGAGGTTTTACTTCTTTCCTGTGATTAAGCTGGGAGTGTGTTAGTTTAGAGTAGCAATAGGTTTAAGGAAATTATTTCTTTTTGTTTCCTTTTGTCTGTTTCTAGGAAATCTCCCTGTGTTAAGAAATCAAAACAGAGGCTGGATGCTTGCTCTGAGCCATTTGTCACCAAAGAGAAGGAAGAAAAGCAAGCTTTGCTAGTGATGATTTTTTTTTTCCCCTCCTAGGAAAAGGGTTTCTTCCTAGAAAATGAAAAGAACTTAAGTTGTTGAGTTGGCAGATAATTGATACATATCTGCCCGGTCTGAAGAAGTACTTAACTTTTACATAACTACCTATGAGTCTGTTCAGGAAACTGGCAAGCTGCAGTGGGCTGTGTGGTTTTCATTATGTCAGTGTTTTTAAACTTGTTGCAAATGGCCTTCTTTTATGGGTGGTTAGCATTCCTTTTAAGTTGTCATTCAGAAAGCCCCAGAGGGGAGGGGAGCTGTGACAGCTCAGCAGATCGTGCTGTGCCCTAACTCCAGGCAGGATGCTGCTGTGCCCTAAGGAACAGCACGTGGCACGGAGCAAAATCTGGTTCAGCAGCCCCGCTGCGCTCCTTTGGCAAGACATGGGGCATTACAGCACTGGAGTAACTGAGGCAGCATGAGAAATACTTCGCTTGCTTGGTCTCATTTTTGTTGGTGTAGCTACTGAATGCATAACTACCTGATTAATGCAGAGATTCTAATCTTCTGACCCCCTTGCAAACACTTATTAATTGCACTCATAGATTTTAAATTTGTAGAACTAGAAGGGATAATTATGATCCTGTAATTGGATCTTTCTGTGCAGCTGAACACAAATCTTTTACTAAATCGATGAGTTTTTCCCCCTCACTTTAAAAGTGTGCTCCTTATTTAAGGAATTTATTTTCTAGCCCCAATACCCAGTCATCAAAATTTCTCATAGCATTGTCAGGCTTGTTGCTTTATGATTATTAGGCTGGTATTAATCTTCACTTCTTAAAAATCAAATGAGCAGAGCTGTTAGAGCAGCCTCAATATAGGGCCTGTTCTCCCATTTACAGATGTTCCTCTTCCATTTGCTTTTTAACTTCCTAATTTCTTTATAACAAAGAAAACTTTGTTTGCTGTGCAGTTTGTTTGCTGTTGTTTGTAATGTTTACAGGGTTGCTAAGTAACCTGCCTCTTCTCTTGCTCCAAATTTTTTCACATATATCAAAGGTAATGGTAACCTTTTGGGCTTATATCTGATATGAACTTCTGGCTGGTTGAATATTTGCTAGGACCCTCCATCACCACTGTCCTCAGTATCATCACAGCATCCAGAAGAGGATTCCTATTCCAGGAGAATGACCTACACCCTTTGGTCCTGGGTATTGTTTGGCCTCACTGGGACACACATTAGTCTCTAATCTTTCTCTCTAGATCATGTGAAGAAAATACAGAATAAGTGGAAAAACACCCACTATCACCATGTTTCTCTCTTCCCTGGAAGAATCTTGCTAAAGTCCTGTGAACTAGATTTTAAGATGGTTCAAGATTCACCAGTCTCCTTTCAGGTATCTCAAGTCAGATGTTCGAAATGTTTGCACTCTCCCAATTGATAAGGGGCTGCTGGCTGCTCTGGATTTCCCTCTGTCCCTCAGAAATACCTGTTTAATGTTAAACCTTTTGTATTTGAAGAATCACTATCCTCTAAAGCTGATGATTACAGAAATAGAATGACTTAGAACTAAGACTTTCTGCTAAATTTGTGGGGGATTTAGTATGTTTGCTCTTTCAGTTCAGCATTTTTGTATATAAATATGGATTTGGGTCAGTCTTCCCCCTTCTCCCTCCCAAGTTTTTCTATTGTGTTCTTATTTGCAGGAAGTCCTTTACCACTGGGTGCCACTGTTTGATAGTTCTTAACATTTGACTCAGTGAAGCCCTGAAGAAACTCTCCCCTCACTCTTTGGGCTTCTGATTTTGATTCAAGGCTCAGTTTTCATGTTTTAATGTAGTAAAATTTGATTCAAACAAACTTGCCCTGATTTTTGATTTAGTGGCCCACACTGATGGTGCACTCTAATCACGGGGAGTGTGAACTGATCATATTTGCTTTTCTGCTCTTAAAATCTCCTTAAAAAATGCATCATTCCAGACTTGCATATGAATCACTGTTGACCCGTATATAAATCAATTGCTTGTTACCTTTGGGGATTAATCGAGTTGCAAACTGTGCTGCTGAGTACCTTTCCTAAGAGGCATAATTTCAATTATCATCTCCTGAAAATCATGTTACTGCGCTGTTGTAATTACCTGTGTAGTGTTTTGGTGGAAGTTACGTGTATTTTCAGTTGTGTGCCTTTGCCAGTCATGATTTATTCCTTTCAAAGGACTGGCATAGATGAGAGGACAGTGGGCTGTGCACGACATGCTGTTGTTTTGCAGGGCCAAAGCAGTATAGTCACTTAGGGCCTTTTGGATGAGAGGTGTCCAAAACACTGGGTCTTCTTGCCATCAGAATGGCTTTCCACAGCGCCAGCCCTGTCTTGGGATTTAGGTCATCACAGGATCCTGAGAAAAATGAGTATGGGGAGTATAAAGTCCTTAAAAAGTATGCAGGGAATTTAGGAAAGACAAATCATGTAAGATGCACAGTGTGCATTATCTGCTGTTTGTTGCAGACTGGAACTGTGGTGTTACAGTGGGTGGATCAGAGACCAGGATTTAGGGAAGATGAAAGCTGTTCAGTGTGCTGCTCTTCAACCTGTGTCTTTCTGTCTTCTCTACTGCCTATATTAAAAATTAGATGCTAAGTAGTTTATTGCAGTGAAAATCAGTATCTGAGTTTCACCTGTGTCTGACAAAAAGGGGACCCTTTGGAAGGTCTCCATCCTATCTTCTCCCAGCATTCTTAAAGCACCTTGTGTGCAGACCTCTTCTTGTAGTAGGAGGGGAGAGGCACTTTCTTTCTGTCTTCTGCCTCTCGTTACACAGCTGGGTTAACTCCTCTTAAGCATTTTAACTGAGCAAGAGAAGAAAAAAATGAAACTGTTTAGAGCTGATCCTTTCAGCTAGTTTCAAAGCCAATAGCAGAGAGCTTGCTTGCAGATCTTGCAGCCTGAAGGAAATTTCTTTAGGGTTAATACAAACTTCTGTCATTGGGGTTCCTGGTTCCTGGGGTTTTTAGTGGGAGGTGTGAGGCTGTTCTTAAAGCTGTTTGTGTCTTTTTGCATCTCGTTTCAAAGTAAACTAGAGACCGAGAGGAAGGAGCTGTTCTGTCCTCACCAGCATTGCTCTCCAGGCCTCAGCCTCTCTGGGGGTCAAGGCTGTTCCCTCCGCACCCAAGACTTGACTGAACTTCAAAGCCCTGGAACAGAGACTGCCTGGTGCTGTTTAAATTGAATGGGAGCCATGAGCAGCTCTTTGCATTTGAGAGAATTGTAACAGCGTGGAGCACTGCCCCAGATCTTGCACTCTGCTTTCCTTTAGGTGCCAGTGCCAATGCAAACATCTTTAAAATGACCCTCTTTCTTCTGGTTTCTCATTTAGTGGATGTTTTATCTGTGCTTTGTTGATGTTACTCTCAGCAGTACTTAAGGGAAGAAAATGAGTGTTAACTGGATTTCCTTCAGATTTTGAGTGGGTTAGGTCATTTTAATATCATCTAAAGTGACAACAGGAACAGCTTCAGGAGCCAGCAAGCTCTGCTTCTTTCCATATCCTTCACATCACTGAGATTCTTTGGGCTGCCCTGATCAAGTGAGCCCTTGTTCCTGAGAGAATTCTATGTGGTCTGGCAGTCTTTAGGCGGCCGTGGAACTAATGAAGCCATTAACTAATGAAGCCATGATACCTGGTGTCAGGGGGGTGCTGCGAGTTAAACTGTCCTGGCATGGGATGGACAGAACTTTGGCAGCCTTGGGATGGGATGTGAGATTTTGAAGTGCATGACAAGAAGCAGCAAGATTGGCCTTGCAGAAACGCGTGGTAGTTTCTAAGATGTTCTTCTGTTTTATGTGTGGAGCCATAAACAAAAGCCAGATGCCTGCTCAAGGGTTTAAAAGGCCCATGATGTTAGTTTTGAAGAACAGTAATGTAGTAAGTAACCTGGTAGCAAGACAGTACTCAGTGGGCAGTCCCAGGTCCATGCTGCCCTGAATGTGTTTAATTTTGAGGCAGGTGAAGACACTACTCTTAGGGTCTAGAAGCAAAGCTCTTGTCACTGGGAAGTGGCGGCGTTTTTGAACAAAGCACAAGGGGCTGGGAGGAACTGCAGCCACCAGGACCTCTCTGGTCCTCACCTCTCTCTCTGCAGGCAGTCTAGCTGTGTTTTGCCTTGACCCAAACTCCATCCTCCCTTTCAGCCACAAAAGACAGTGTGAGTAAGAGTCAAATTCAACACCATCTGGCTTGAGCATCTTGGCTGGGAAGAGTATTTTGTATTCTGTTTTCAGGAACTCTTATTTTGAATTAGAAGGTGAACTGTGGGAAGTTATTAATGATATCTATAATCAAGGATTAATCAAGTAAATCTCTCTAGTCGAGTGCCTCTCACTGCACTGGGAGCATATAGATAAAGATGATAGCGGCGTGAGCTTTCATGTGCAAACAGTGCTGAGGTGGTGCCTGCGGAGCACACTCTGCATTTAAGTAGCTCTTTTGCTTTCTATGCAAGCTGGCTGATGCGAGGTGGTGCTTGGTCGCGTAACATCTGAGCAGGGACATGCTGAAGAATTTTTATTTCAATTCCTCTTGAAATTGGAAGAGGGAGAGTAAAACAAGATGTTTTTTCCTGAAGAATGCCTTTGGGTTACTTGTAGCAAACTGCAAGTCTGCGAGGTAGTTTAAAGAGCTAAAAATTTAAGTCTTAAAACATAGTGTTTGATGGTTTACAGTACATCTCGGAACAGATGTTGAAGCCTTTTCGAGAATAAAATCTTCGGGAGGTATTCAGTGTTTGAGCTAGTGCTCCTGTGAAAGATATTAGTTCAAGAATTTATTAAGGTGAAAAGGAAATCACGTGAACTTAAGTCTTAATGTAACTTTTGGATCTAGTATAGTCTATTATTTTCATGTCCATTGGTATTTTTAGGCATTTATTTATCTGCTTTTTAAGGGGCCTCAACTCTACCTCTGCTTTCACAGCTGGAAATAATTGTGAGAATCATTTGAAGGGTGAAAATGCCATATATGTGTGTAATAATATAAATATATGGTGTCTCACAGGAATTTTTATATTCAGATTCCATATGTAGAGGGTGATTTCTGGTATGAAGAATATAAGGTAGAAAATAAATGCAATTCCCTGAATGCCATATAAACATGAGATGGTTTGGGCTTTTTTTTTGGGGGGGGAACTTCTTTCTCCTGTGGAAGCCATGGGAGCCCTGTTGTAGCAAAAACTGGCAGCTGCTGAATCCTTAACCTGGCATTGTTAACATATCTGTTAAAAGCACTGGTGTCTGTCTCTAGTCCTCTGTACACATGTTTCCAGTGGTACTACCATTAAGGGACTTTTGCTGGAGAAAATCTCTGCAGATAGAACAAAAAATAAATAACATTGGAAGCAAAGGTATCTGCTGGACACATTCCCCCGAATGTGACTCACACTTCTGGCATGCTCTGGTTTGGTTGTATCTCTTCAGCAGGACCAACTTTTGAAAGGTCTTTTCTGTTTTCCCTGAATTTACTTGTGCTCCAAGAAAATTAAATGAGAGAATTGCAAGTATGTGACCGCTTGGTCTTGGCTCTTCAAGGCTGAGGTACCTACACGGTACTTCTTGATTACTCTAAGAGCATCTTTTTGTCTGGAAACGTTAAACTTCTGTCTGGGAGGATACTTGAAGTAATTTTTTTACAGAGGCATTTTCTTTGTCTAGTGGGATGTTGAAATTGCTTTGCTGTTGTTTGAGGAGTTAAAATTCCTCTTCCATGCAGGATCCCCAGTTTATTCTTTCTCTTTGTGCATCAAAATCCACATATACCAAAGAGGTTGTGGACAAAGACTGTG
The DNA here is from genome assembly GCA_013400235.1 of Oriolus oriolus. Classification (NCBI taxonomy): domain Eukaryota; kingdom Metazoa; phylum Chordata; class Aves; order Passeriformes; family Corvidae; genus Oriolus; species Oriolus oriolus. The sequence goes on along the minus strand of VXBT01012155.1, from coordinate 915,571 downwards.
CGAGTTACTCAGGCACGACAAGTTAAGGTAGATAAATGCTTTTGTGCTGCTTGTGCAGCAACAGCTAATTCAGCAAATGCACGGGGGAAGCACCTGCCAAATTAGTGGGTGTATTAAACTTGAGCCAAGCTCAGCTAAAACATCCCCTGAATCCAAATCTCCTTTATTTGGAGCAAGGTAGCAAGGGAACACAGCAATGGATTGTGTGTTCTCAGTCGATCATGTAACAGCAGATGGTTAAAAGGAGCCTCTCGGATGCTCTTCAGGCAGCATATTCCTGCTAAGTGATTATTTGGATTATTAATGTCCCACTGTAGCACCTAGTGATGATCTGAAAGCAGCTTTATGGGCTGTGACTTTTGTGGTGATGAGCACTAGAGACTCATGGAATTAATAATGTTTTAATTGTTATTGCTTGAACATTGATTAAACTTGTTTAAGGACTTTTAAGGGATTCTTTCATCGAGCTTGACTGGTTTATTGGTGTGAGCCTGAACCTCAGAATGAAACTCTGGGGATAAACTGCTCTGTTCCTGTCTGCCCTTGGTGTGGTGAATACTTTGTGCCTCAGTTTCCTTTTTATGTGAAACTTGCCTATGCTTTTGTAAACATTAGCTTTGACAGGGTGTGGGTAGAGATCACCTTATCTTCATTGTGTTGTTTGCATATAATATTACACAGTGACTGTGCAGGACTTTGTCAGTGGCCTGCAGCCAGGGTGAGGTTTGCAGAGGGTGTGAGAGAATTCACTGAGTGGGAACTGGGCGCCCTGTGTCGCTGGCTCTGTTTGGAAATCCTTGTTGAAGTCATTTGCAGCTTAATCACACATGGAAAGACTCTGCTCTTCCCAGGGGAGTTTTTATTCATTCATGTTTGCTGCTAGTAGAGTTCATGTTACAGTAGGAAACCACGATTCCTGACCTCTGAGTTGAATACATGTTTTAAAAATAGTGATGGGACAGAAAAAAGAAGAATAAATAGACTTCACTTTAAGGGCTTACTCAAACCAAATCGATGTGCTGCAAAATACTACACCACACTTTGAGAAATGATTGAATCAAATTGTTGTTCAGGGGCTTGTGTCAAGAAAATTGTACATTGTTTATGGCAGTTGTAGAGTAATTCTGCATTTTTCATCTTCACCTAAGCAAACAAGAATTATCTTGAAGAAGCAGCAGGTTATTTTTGGATTTACTTTAACAGAGAGCTGTTGATGATAAATGGCTTCTAGAAGACTCACAGGCCCATCAGTGCAACAGAACTGATAGAGGAGTAAAGCAAAACAAATATTTACAGAGAAGGTTTATTTTGGGTGGAGGCTGAATATGTAATATTTGAGTTGTTTTAGTTGTAATAAGCCTGATGTTAACACTGAGGAAGTATGAAATGTCCTTATGTAAGAAAATAACTGCAGCTAATTAATTCACAGTATGTGCCAAAGAGAATAGACCTCTCCAAATGTTTTATTAACATCATGGTGTGTTTTGAGGAGTTGTTTTTGGTTCTTATATGGCATGCTATTGAACAGTGAGGGATTTGAGATGTGAGTTTAGCCGGGGGCCCCCAAGATGGGCTGTGGTGGAGGCTGAGGGACCTGGGCTGGCTCAGCCCAGAACAGAGGGGTTTGGGGAGACCAAACAGCAGCCACCTGTGCCTGGGAGGTGCTTTGCAAGGAGATGGAGCCAGACTCTTCACCAGAGTGTGTGGCTGGAGAGTGAGAGGCAGCAGGCTGGAGTTGAAACTAGAGGTTCATGTGGGTTTAAGGAAAAACCACAGTGAAGACAAGTGAGGGGCCATCCACAGAGGCTGTGCAGTCTTGGGGAGCTTCAGTGTCTAACTGGGAAATGTCCTGAGCAACCTGCTCTGATTTCAGAGCTGTTCCTGCTCTCAGGAGGAGCTTGGATTAGAAGCCTTCCAAGCTTCTTCGGACCTGTTTTCCAATGATCCCGTATATTTGCCATGTGTGGTGGTAGGTGGTTGCTTGATTGAAGCAGGAAGGACTCTGAAGGCGTGACTGGAGAAGTATTTTTATTTCACGGTCAGTGTCAGTACAGGTTTCTGCCATGTACAGCAGTGCACTTCCATAGCTTTGAACTGTGGACAATTTTTATAGTACAGGTCCCTGTGAGACCTGGCACCCCCACAGAATTCAAAAATGCTTCATATGAACTTGCATTGAAGAATTCATGAAGGAGCCACTCTGAGAGCAGCTCACACTGGTGAGCTGTTTCTCATTGAAGTTGCTCCCCAGAAACTTCATGTGTGAGATGTAGCACCACTAAAACACAGTTCACATCATCCATTCAAACGAAGAAGCTGAAAGGTCTCTGCCAGGTCCACTGGACACATTCAGATCCAGAGTATCCTTCTTGCATCTGCTGAAAGCTTCATGTTGTTTTGCTTCCTCACCTGTAAGCAGCTGCAGCTGGGTGATGGTGGTACTGTTCAGTTTTAATGTACTGAAGTATTAAGGGAAAATCTTTCTGCCATATCAAGTGGATTTTGATCAGACCTGAGCAACAATATTAGATTCCTACTGAAAGAAAATAGTTTAGGGATTAAACTGTGCCTGAACATAGGACTTTTAGCCCATGGGGTGAGAAAGGGAGGGAAGGCTGGTAACAGTGGGCTCTAAATTAAAGCACATATTCAGCTTTTGCTGGAAAAAGCACGGCAAATCCCAGTGATTCTCTGATTTGTCTCGTAGCCCCATGAGTACAGTGTGCAGCATTCAGCTGTTCTGCCAGTCAGGAGAATGGAAGCCTCTCTCCTTTTCTTTCGTGTCCCGTTGATTCCTCTCTGTAAACCCACATGCTGTGAGATTTTTTTTGGGGGTCTATTTGAGGGGCCAGCGTTTCATCAAACTGACAACTGCACATTCTGCGTGCAGGTTTTCACAACAGTGAAGAGAGACAGATTTTTCCTGAATGTGCTTTGTTTTGGTTGCTGATCATCTTGTGATTGGTGCTTTTTAACGGAAAGGGGTATGAATGGTCACATGTAAATTATTTGAAAACCATAGTTGACTTGTCAGCTGTTAATGCAAAATGTTGTGATTTGATATGTAGATAAGTTTTCTATAGCAGGATAGGAAAGTGCCACTTTTCCAAATTAAATAAATCATTAATCATTGCCTTCAGGTCAGTGGATTCTGTGGATTTTCACTGGGTGAAATACGGCCTTTGAGAAACAATCTCACCTAACTTTTTCTCCTCTGCTTTTCCACTTAGAGATCAGCCCCCCATCACAACAATTGCAGATCTGGCAATTTCCACATGGAAGCTTTTGCTCGATACAGTTCAGGGCTTGCTTATCCACAGAGGTGTTTTCCCCACAGCTGACACGACACTGATAGCACAAAATGAGACTCTGCTTTTGATACACATTCATAGTATTTAATACAGTCAGTATTTGAAATGTCTTTAGGGTCTCAGTACTACTGATCCAAAAATGTTTCATCCGAATAGGCATATTAAAATCAATAGGGGTCTTCACACACTTAACCTAAATTATTTGTCAAGTTCTTCTTAAAATGGGGAAAACTGTGTCTCCAGGTCACTGAATGAAGGCTGTTGGAGATGCCATTGTTAAGAAACTGCTGCCTTTTTAAAAAAATGCTACTGATGTTTGCTCTGAGAGCCTTTACTTTCTACAGACAAAACTAATCCAGGAAGAGCATGACTGCTGCCAATGTAATATGCTGCCTTTGTGGTTTAGGACATCTTTAAAAGGCCTTTCAGTGTAGATTCACTACAGTTTTTCCCATTTTACAGATACTGTGAACAAGGACACTGAACCCAAAGATCCATTTCCCATTCCAAGAAAGATTATGGCTGAACCAGACTACATAGATGATGACAATCCTGAATTAATTAGACCTCAGAAATTAATTAATCCTGTGAAGTCATCCCGGAATCATCAAGATCTCCATAGAGAACTGCTTATGAATCAGAAAAGGTAAGAGCCTAAAATTCACTTGTGCCACCCTCCCACCCCAAACACACAGCTTGAGTTTCAGTTACATTGAAATGACGTTGTACCCAAACAAACAGTGGCAGGCACTGTTGATTCAGATCTTGTAAACTGAAAGACTCTGATTCTTAACTGTGGCATTTATTTCTGTTTGAATTTCAGTTGCTGTGCAAAAGCTTGCTCTAGAAGGCTTCTCATTTTGTTTTTGTGAATACTCAGAGCGCCAGATTTGAGAGGAAACAGTTCAGTTTTCCCTTTTTACATTTCCTATGGGTTACCTGGGCACTGTAATTTCTTTTGTACTCTTAACATTATCAAGTATTTGACAAAATTTTGCTGTTAAGAGCGAGATGATAAAATCTGTGAGCTTTCATCATTCCCAATGCACTGAATTTATGGGGCCACTTTTAAATCAAAGAAATCATGTCGTTTATTTCACATGAAACTGTTTTCTACTTGATCTGTCCACAATGCAGTGTGATAGTCTGGTGCCTGCTCTGCTGCTGCACAAGTGTTTCTTTGTATGCTTTGCAAATGCTGCCTGCTCCTCTCTGGGATGGGATGCACAGCTGTTGCTCTGTATATTGCTTTTAGAGATGTAAACAGCCATGACTTCATTTCATCAACTTCAGAGACACAAGCACCTGGCCCAGAAATAGCTGAAGTTCTGTTATTAAATCTCTTCAGCAACAGAGAAGTCATTTAGAAAACACATTAACGAAATAGCCACCAGACCACCTGGTGGAGGAAAAGGCACCAAGCCTGTTGATGGTCCTTTGTTTAAACCAACAGAAGCTATGAAATCATTTGGTGATTTGGCGCACTGAAGACACCCAAAATGGACTTTCCAAAGGGAAAGTGTGGAAATCTATAAAATTGAAGGGGAAGAACAGTATTTCAGAGTGCATTTGAGCAGAAAGCTGGTGGGAGCAGCCATTCTGACTTTTTGAGCCCAGGATCTTGATCAAGAAGAGTAAAAAGCCATGAATTTGGCTACTCCAGCGCAACTGGATTTTTCTGTTTGGCAGGAAGAGTCACATTATGGCAGTTTTTCTCTCTCTTCTTTTTTTCTTTTAATCCTTGGGCATTGTAGTATTTTGAGGGGAGAAGGGGTCTTTTTATGTGTAATAGCAAAATCCTCACAAATGCTGGGCTTAGAGACTTAATTCTAAATGAATTGCATACACAATATAGCATTTCTTTAGTGATGAAGAAGGAGAGATATTTTACAGAATGCCAACTGAATTGGAAGAAACTGGCCTAAATAGGTGTTTGTCCTATTTTTCATTAATGGGATTAAACATCAAAGTCAGTTCCTAGCACCAAGAAGTTTATAGTCATTGAAAGAAAAATAGTTGAAGTTTCCTGATGATCTTAATCTAGAGGATGTGGAGGCTGCAATAAATTAAGACTATTTTTTTTCTTTTAAGTTTATGAAAGCATAAAGCACTTTTAAATAGTATGGAGTTCTTTTCTTCTAGGAAAATATCCTATTACACAGAAAAGTTGTGCAGCCCTCAATACCTTCCCTTCTCTTATTGTAATTTTGATTAGCTGGAGCTGTTCATTTCAGAGTCTTATTTATTGGTGCAGAAATGAAATACTTTGAGGATTTTCACCAGCAGAAAAATTGGTATCTTTTAGAGGAGGGTTAGTCTTCTGTGCTTAGTGTCTCTGCTAGCTCTGATAGGAGGCTTTTCAGTAATGTAGGTATTAGGCTGTGTTCTGCTTTGTTACGGCAAACTGTCATATGTATGGAGGACTTTCAGTGCTCTTGTAGGAGTCTGCTTAACATGCTGCTTATTTTGTTGCAAAGACTCAGTGTAGACATCAGCAGCTTCACTTTTTGGACCCATCAGCTCTGAACAGCCAGAAATGGATGCTGGAAGATATTAACTAGTACTGGTCCAGTCATTCTCCATGCCCACTGTGAGCAGTGTCTGTTGGGTCTAGAACTGCTGTAGTTATTTACTTGCAGACAGGGTAGTTGTTTTGGGAGGAAAAAAAAAAAAAGATTCAGGTGGTGCTACCTCAAGGCACTGGTCATTTACATTATTTTTACTTATTAGGAGTCAGCCTCAGCTCTGCAGAGTATTGGTGCTGTCCCCTCCAGAAATGTTAACCATAGCAGCTCTAATTTGTGTTGTAACACACTTTGCTTCCTCTATATTAAAGCCTTAGGATTTATAATTTAACCAGAACAGTCACCAGGAGGTGGTACAAGACCCCAGTTAATCCAGTATCCCCCAGTTCGTTGCTTTTCCTTTTTACATAAGAGAGTGGAAACAGGACTGACATTACAGTTCTGTTACAGATCTGCCACCCTCACCTGATTGGACTGGAGTTGTATGTACTTGTACTTTCTGCAGGTTCCCTTTGTTACAGCACATCTGAATCAGTCTGTACCTCTGCTTTGTTATGGTGCACCCTCAGTCAGAAAAGCAGCAACAGAATGTTACTTAGCAGCTGCTCTCTGGTTTGTGGCTGTCTTGACTGCTGATTGCCAGTGTGGAAGCTTCCACTGACTCTGCTCTCACCAATCCAGTAGTAGCAGTAGTAGTAGTAGCAGTAGTAGTAAAAAATGACTCCAGCTTTTCCTGCCTGTCTTCAGTTTTATGTGCTAAAATGTAATTAAAATAGCTTGAAACATAAAATATGAACACAGTCTTGTAGCTTCTGTTGCACTCAGGCCATGAGATCTATTATGAGAAATAGGGAACAGCATTTGGTGTTGCTAAATATTTGATTTTGCTGTCAGGGTATGTACAGGCATAGACTGTTGCATAATATATGGAGTCATTCCTAGATGCCACCATAAAATGGCATTTTAATGTTTTATTGGACATGCTGTCAGATATGCATATTAATGAATAATTAGGCAACCACAGATGTATAGCAAGTAGGAAGGGTAAAAATATGCTTTCTGTAAGCTTATTCAGATTATTGAATTTCTTAAAGTTAAAATAAAAAATGGTTGATGTTAACGCTGGATGCTTTCACATAATCGTCTTCACATGAGAGACAATAATAACAAAGACAAATTTCAGATCTCTCTGCTCTACCTTAAGTGACGCTAATACCTGAATAACAGGGAGGGCTTTGAATTTTATAACAAATTTTGAAACCATCATAGCGTTACAGAGATAAAAGAAATAGCTGGAGTCACAAAAATAAGTAGGAGTGAGTATCCATGTGTGCGCCTGTATAAGTAACATCATGCATCTTCCCAAGGAGTGAGCTTTCTCCTTCCAGAGTAGCTGGCTTGGAAAGCAATTTGTGCTGAACAGGCTCAAAACATTCAGTTCATGTAGCACCTAAAGGCTTGTCAGAGGGAGAATCCTCCAGGCTTTGTCTGGTCTCCAAGGTGACGGCAACTTTTTTGTGCTGGATTTTTGTTTTCTCAGGCTCTTTGTGATGTTTAGTGTAGCCTGGGAGCTCTCACTGGAAAAAGCTTCACAGCCAGGCATGGGTAAAGCTGTTACATTTAAGGAAAGGAGAGAATCCATGATTTGCAGGAGCAGTGTGACAGACCACCTTTTAGTTCTGTCCATGCCAACTTCTATGGGCAGAATACCCTGCACAGGACTGCCTGAACACAGCTGCTCCGAATTCCTGTCCACCACGCAAATCCTTCTTGTCCAAAATTTGTTTCTAGTTCCGATAGTGTCTTGATCTGTGGGGGTTTTTTCAATCCATTATTTTGGAATTGAGAGAATACAGTGAAGACTAAAGATGAAAGTTAATGAATTATACAGGAGAAATACCAGCATGCACATTAAAGGGATTTTGGTGATTATATGGCTTTCTTGATTATATGGCTTAAATTCTAGATTAAGGTACTGGTTAGAAACCAGGCAAATGTCTGCGTGTTTTTTTCTTTTAATTATTTATTTAGATCCTAATGTATCTAAATAGGCAACTACTTAATTTTAGTAAAGCTGCCTGCAATTCTGTGTGAATGCCTGCTAATTGAAACTGATCTCTTTTTTCTCCCCCTCATGTAATTTGAAGGGGTCTTGCACCTCAGAACAAACCAGAGCTACAGAAGGTGATGGAAAAAAGGAAACGAGATCAAGTTATTAAACAACAAAAAGAAGAGGAAGCACAAAAGAAGAAGTCAGACCTGGAAATAGAGCTACTGAAACGGCAGCAGAAACTGGAGCAGGTAAGATGAGGAATAATAGACCTTTACACATCTGCATCTGAGCTGCTCACCTGAGGCTCCCTTTGCAGACAGGAAAGAAGCAGCAGCCAATTTTTGGCATACTTCCCCTGATTAAATGCAGATATCTCTTAGGATAAGTCAAATCACGCTCTTTAATTACCTGTTTATTGTCACTTACTGTGTAGGAACTGCATATGGGGTCTGCCTTTGGTCAAATGAATCCTGCACCAGCCAACAGGAATGTGTGTGAGCACTGTTTGTAGTCTTAACTATGATCTACTAAGAATGGCTGTTAGGCTGTAGTGCATCAAAACTACATTTAATGAATTAAAAAAAATTCAATTGATTCTCCTAGGTTATGTAAGAAGCTAGATAACTTTTAAAAGATCTTTTGTAGTCTTAAAATGTGTGAGCCCATTGGTCTTTTCAAGTGAAAGAAAAAGTCCTCAGACCCTGGGTGTGGAGATGATCAGGAGTTGGAGTTCCTTGTGGTGAAGCTTTTTGCCAGGCACAGGGCCAGCCAAATGTCTCTGTGCCTCTGGAAGCACTTTGTGTGCCTGCGAGGAAATATCTCTACAGTGAAACAGCAATCAGAGAAGTCACTGTGCATCGAGCAATGCATTTCTTTTTAAATAATGAATGCTATAAAAAATGCTTTAAAACAGTATCTCCTGTGTTTCTCAATAGAAATCAATTAAACCAAAAAATTACTATTAAAAATTACATGTAATCCAGTCATTATTTAGGTTTTAGAGTCTTATTATAGGTTGGGTTTTTTTGTTTTAATTAAGCTTAGAAATATTTTTGGAGAAAGCTATTGTATTTTTTAAGTGTATCATCCTGTCATTTTTCTTATCTCTCTTAAGGCCCCAGCTTTGAATGGTTCAGCTTGTGGGAGGATTTGATTTGAAACTGAGCCATCCAGTGTAGGTTATGTAGATTAGAAAATTCTGTTAGAAGAGGAAAAGCCTGCCCATTGCAAACAGTGCTGTGAATTTGTAAACATCACAGGAGTGGCATTAATTGACAACATGACTCATGGAGGGACATTGTTGTGATTTATGGAAACAAGGCTTGTCCCTTGTCGGTGAACCAGAGACAGAGGAGAGATTATTTAGGTGAGCTGTACGTGGTCCCCATTAATCAGGGAGACATTGGTCTGTTTAAAAAGAAAAAAAAAAGCTCCTTTCAGGCAGTTTTCTTAGTTTTCTAAAGGGTTTTTTTCCTTTCTGCCAACTCATCTGCCTTCCCCAAGGATAGCTAAGCAATCCATGTTTTGTGCCATGTGTGAGCCTGTGCTGGATGGGCACTGCATCCCTGGCCACAAAGAGCATTTCCATTCCTCACATGGAAATTTCAAGTGTCTGCATGGGCAGACACTGGTTAAAAAAGCTGGTTAAAAAAGTCAGTGAATTGGCCCTCAAAAATGAATGGCTAAGGAAGATTTTTTGTTTGTTTTTTATTGCTTTGTGTGATAAACAAACCAGATACTCCTAAAGAAGCTCAAGTTAGATACAGAACCCCATACCTAAACGTTCAGAAATCAGTTCTGCAAGTGTGCTCAGTAGTAGCTGTTCACATGTTCTCCCATGAGGCACATTCTTCCTTGTTCTGTTGTAAAAGCCAGAGAAGGGAATTACTGTTGTTTCTTTAATGAAGATGTCCAAGAATTTCTTAAAAAATGCTTCATCTTGTTCTTGTATTGGGCTAGCAGAGGTTTTGTCTGTCTGGCAAAGGTGGACATCTGGAACAAGCTAGAGCCAAGGATTTGAAAAGATTTATTGTTTATGAGAACAGATATTCCCAAAGAAAGGCAATTTTATCTTTTCCATGAGACAAAGAAAGGAAGCAATTTAAAGAGTTTGGCATGGCCAGTTATTAAAACCTTTAGTTTTTGGTCTTGTATTTCAGTGATGTGTTTTCTATACTTTTTTTTTTTTAACATGTGATTCCCTTTTAAGCTGGAACTGGAGAAGCAGAAGATACAGGAAGAGCAGGAAAATGCACCTGAATTTGTCAAAGTCAAGGGCAACTTGAGGAGGACGGTCCAGGAAGCAACAGAAGCACCAGACTCCTAGAGCCAGCGCCTGCTAAGACTTCCAGCTTTCCTGCAGAGAGAGGCTTTTGCAAGTTGTCTCACATTTGCCCCTCAAGAGGGAAAATAACAGCATCCAGCTGACACTTACTGATGAGATTTTTAATTCCTGGGACGTGTGGATTAAAAAGACAGTATCTTAAACAGATCGACTTGCCAAATACAGTCCTGAGATCAATGGATAAGGAGTGTCTTTGTCAGTTCAGTGTCATGGACCAGGCTGACGTGCTTTCTCAGAGATTTTAACCAGGGATATTAGAGAAACTCCTTCAGTGTTGCACTGCTTTAACTCTTGTGATCCTAGTTTAGTGGAGATACACAGATTATATTTTGCTTTAAAACAGAACAAAAATCCTCCTGTGATATCTTATGAAGCTTTGCTGTGCAGGTAGATTTCCGCCATCTAGACCTACAGCCTGTGTAAATCCCACAATAATTTGTGTTTAGTTGGAATTTTTATTAAATCTAGGAGGATATGAGGTATTCTGATTACTGCTGCCCATCCCCAGTAGGATGGGCAGCTGTGGGCAAGATGAGAATGCTTAAAATTCACCAGCAGTGAAAAGTTAAGCAGCCTTAAAGCCTGTTTCTTGCTGTTTGGTGTGTAGAATTTGGGTTATGAAAGAGCAAAAATCTGGTGATCCTTTCACCAGGGAGACTCCAGAGGCTGATTTATCTCTGCCTGTAAACTTACACTGTTGTGTACAGGCCTGTACAGTGCTACCTGTGAATTTACCTCTCAAAGCAAAATTATCTGTCTTCTACTTTTCATGTTTTGAAATCCTGCTTACTTTGGTGTTGTGACCTTTCTCCTCCAAGGACATGCTGAACAGAGTACAGTGGTGACACATTACTTGGTAATGTTTGAACTTGTTTCTGGAACTGATCTGCGGTCAGTTCCTACTTTTTGCTTGCAGACACTTGTTGCAGTGTCTGCAGTAGAGAAGTGTTTAAACCAGACCAAACTGATTATTGGAATCTACTGAAGTGGAATATTTTTCCCTAAAGTGAGGCATAAAATGAAATTCATTTTATCCCATCCTTCATTTAGCCTCAAGAAAGAAGGGAAGTGTGTTACCGCTGAGACTTTGGGTCCAATTCTGTCATCTTCTGCCTTTCCACAAGTTGCCCCTGTGACTTGCCAATAAGTAAAACATTGCTCAGCTTGCACAGGGATGACAGAATCTGATCCTTCATGCTTATGACTACTAGTTATCCAGGAAAGCCTGGGATGAGGAGTGGGGAACAGATTGCTCATGGAGGATTATGGAATTGGATTCTTACCTCGTGTGATTGGGTGCAGGTATATCTTCACAATCTGGGGAGAAATCCTCATCTTCCTTGATCAGAACAGTCCTAGCTCTCACTGAAACTGTGTTCATCCATATCAGCTGAGGATCTAATCCCTAGCCTTTGCCTTAGGATGCTAAACACAATAACTTCTACTTTGTAATTACATTGGACATAACTGTTTGAGAACACATTTTATTAATATCAGCAGTGGCATGTTTGTATTGTAAAGGTGTGGTGGAGGGTTGTTGGTTTGGTTTTTATAGTTCCTTTTGCCTTTCCTGTAATTATTGGATATTTTAAATACAATTTCAGATTAGCATTTGGGACAAAACACTCACAATTAGAAATGTTTCCTAGATACAGACTTTAATTTGTCAAGATACAGGCATTTTTTACGAGGACATAATCAGATTGAGGGTAAATTGAATTGTGATAAGTGTATTGCCATTGATTTAGGCTTGCAGTGTGACTCACATCTAGAAGATTAAACGTGAAGATGGTCTAACAGACTGTTCAGATTATGGACATACAAAAGACAAAGGCCAAATATAAGACTCTTCCATGTTCCATTTCAACAAAGGAACACCCTGAATGCTGCAGGTTCTTCCCTCTCTCCTTCCCTTCTCCTGGCAGGAGAGGATCTCTGGCATCACATCATTCCAACACTTGCACTGATTCTGCTTCATGTTGTTGAGACAGCACTATGTCTGAGCCTTCCACACCACTCTCATGCTTTATCTTAGCTGTTCCCAGCCTACCAGACATCTTGCCTCTTGGTTTCAGCTCCACATTAACCTTCTGCTCAGTATGGAAAAGTCTAGAAGTGAGTGAGGAACCCTTCCTCTGGCTTGGGCAGATCATTTCGTGTCAGCCATTTCCCCTTGGTGATCATGGCAATCCTACCACACATGCACAGGGAAATGAAACTGGGGGCAGTGGGGGACAAAGACACCCTTTTTGGCCTCAGTGGGTGTGTTGGATTGGGCCCTCGAGGCTGAGGGCAGTGTGCTTTCTCCCCAGGTTAGCTTGTGATTCAGGGTAGAGTTTCTCTTTCTGAAACACAGGAGGTCAGAAAACTCCTTTGTACATACAGCATGAAGTTGTTTTTTGTTTTTCATTGAAATTAACTCTCCGTGTGAACAGAGCATCAACATGTGTGTTAGAACATCTTTGAATCCTGCTAATCCTTTAGTCTAGGAACCCCAGCCACCTTCATGTCGATTTTGACAGGCAAAAGCTTGTCTTTGAAGTCAGGATTGGGCAACCCTTCAATGGGTGGCCAGTTAGTCACACCACAAGTGTCCTGTGCGGCTACTCAAGTAAGAAACTGCTTGGCAGTGAGCGTAAGCAATTCCTGCTCTGCTCTTCAGCTATGTGGGTCTTGAAGCAATCCAGCAAATACTTCAGTGATTTGAAAATCGCTCACTTACCACTTTGTACTTTTTTAAAACTCTTTCTTTTGATAGTATAGTAGTAAGTTTTTTAGCATTTTTTGTGGCTTTAACCTTCTGTTAATATCTGCACTTGTTTGAGTGTACATATATAAATATATATAAATATAAAAAGGGAGCCTTAATGGATTTGTTTTCATAATTTAATATTTTTTGTATTTGCTCTTGTATAATTGTTTTTAACTAAAGGTATTACGAGAATGAGGGTGGAATACTTAGAACCAAAGTTATGCTTAATAAAATCTACTACATGCTTGGTGTATATGGTGGTGTCTGTCATATCCTGCCAAAAACAAAACCTTGGGGGCTGCACTGAGATACCCAGATTGTTTAAAATTCTGCAGTGTGGGGGGAAGTATCAAGATCATGATGACTCTTGGTTCCTTAAAACCCTCCATCCCTGTTCATATGTGCAAAAGTTGGCAGAAGGAGTTTGCCATGTCTCTAAGCAGTATAATTCTTTGAATATATTTGATGCAGAAAGTTTTTAACAGGACTGTGCAGCTGTTCAGGTAGCACAGAGTGAGGCAGAGCATGAGGGAAAATGTCCACTGGGAGTCAAGTAATTGTTGAGATCATTCCCTGTCCTTGGAATTGTCAGCATTGTAATAGCTCCATTTCAAACGGGAGTGAGAAGAGAGTAATGAGCCTGGTTCTGGGTTCAAGTCCTACAAGGCTCCTTTTAATTTTGCCAATGCTCCAACCCGTGGTTCAAGTAGGAAAGACTTGGGCATGAGAAAGAAAGCGCAGGCACAAATGATTTGCTGGGTTAGGGTCAGACAGCTCAGTGCCAAAGAGCAAAATCCTGTGTCCACAGGGACACAGCAGCCAGGGAAGTAGCCGGGGATGGACCGGGCTGGAAGATGTGTGTGCTACCAGTTCTCCACCAAGATCCTCCGTTCACACTGGTGAGCCCTGGTCAGCCAGGCAGGTGGCAATGGAGGGGGGAGCTGGAGAGGAGCACGGGGTGAAATGAAGTGGGGGAGGAGGAAGAGAGCAGTGAATTCAGAACAGATGTCAGGAAATGCTTTTTTCCTTCAGAAACTGCTCAGCATGTGGAATGGTCCTGGCAGTACTGCTGATGCAATGACGCTGGACCCGCTCCAGGAGCTCTCAGATGCGGGGGAGTAAGAAAGAACAGAGTCCGTAAAGGGTGAGTTTCTATGGCCTGTTGGAGATACTGCCCTGTGCTCTCCTACCTCAAGTGTAGTGAAATGTGTTTTGAATTATCCTTTGATATTTCACTCCAGCTCCAGAAAGAAAATGGCGAGGGCATGTGATCTGCTTTTGTAGCATGTCCGGAAGAAAAGATGATCCTCCTTTTGTCTGGCTTTTTGGTCTGCATTGAGCTAATAGGTTTTGTCATGTGGCTTTGCAAGCACCAGTCCGCTGGAGGCTTAGCCTGTGCTCCTGTGGCTGTAGGCAGATGGGTTGTGTCTTGCCATAGCTGTGTGGAAAGAAGTACCTTGAGATCCCTTAGCTGCTCTAAAAGCATCCATGGATAATGTCTGTAACCTAAAATGGCTGGTGGCACTCATGACCAGTTGCACTTAGGAAAATAACTGGAGACCAAAGAGCTGCCGCTGTGCAGTTTCCATGGGATCAGAACTGACATTTATGGGGGGAAGAACTGGAGGGCAAGTTGGGTTCTGAAGGCACTGCAATAGAAAGAGCACAAACGCTTGATGAGATCTGGAGGAGTGGACATACAAGATACTTTCCCCCTCCCCCTGCCAGTTTAAACTGTGCTCTATTTGGAATCTTTAATCTGTCTGAGTTTGTGGTGCTCTTGTCAATATTAAGGATGACTCTCCTCGATGGAAGTGTTGGAAACTGTGGCCAGAGGAAGAATTTGGTGGTGGTAATAGAGCACAGATGTCCTGACTGTCACTCCAGTGCTTGTGTTCCACAGCTCATGTTTTGGCATTGCTGCAGTCCTGGGTGAGGGCTGCAGTGAGTCCATCCTACGGGCTGCAGTGCCTCTCTCAGGTTAGCAGGGACTGCTTCTGTTCTCTGGGCTGAAATTGCTGAACCTCAAGTACATGCATTTGAGCTAATCATCCACTTTCCATTGATATCAGAGCAGAGCAATCAGCCCTGTGGAGTGCAGTTGCCTTCCTTTGACTGTGGAGGAGCCCACAACGCCTGACTCATAGAGAACATTGACTACCTTGCACAGATTCTGAAGCTGGGCAGTTCAAATGCCACCTCCAAGCCACCTGCTCTTTTTCACAGGGTTTTGCATCCCAGGATAGATGAGGCACCTGGATGCCTTCAGTAAATTTGGCCCTTCATGTCTGTGTGGTTCATAATGTGATAAAGAGCCTGTCTCTGCACTGTGCTCAGCAGCTCTGGTGCTTGGTGCCATGGAGTCAGCCCAGGTCCTTGGAGGGGACGTGTGGCCTCTGCAGAGGCTGCAGAGGAGGGGCCTGCCCCAGGCCAAATGCTGAGCAGCAGGAGGGGAGATGGCATCTCCACACTGGTGGGAGGGAAGGAGGAGGACATGAAGCACCTGAGAGGGGGCTCCAATAGCCAGAATCACCCACTGCTACAGCCATAGTACTTAATTATCTGAGTAATCATTTTCGGAATTAATTCCTATTATGCATCCAAGTCTAATGTCTTGGGTGGATGGCATGAGCAATTTAACACAGATTGAGGCTGGCACATGGAAACTTCAGCCTGATTAAATGGGAAGGATGAACATGTTTCTTTCCCCTTCTTCAGCTATTCGGAAACAAAATTTTAATAATGCAATCGAAATGCCAAGTCTGCTTTATTGTGCTCAAAAATTAAAGAGCACCCAGCAAGCCTAAGCCCCTTAGTGGGGTTCATTTGAGGTATGTATTGCTTGGTACAGAAAGGCAAAGGGAGCTGCCTGTGGAGCGCTGAAACCCGCCGGCTCTGGAGTCAGGACACGGCAACCCAGCCCATCTGAAATGGGCTCCATGAAGGAGGGGTTGTGTCTAACTGGTTTTCTGTCCTTCCTTTGGTAAATGAAACCTAAAATAATCTCTGATGAAAAGCTAATCAGGAATTTGCTTTCATCAGTAGCAGCAGAAAAAGAGAGAGACCGCCTAAACTTACACTGCCAAACTTGGAAAGTCCTTCATCACTGTGGCTGTGGGCCTCAAGGGGTGATCTTCTCTCACCTGCAGTTTGAGCACTTGTCTTCATTCAGCTTCGTTTTGGTGCTAATCTGAGTGAATTCTGCTCCATACAGTTTCAGGGACCCACCTTCATGAGCTGAGCTCAGCAACAAAGTGGATTTGGGGAATTTGCTAAGCACAGCAGGCCCCGTACGTCACAACTTCTGGTTTGTTAGGGAAATTTAACTCTCATTTCTGATACAAATAGAATTAACTTTCTAAATACCAAGGAGTAAACTCTCTTCAGACAGAGATCTTGCATTTTTTATCATTTTCTTGTTGCAAGGGAGTTGCTTCTGCTTTATACCAAGAACTCTATTCCCTGTGTATTAGGAAATTGTTACAGTAACCAGACCAGAGATGAACTGCAAACTACCTACAGGCCCCTCTGCAGTTAGACCCACTCGGTGCTGATGCTGGAAAGCAGGGATTGCTGTCAGGGAAGGAAAAAGGAGGTGCTAAAAAGGAGGAACAGACAGTGGGAAGGCAAGTGCCTGACTGATGAAGGTTTCCACCTTGTACCCAAGGTTAAACAGCAGCTCTGAGGATGATGCACGCAGCCTGCATCTGTGTTCACATCTAATGTACCATGTGCCTTTTTATTTCCCCTGAAGCCTCATTGTGTTTTTGATTCCTTTCCTGTCATTTCCTTTCACCCCAAGCTCTTCCTGCCTATTCAGGCCTCCCTGCCTTTGGATTATTTCCCAGGGCTGGTCTGTAATGAAAGGCATTTAATTAGCAAAGAATCCTTGGGATGGATCCTAAAATGGATGTTTGAGGCTGACTACTGCAGCATGGAAGGAAACCCAGCCCAAGCCCTTGGTATGTGAGGAGTGGAGATGGGAAATATTGGGTATGCGGGGACCAGGAGCAGGTGGGAATAAAAATTCTGAGTGGCTGTCTGACAGAGCATAAATGAGAAACCAATATATATGTCTCAAAGCTTTTATCTCAGAGCCCTACTTAGAAAGAAGGACCACGATGAGAAAAACCCTATGAGGGTGAAAAGGAGAATGGCAAAAGTTTGTTTCTTGATTCCTTCTCTACTGCCCCTGACCTTGTGAGACCCCACCTGGAATGCTGCATCCAGCTCTGGGGTCCCCAGCACAAGGACATGGAGCTGTTGCGGTGGGTGCAGAGGAGACCACAAAGACGATCTGAGGGCAGGAGCATCTCTCCTAGGAAGACAGGCTGAGAGAGCTGGGGTTGTTCAGCCTGGACAGAAGAAGGCTCTGAGGAAACCTCATTGTGGCCTTCCAGTACCTAAGAGGGTCTTAAAAAATTGAGGGGGAGCAACTTTTTATGTGGGCAGATAGTCACAGGACAAGGAGAATGGTTTTAAACTAAAGAGGAGAGATTTAGGTTAGATGTTAGGAAGATGTTCTTATAGAGAGGTGAGTCACTAGAACAGGTTGCCCAGAGAAGTCATGGATGCCCCATCCCTGGAAGTGTTCGAGGCCCGGTTGGATGGAGCCCTGACCAGCCTGGGCGAGTGGGTGGTGGCATCCCTGCCCATGGCAGGGGGTTGGAACTCGGTGATCATTAAATTCCCTTCCAACACAAGCCGTTCTATGATTAGCAAGAAACCTAAAATGCATAGAAGCGACGCGTGGGCAAACTCAAATTGCCCTCCTTAAAGCCATAAAAAGCCTCTTTGAAGGATTTGGCGAGCAGGCGTTTCCTTACCCGGGTTCTCACCCAGCGCGCAGCTGGCAGGGCCGGGATGCAGCGGGGATGCTCCCGCAGCCCCCGCTCAACTCCCGCCGGCTGCTGCCCTCTCCTGGGCAAAGCGCAGCGGAGCGGGATCGGGGGGCTGCCTTTCCTTCCCCCTCCAGCGCTTTCCTCTAAAAACACCGCAGCGCTGAGCTGTCGAGACTGAGTGACTGGTGCTTTCTTGGGAAAATGCGATCTTATTTCGTGGGTTTTGTTATGCAAATGTCATTAACACTTCCGCTAAGACACTGCTGGTTCACCGTATTAAACAGCCTCGACTGAGTGTGTTTCAAGACCTCGGTAACTCAGGAGCTGGATTCACAAAGGGGTTTGGCATCTTGTGTTCAAACGCTCAGTCTGGTTTGCCATGGAGCGATCTGAGATGGCTGTAGTGGAGTCTCTGGGGCTACCCACCGGCAGATCCCTGCAGAGATCCAAGGCGTTCTTAGGACAATCTGGAGATGTGATAAGCCCGAATGTGCCAGGGTTGTGCTTGGAACAGCCTTCTCCAGTCACTGGTCCTTCATCTTACGTGGTGACAGCCACCACTGTTGCAGTCTGGGGCCGTTGCAGAGGATTTACCTCCTGCTGCAGTTCCAGCAGCAAGCACGTCCCTGTGCTGTCCCCCCTCTGCCACCTTCCACTGCCCACACCAGCAGCAGTGGTGCTCATCCTGCTGTCACCCCGGAGAGCACTGATGCAGCCCTTCCTGGCAGGAGAGAGACCCCAGCCAGACCCTCCCTCTGCCCCAGGGCAGGAGTGCAGCGGGACCATCAGAATGCAGGCGGGGAGAATCCTCCATTCCCACATATCCCACTCGTCCGTCTGTGTTTGCCACCCTGGTTTCCATATCTACAACTTTTCCCTCTCTCTACCCATTCAAACTCTCTCCTTTGCTTTCTAAAAATGTCCCCCATCCTCGGCTCCATCCTCTCGGCTGGCAACAGACTCCTCCTGTTGCTATAACAACGAGCAGCAGCCCAGCCAAATCGGCCAGACCCTGCCACATGTCCCTGCCTGCATCCAAATCATCTCCCTAGGTGTGAACACACTCTCTTCTTCCTCAAGTCTTTGCCATCTGCCAGCAAGAGGGAGATTGCTCCCTTTGGGGGGCTGCTTCCCTCTACACCCCCCATGTGCCTCCTTTCCCCTCTGTGCATACTTTGCAGCCCTCCAGCTGGGTCCACACACATGTCCTGGACCATACTGACTGTCCCACATACCCTCTGAGCTAAAACACCACTCTTTTGGCACATAAATCCCTTGCAGGTTAAACTATGAATGAAAATGGGGAGAATTGCTTGAAATACAGTGAAAAAGATGTGTCCAGGGTTGTATCCTGGTCTGGTCTGAAAGCTGGAAGCTGTGTCTAGCACAAAGGTGCAGGGGAAAGAATTTTTTTCTAAAGTGGAGTTTTTGGGTGTCCCTGCCCTGTGGCCTAAGCCAGGGAGTACCCACTGGTGTTGTGTAAAGTCTCTCTGTTACTGCAAGAGTGCTGTGGACAGAGCTTGCTGGTCCTGCAGAGAGCAGGGAAACAAGCCCTGCCACCCTTGAGCTCCTTGAGGGCCCTGCTACCAGACATTCATGGTGGCTTTTCCACCCTGGATCGTGAGCTCCAGTTAAAACTGCTTTTTCCAAGCCTTTCTGGGCTGGCAGCAGCAGACTGGAAGATGCAGATGGAAACAGTGAGTTCCTCTCTGGCTGAGAGAGTGTGGCACGAGGCTCCTCATTCTGAGCTGTGTCTCTGCTGCCCTTTCCTTGGGGAAACTGCTGTCCCCAGGGCTCATCACAAGCACTTTTGACCAGCCTGCTGAAAAAGACCTAGGACAGCTTCCCAGGATAATGCCAGACTGGAGGGACATCAGGAACCGCACCTCGAGTGCTGTGCTCAGTTCTGGGCCCTCAATTCAGGAAGGACATTGAGGTGCTGGAGGGGGTCCAGAGAAGGGCACTGGAGCTGGGGAAGGGGCTGGAGCACGAGTCTGATGAGGAGCAGCTGAGGGAGTTGAGGATGAAGAAAAGGAAGCTCAGGGAGGGATCCTATCACTACAACTCTCTGGAAGGAGGTTATAGCCAGGTGGGGGTCAGGCCCTTCTTCCAGGTATAGGACAGGAGGAAATGGCCTCAAGTTGCACCAGTGGAGGCTTAGATCAGGTATCAGGAGAAATTCCTTCCCTGGAAGTGTTGCCCAGCACTGGAACAAGCTTCCCGGGGAAGTGGTGGAGTCACCATCCCTGGAGGCATTGAAAGGACGTGTAGCTGGGACACTTGGGCACATGATTTAGTGGGGGACTGTCAGTGCTGGGTGAACATTTGGATTCAATGATGTTAAAGGTCCTTTCCAACCTGAATGATCCTATATCCTCTGCCATCTTCTCACCTCAGGACAGCTCCAGCTGTTGATTTACCTGTAACATTTTCCATTTTCCATTCCTAGGCTGGAGGCCAGGGGAGATCTGGGGGTTTCACAAAACAAGTATTGAATAGTGCAGCTTCCTCCAGTGAGTGGGCTGGCAAGGTTGAGGAACTATTCTTCTCCACCACTGTTTGTTTGACAAGCAAGGTACATGGCCAGAGAGACCTGCTGAGAGTTTGGTCCCTAAAAGTACCTTTGTGTGCGTTTTTAAATCCTCCAGCCCCTTGGTGTTTATATCTCACCCTCACTAACTGGAGTGAAATCACTTCAAACCCAGCAAACTGGAAAGCTCTCTAGAATACTTATGGCAATTTCTGCTCCTTTCAGCAGTGAACTGTTTTTGCACTCTTGGCTGCAGCTGGAACTACATATCCACTGCTGTTAATTTTGGGATTTTTTGTGGCCTCAACTGCAATATAAATTTACTTCTTTATATATGGAGCTTTGGATTAAAGAGCTGTTCTTTCAGTTCATCTTGGATTTGTGGTTTCAAGAGCTTCCTTGTTCCAAAGCTACTGATCTCTTCTTTTTTAAAATTACTTTTAGGTGCAAAATGCTTTAGGCTCAGTGTACAGATGGACTTTTCACACAACCCGGTTTTGATAATTGGGAAAAGGCTCCAGACAAATTTGAGCTGCTACTGCCATTCTTCCATCAGGAGGACACATATGTTCTTTCTGTGACCACTTCCTCAGCTCCCTTTGTGCTGAGCTTTCCACCCTCTGAGGAAGCAGTGAGGATATCTTTAATGAAGCTGGTAAATCTTAAGGGTTCTCTTACCAAAGAGAGGTTTGGTCCCATAGGTGGAGACTCTCAGCTGCCCTTTTTTTGGCTGCACTCTGTGCCTCTAAGCAGGCTCAGCTGAAATCCACAGCAGGTCCAGGCTGTGCCATCCCAAAAGCAGCAACCAGGCCCAGATGTTCTTGTCCTCACCTTGGTTGAGGAATCAGCCTGCTGCTTCCCGGTCTAATCTCCACCTCCAGTGGTGCTGGCCTGCCTTCCCCAGCGTGGGGATGCTCCAGAGACAAGAGCAGCTGGCCCAGCAGTGAGATGGGATGCTCCACAGAAGATATCCCTTGGCCCAAGCTGACTTATCCAGTGAAATGGAAGAAATCCAGCAGCAGATCACCATGGTACCAGAGACCCTGCATCCCCTATTTTCTTCAGGGAAAGCATCATTCTTTCGTTGATCCCATCCAAACAGGAATGTGTGAGGGATCCTGGATTTCCACCTGCCATTTCAAGGGCATTTCAACCCCACCAGGTTACTATAAGTTGTGTTTTTCTCAGTCCATGTATTTTTTCCATTCCTAGTTTTTAAGTTGTCCTGGTGTGTAGGGCTGTGTGTAGAGGAGCACGAGAGGGAATTAGGGGTTAATAGCTTGGATGTCTTCCATCCTCTCGCTGCAAGATTTCAGACCTGAGCCAGGCTTCTGAAAAGCTGTTTTTATAGGCCCTTGTCAAGTTTATGCCAAAGAAGTTCTCCCAAATTTGTTTGTTCTCACCTTGAGTTGGATTTGTGCAACCAAGCATTCAGGAAAAGATAATGGCTTTTTTATCAGCAGTTATTCTAATTCCTAAAGATTTTAGCACTATCTGCTGCATTTCATTCTGGATTCTAGGCTGAGTTTGTAATTGGATTTTTTTACCAGTGAGTTAATATGCAGCAATGATGACATCCCTAAACTTAAGCTAATATAAATTTGAAGATATTTGGAATAGCTAAGCTTCCAAATAAGAGGAAATAATCTAAGAAAATGCCTGCATAGTTAAGTGATGCTATTCTGTGAAGGCATTTTGTACATGCAGCTCCCTCAAAGCAGCTGTCTTCATAAAGGCCAGTATTCAGCCAAGGAAGTTTCAAAAAACACTCATTGTCTTCAAAATGCCATGGTTATCTCAAACATAAGAAGGATGGGACTAGCAGACATTCTTGATCCTTCCTCCAGCCATGACTGACTGATTATTGCATTTCACCCCTTTTGAGATCGGGGTTATCTCCTGGAAAGAGCACTGGAGGCCGTTCAGAAATATCCCGGCTGATATTTAAGCTCAGAGATATTTGCATTACAGGCAGTGTGAATGTCAGCGTTTTGCAGGAGGTGCTGGGAGTGGTGCTGGAGATGTTTGCAGAGGGTGCTCTGCACACGAGGAGCTCCATGACTCTGCGTTGTGTTTAAATGTGGGCAGCAGTTCGAGCAGAGCTCTGAGATTTTGTGTCTGTGCCAGGGGGAAACTGCCTCAGGATAACTCATTAAGCAAAACAAAGTAGAGGCAGCTGTTTGGGCCATCTCATATGTGTAGTTTGTTCTTTTCCTTTGTGCTAAAAAAAAGCTTTAATGAGTGGCTTTGTGTTGTGAAGGGCCACTTTAACAGTTTCGTCTGTTAAAAATTAAGTGTTCTTTTCATGTGTTGTAACATTCCTGTTTTGTAAGGAAGGTTGAGGAAGTGTGGCGTTTAGCCTCATTCAAAGTTGTTAATACTCCTGAAAATCTAGAAATGTCTTATTTCCTGAAGTCCGTGGTTTTCATCACATATCACTGTAGCAGATACCACTGTGACCTATGAGTTTAATTATTTTTAATCTTAGCTTTCAAGCCAGTTATTCGTGCAGTTTTATTTTCTCTCAGTTAGGTATGTTCAGATTTGTTACATCCCTCTCCTCAAATAAATTCTGTGCTGGTTACCTGGAACATCAGTCACTGTGAATCAAAGATGCTCAGGCCATCCCCAAATCACGCATGTGGGCTCCTGTGTCATCCCTTATTGCTCCTATGTGACTTCAGTGGAGAGAGGAAGCCTGATCCTGTGTCCTGAATGGGGAACAAGGAGCCAGGAAGCTCCTGGGTTTTATTCTTGGAGCACTTTCCAGCTCACTGTGTGGTCCTGGCCTCCTCCTTGGGCTCCAGTTCAGCCAACCATTGCAGCTCTTTGCTCCTGGTGAGACCCTGAGCATCCCACTGAGCTCAGTGGGAAGTCAACACAATAAATGCTTTTGTGTTTGGGTCTGAATTTTCTGGTACCAAGTGTTCTGCTGTCAATGTGTTGTGCATTGTCACGCTCCCAGAATGGAAAGAAATGCTGGTGCATGAAAAATGGGAGTGAGTATCTGGGTTTCTCACTGCTGTTTGTAAGCTTCGAAGGTGAAAATTAATGAGTGTAATTAAAACAAAAATGCAGTGTGCGAACACAAGTCCAGAGCACCAATTAACCTGACATCTTGTCTGTGGAGTGAGAAGATATGGATTGAGATGCCATTTTGGCTGATGTGTTGTTCAAATAGGTGTAGACCTGTGGAGTTAACATCTGTTCTTTCACCCCATGTTAAAAAACAGAGGCTCTGATGCTGTGTGGAGTGGGTGCTCCAGGGAGTGGGCAGCAAAAAGAAAAACAAAAGAAGATTACACAGAGGTCCTGTGAGACACAGGTCCAGGGATGGGGATCCTGCTCCTGGGATCCTTCCTAGGCATGTGCAAAGAATGTGGGTTCCTCAAGCAAAAAAATCCTCAGACTTGTTCTGGCACCCAGAGTTTTCCCTCTGCCTCGCTCTTTGCCTGGGCAGAATAATGAGCTGCCTTCAGGTATGATTTAAAGCTGGTCATGGTGATTTAGGGATGGAAATACCCTTACTTTTTAACATGATTTGTCTGCCTCTAAGTGCCACTTTGAAAATATATTCCCTGCTGATTAAAATTAATGAGGGAGTCTAGAAGAAGGAAAACAGTGTTCAAAATTCTCTGCTTTCTGGGTTTTGGAAGGTTGCCTGGGAATATTTCTAAATTTTGGAAGCTTTCTGAGAAAAATCTGTAAAACTGAAAAGCACGAGGAGAGTTCAGCTGACATGGGTTATTTTTGTGCCTACCTAATGAAAATCAAATAAATACACTTGTTCTCAAGCTGTGTTTTCTCTCTGGAAAGTCAAACCATAACATGACACTGGCTGAGATGCAAATCCCTCTCGCCCTGCGTTTTGGAGGGTCAAGAGCAAGATCTCTTGTTGGCAACCCCAGTCTCATTTGTCTGTCCTGTGGGCCTCACCTTATCCCATCTGTTAGCCTGAGTTTGTAGCATAATTCAGGTTGGAAGGGACCTCTGGATGTCTGTGATGTACCCTAAAGTCGGGGCCAGCTTAGGGGAGGTCACTCACAGCCTGCTCCAGCTGAGTTTTTGTTGTCTCAGTGGACTCGATGATCCCTGTGGGTCCATTCCATCTCAGGATATTCTGGGATTCCATGATCTCCAAGGAGAAGATTTCACTGCCTCTCAGATCAGCCTGTTCCAGCGCCTCATCACATTCCTCACCCTTTAGCTGGGTACCTCTCTTTTTTTCCTGGGTTCTTCCCACTGGCAGATTTGAGTTGCCTGAACATTGGTGTCTGGTCCCATTTTAAGTGCCAGTGGGGACTGTCACCTCAGGTAAACCCCTTCCCAGGGTTGCCTGGGGAGTAGAGATGGGGACAGCTGGAATTATATGGCAGTCCAGGCCAAGGAAATATTCCTGGTGGAGACCTCCATGCTGTCTGTGGAGCTCGCAGCTTCCCAGCCTGTCCAAGCCCAGCGCGGACCAAACCTCCTTCCCCTGCCTGAGGAGCTGTGCTGCCCGAGGCTCACAGGTAAGGCTGAGCTGGGGCTCAGTCCCTGCAGAGCTGGACAAGGGATGAAGGGGAGGGAGGTGCTGCCAGTCCATCATGGTGTGAATTGGCAGCGCTGCTGCAGTGGTGCTGCATCGATTTTGGCTTTTCAACCAGTTGAAACTCTGGTCCATTATGAGGGGAATATTGTATAATTACTGGAGCTACAGCCTGAGGAGGACATGACAGTCAAAATCTCTTTGAACAGAGTTCTAAAGATTTAATACATATAAAACATCTTATGTCAGTATTATAATAATACAGATATTTAATGTATAATGTTAAATTTATGACATGACCAAAGGGTTTATCCTCTGATAGGTGACATCCTCAGCTGTACGAAGGGCTGATGGTGTGGAGCATGATGAATAGTCAAATGAGCTGCAGGGGACAACCACAGTCAGGCAAGCCATAAATTTAAGCTCTTTGTTCTCTGCTGAGACCAACCTACACTGATTATAAAAAAATATGACACAGGTGCATACTCTACCTGAAAAGGAGAGGTTGACAACACTAAGATTTCCCTGCACAGAGCCTCTGTTTTTCTTGCCAGAGGTACATTGCAACAGACACAAACATTAGCATTTTCTGCTTCACAAGGCAACTGCTGGATGGGGAATTTTTCATCCAATAGTGTGGAAATAAAAAATGTTTGACAGAGGCAGAGCCTGAATGGCATGTATGAATAATCAAAGGCACCAGCCTGCATCTGGGGTTTACAAAATGCTGTAGCACACTGAAGTTTTTTTCTAAACAACCTCCTTGAAGTTTGAATTCTTGAGCTTCCAGACTTCTCATGGCCCAAAGGCACTAAAGAGAAAAAAAAAAGATGTACAAACAGAATTTTAAATAAAGCTCTCTCCAGAGAGGAAACTAAAAAAGAATAAGACTTTTCTCCTGTAAAGAAGAAAAAGAGCTGAACACACAGGTCCTTTGTTGCATTAGACCCTTGAACTTCTCTGCATGGTGCTATAATTTCCAGTGGCTCTGTCTGGGGGTCGCTAACACCAGGAAAAAGAACGTGGGATTTTATCAGTCAGCTTCATTTTGAGGGAGACTTCCAGGAACTAGAAATCCCACCTAAACTGTAACTGTTTTGTTTTTGTGAAGCAGCAAAACAGAGTCTGGAGGAAGGACTCCCTGTGGAGTTAGTCAATGGAGCAGCTCCCTGTGCTCTGGCACAGCCAGCAGCACACCCAGCCCAAAGAGCTGGTGATCTGTCTGACCTCCCAAACTACTGGAGACTTTGAAACGCTCTGTGTGTTGGTCACCAAAGATCTTGCCTCTTGCTTAATTATGTAAATCTCAGTCCTGATGTGAATGGCCAAACTGCAATTTATCAGTGACCTGGGTCTTGGCTTTTAATTCCTAACAAAATCCCTGGAACGTGAGCACACATCCAACATCACCATCCAGGACATTTAGCTTTGGGAAAGATCGCCTGTGTTTGTCTTCAGAGAGCTGCAGTTGAGTGAGGGTCCTCAGTTGGGTTTGATCCCTGGAAATCCTCAAGGGATTTGGATACTCCATGAGGATTTTTTAATTAGGAGCAAGTATGTAGTGCCGTGTTTCATACATCTGGCACCTGCTGCTCATTACAGGCTGGAGACTTGAAGGACAAGCTTGTTATGGTCAAGAGACTTCAGCAGAAGTGCTGCAGACATCTGAGGATGATCCTGCACCACTGACCCAGGGGGGATGGAGCTTTCTGCAGGAGATACCCTTCACTACATGCAAACTTTGAGTAAGGAAAATAAAAGTCCAAGGAGTTTATAAAGGAAAAAACTTGTCTACTACAAGAAGTTACAGGTAAACAGCTGGTGCCTAAGTGAATTTTGCAGAGAAACTGGCCGGTTTCAGCACATTAAGGCATTGAACAACCATTTAAATGTGGTTTGATTTTGGGTTTTTTTCTGAGCTTCTGGCTCAGCAGATGAATGGGAAAAAAGAATAAGAAAAAATGAAGTGAAGGAAAAGCTGCTGCCACCTCAAAGTACTCTGGGTATAAATATCTCCTTATGCATCACCACATAAGCATTTTGATCCCTGACAAATAAAAGAGCACATACCCTTGGGAAAGAATGTAAGGAATTGTTTTCCAGGAAAACCCTTTTTAGGGATGATTTGCATGCTGGGGAGAGGAAGTAATCTCAGCTGTGCAATTCCTAAGGTATTGCAAAAATGTCTTGAGATGTACCTGTGCACTAATGACTCCCTGGACTACAAAGCAGAGTGAAAGGAATAAGGGATAAGCCTAAGAATGTTCCTCTGGGAAATTCATTGCCCTGTGATGAGCAAGAGGCCTTTAACCCTTTGAAAATGCCTCTAACATATTGGAGATGTGAGAAGCGCTCCCTGCACAGCAGTTCTCATGTGACAGCTAACAGAAAAATGGGGTCACATTGCACCCACATTGTTACAGAACGCTGGTCCAATTGTTGCTGAATAGAATTTCCTTCTGGCCTGGAATTAACAATATGTTAAATAAGAGGATCCCACTGGGGATCCCCCACTGTTGATAATGTTTTATACCTCTCTTCCTGCCTCCCATGTCCAAGGGAGAAGGAAAGAATGGGTTGCTGCCCTTCAGCTGCCCTGACCTGGCATTCAGTCCTGCCAAGCTGTTGCAGGGTGTCTTGGGGTACAGCAGGCACCAGCAACCAGCCCTTCCTAATTCTTCTGCCAGAAACAGCAAAATCAAGGATCTAAAATTACTGTTTCCAAACATCCAAAAAAATAAAATGGTAATTAAAAAATTCATGAAACAAGCCTTAAAAATTTACTTGAAAAACACTCAGTGGGATAGTTTCATTTTCTGCCTACAATTTGTCTGCAGCTTCAGGGGCCAGACACTTGGAAAATGATGGATAAACTGTCTATGCAGTCATGTATGGTCAGGAGGCAGAACTATTAACAAATATGCCAAATCTTTCTAAATACCAAAGGATTTACCAGTCATTTACATACAGCCTTCAGTTTTGTAGAGCTCTTGGTGAAAAATAGGGAGAAGTGTCTCTGGAGAGCCTTTCTCCGTGGTGCTGTGTTCCTAGGGAACTCCTGATAATTCATGCTTTTCTGCTTCTCCATGGTGGTATCTGAACAGCTTCTTGAGCCTAAAGCACATGAGTAATATCTGTCAACACTGATTACAGCTTTACTGCTGCTGAGACACTGTAATGTCAATTCTTCTTACATTTAGCTTCTCAATAGCCCCACTCTGAATTCAGATGTTTGCTGTAATTTAATAAAATACTCTAACAAATATATTTGTGTCAAACAGAAGTGTCCTCAGTGGTAAGTAATAAAACATTTAATCCATCTGCAGAAGCACGAAGTGTAATATTTCCTGTAATCATTTCCTTTTCTGTCTAGCAAGATGACCTTAAAATCTCTCAGAATGTGTTGAGCTCCAGTGTTGAAGCAGTTCTGATTTGCTCTTCATCATCTAATGAGTACTTTTTTTCCCTTCTCTGGTCTCCAGTCTGAAAGGAGAAGATATAAAAGAGTAAGTACTGTGCCTATCGCAGCACTGAATGATCTCAGCCACACATTGCTCCGTTTGTTTTAAGCAATTTAATGCTTTCTTCTTCTTTTTCTTTTTCTTTGTTTTGATTTTTTTAAATGCCCACAAATTTGGAATGACAATTTTAAAAAATTGCTTTCATTTGAAGACAATATATTCTGCTTTTATTTTAAATTCAGTTAGGAAACAAATATAATCTCTTTCCCCCTCTTTCAGTGCTTTTTTTCCTGCTTCTTTTTCTTTTATCACAAATTATTGCAGAGTATCTGTTAACCACCTGGACTCCAGATTCTGGAGGAACCCTTCATGTTTCACCCTACAGCTCACAGGAAGGACTGGAAGGGTTTTGGGTTTGGTAGCGAGTTGGAGATTTTTCCTTTTATGATATTTCCTCCCTGGGGCTCTTAAGCAAGAGAAAATTTTCAATTATGAGCTGCAAATAGCGAACACACGAGGGTGCAGCAGAGTGCACCATGGAAAGGTGTGAACATCCAAACACCGCTGCTCCAGCCTGGTATTATTAATGACTGCTACCAAGGGAAGGGGCTGTACCACGTCCTCTCATGTTTTATTTCTTTGTCTGGTGCGTAGAAACTTCTTTCCTTTCTGTGCTGTGGCAGATCCTCTCCCAGATCCTCATTTATTTACATAGCCACTTAAAATATATATATTCAAAACGCGAAAAAAAACGAGTGTAGGGAAAAAAAGAAACAACAAAAAGCCCCAGAGGGATGCACTGAAGCTGAGCTTCAAAGCCATCCCTTCCCCGCCGCCCCCTGTGAGTGCACATTTCTGTCATGGAGCACCGGGGCTCCCTCAGCTCGCTGCCACCAGCACAGCGTGGCCTCCCCGTGTTTATTCGGGATGAAAGAGGGATCTCAAGGCACAGGAGGTGGAGGGGACCCGGCCTGGCCATGGGGCTGTGACACAGGCTCCTGGCCCAGGCCAGGCTCAGCGCTTGGCTTTGCCCAGACATCTGCTGCCCCTGCCAGGCTCGGCCTCCCCATCCACCCACGGCAGACGGGACTCGCCTGGAGGCCCAGGGGGCCTGGGAGGGCCACGCCGGGCGGCCGCGCTGGACACAGGCAGGCATCAGCTGGTTCTCAGCGGGCTCCTTCTCCTGCCACCGAGATGCTGGAGCTGTCAAGATGTAGTGAAGCAGATCAGAGGATTTCGGACAAGCTGGAAAAAAGATTAAAAGAAAGAGCTACAGTGGGAAATGAACCTCTCTGCTGCTTTTTATGGCTATAGCACATTGACTCTTATTCAGCAAGAGTTGGTGGAGGTTGAAGGAGATGGCAAAGCCCATAATTTCTACAAAAGCTGTATGTTCTGTGGTTTTGATCTCCCTCATCTCACTGAAGGTGGTTCCTAGGGGTCAGAATTTGTTTAGGGTCAGCACTCGGACAAGTGAGACCAAGGGAGCTGTTTGAGACTGGCCAGAAGAGAGGGGGATGTGACCTGGGCATCTGGGATACTTCTTAGAAAAGCATCACGGCCTTGGGAAGCAGGAATCTAACTCTGAAACTGATGTTTGCATTTCTGGAGTAGCAGTGATGCCTCTTCTGGATAAGAGATCTACTTGCCACAGCAGAATCTGATGTGCCTGAAAACTGGGGCACAAAATCCTGAGGCTGTTGTGCCAAACAAACTGAAGCTGTGTCACTGTGCTCCCTGTAGGCAACCAATGTACAAGACAAAGGACAGGGTCAGATTTCTTCCCCTGACTTTGTGCTTATTGCCAGTTTTACTGCACCATTTCAGCATCTAATTCCAGTTCCCAGTGATTTTGTCCTGGGTAAAGATTTAGTAAGAGGCACAGACAGGTTTTTGAGTCATGTAGAGGACTAATAGCCAGCAATTAGATAATTCTCTCGAGTGTGAAAGAGCCAGGTGCTGGTCCCTCCTCTGCTTCGCCTGAAATTTGCATTGAGCTCAGGCTCCTGCGGCCCCAGGGACCTGCCTTCCTCCTGGGCATTCAGGGATGTCTAAGCTGCGTCTGTCTTCCTGGCATTTATCCACTTTCTGTGGTAATTGAGATGATGGAAGAAGAGGGAATAAATGAGAAAGCTTGGGAGGGGCAGCAAATGTAAACTATTTTATGTAAACTAAAACAAATACTGTATTTGTTTTAAAAGGTATAAACGATTTAAAGGCCCAATACTTAAAATTATGCCCTCATTTATTATTAAAGAGAATTCAGGGCTAAATTTTAAAATGACATAGCCTGTTCTGTTGCCAATTCTTAAAAAAACAATTATGGAGATCATCACTTTGTGAAGAATGGGTTGGCAGCATGAGACCAGCTAGAGCTTTAAGGCTGAGCTTATTATTCAGGCCACTGTCCGCTGACAGATATAGAGGTCCAGGTTAAAACCTGATTTTATGGCTTGCTCTTTGTGTTCCTGGTGGCTGGGAAGACTGGCCAGCAAGAACAGCAGCATCTTTACCTTGATAGCTTTATAGATTTTATCCTAACAGTACTGCTGTGTGTCATCAGAAGACTTCAGGTGTGGCATTCAGTCTTCTTCTCTTGTTTTCACCTGCTCCAGTGAGATTTGGAGAGGTGTCAGTCCCCTGCAGGTAGGGCACTTTGTCTTAAATTAGAAGAATTCCTCAATATTCAACAGAGTCTGGTGTGATTTCCATCACAGCATCCGAGTGGAATTCGATCCATGCAGACCCTGTGGATCTGTTCATTACTCTGCCCTGATTAAGCAGACACATCAGTGCGTCTCTATCCTCAGTCAGACTCCTCGGAGCTCACTCTTCAGGAACATTAATTACTCCAGTGCTTGATTCTGGGAAGCCCCTTTCCCATGTCCTGCAGATTGTGCTTTCTCTTCACAGGGCCCGTGAGTGGCTGGAGAACCATCTCACCCCTGCACGTGTGCTCAGGGCAGAGCCCTGGGGAGGGACCCGTGTTCCTCTGCTGCATCCCCCTGACTGCTTCTGCAAGGGAGCACATCCAGGGAACCATGTGCACAGACAGGGAGACAGCAACAGGCCCTTCAGACACCTGCAATATATCATATGAAAATGAAATACGCATTTAATTGGTGTTGAGGCTTGTGAAATAATTTGTCTTCTCCGAATCTGACCACTTTTTATTTTTTTTTAAACAGCAAGGCTGGTGTATAATTACCCCCAGATGTCTGCTGCTGACAGCTACTCAGATAAACCTGTTTGGTCATGCAAAGATGAGTATTGTATGAAATACGACAGTACTTGGTCACTGCAGTATTTTTTTCAGGTGAAAAATTGGTGAAGGATAAAGAGCATGTGGCTCATGTTCCTGCAGGCACAGACATGCACAGACACCTACCCCATGTGTCCCTTTTGGGCACAGCCTGGCAGTAAAATTCATGCAGATTTTTTTTTTAATACAAAAAGCAATCTTTTAAGTCTAATTTGCAACTCCACTGTGTGTGGTTAAGAGAGGAGAGCTTTAGCTGCAGTATTTGTAATCTACAGTTACACAGATTCTCTGAGAAATCAGTATCCTTCCAGTTGGAAGGCTGCAGAGGGTTTGGATGCAGCTGGATCCATATCTGTAAACTCTGAAATACAGAGTCCAGAATGGTCCTGGAGCAGCTGCTCTCTGGCTGCTCACATCTATCCTGAATCACAAAATATCAGGTACTTTCAACAGAATTCTGAACACTGGATCAAAAAGTACAAGGAGAGAGCAAGAGGAAGGAAGGGTTTTATCAGCTTTCTGCAGCTGTATTTATAACTTGAATTTTTGCATACACTGATGTTCAAGTGACCCTTTTTGAATCTTGTTTTGCAGTTGCCAAGAAAAACTAAAAATAATAATTTTTCTTTCACTTTACCTTTACAATAAAAATGGAGGGGAAAAGGTCATCTTAAGCGATGTGAAATTCAAAGTATTTTCAAAGTTAATAGCTTTTGCCTCTTCTTCTTTTATGGGACAAAATTACCTTCAAATCCGCTTCATGGAAAAAATTCTCAATGTTTTCCATCTCCTGCAGACTGGTGACTGTGCTGGTGACCACGGGGGTGACTGCTGACAGAGAGTCACTGCCTCCAGCCTGGCAGCTGAGGTTCCCAGCCCTGCATTCCCCTTTTAAATGAGATGCTGTTTGTGTTGGAGATAAAAGCCCTGAATTTTTGTCCTGCTCAACAACGAGATGAGCTATTCATTATTTGGCAGAATTTAAAACATAGCCCTCACCTTTTTCACCAACTCCTGAGATGCTGAGCTTGACATTTTCCCACTAGGAGACAGGTTGTCCAGGCTGGATTACAGCAGACTTCCCTGGCTCTGGCCTGCTGTCTGCAGCCTCATGGCCCCAGGTGTCAAGAGCTGGGGCCAGGGCTTGAGGAAAGGTGCAAGGTCAGATCGAGGGAAGGTAAGGAGTCATCCTCTGCAGACACTGCTCTCCCAGAAGAGAAGCTGCCTGCTTGAAGTCACTCTCTGACCATCAGTGCAGGAGCACTGGGCTTTGCTGTAGCTAAGAGTAATCCTTTGTAAATGCACCACTGAGAATAAACTTCACAGCTGAAAGTGGAAGTAGGAAAAACACCATTGCCTTGTCTTTGTAGCACCCAGGCTGTTCTGGAGATAAGGGGAAAGAAGACCCACACTTCCTTGGGCCCAGAGGTGTCGTCCCTCTCCGGCAGAAATAGTCCTCTCTTGTGCCAAAGTAACTGCAGGGCTTTCCAGTGGGATCCTGAGGTGCTGTGCAAACCCCTGTGCATCACCCTGGTGCCAGTCACCCCAGGGCCACCCCTGTGATCAGCCACTGAGACACTAACACCAAGAGAGGAGACTCACCGGGGCAGCAGGAAGAGGAAAAAGGCCCTAATTGACAGGAGTAGAGAAACCCAATTACAGAGATGAAAGAGGCAGCCCAGGCATATGTTTCTCGGCTTTGGATCATCAGACCTGCCAGTTCTCATTATTTTCCAGCAAGGCTCACTCTCTCCCAAGAAGGGGCTCTGGCAGTTTATGGCCCTTTGTGCCTGACTCACCTGAGCCCGGGTGAGCAAAGCACCCGGTGGCAAAAGCAGCAGCGCTGGTGCATCATTCCTGTGAGGGAAAAAACGTGGATTGGAGGCAGATCAAAGAAAAGGAGGAGGAAACAGGGAGGCAGGGGAGGGCAGAAGAAAAAGCGTATCCCTGGAGAATAAACTAATCAAAACCAAGGCATTAAATAAAACAAAGCATCTCCCATTAATAATTGAGGAAGCACGCCCGCGCGCTGCGTGTGCCGTGGGTATCTCATTTGTCTGAAGAATGGAGGGAGCAAAAGGGAGCGAAGCAGGTATGAAAGGCATCATTTCCCTGTGTCTCTAATGAGCACTGCTGCTTGGTTTTTACCCCCACACACCTCCTCCCCTCATTACGCTCCCTTTTTCCCGCACCTATTTGTCATCTGGAAATGTCTCGCTCTTTTAGAGGACACTGGTGTGGTGTCAGGTCTGAAGGAGGCAGCAGAGCTGCTTTGTCCTTGGGTGATTGTCAGGACTCGTCCCCTGATTAGGGCATTTCTCCAAAGGAGAGGGAGGGGTGGGTGTGTGGCATCTTTGTGACCCCAGACAGTATCCAAGTGTCTGACACATACAGAGACTGTATTTTCCGGAGGTGGAGAGACACAAGGATGCATGTGTGAATATCTGGCTCCCACACACTGCATATCAAATACAGATTTGGAACATTAATTTGGAAGAAATTGGGCACTTTAAATTAGGAGAGGGCAGGGTTGGTGCCTCAATAACCCAATCTGATCTTTTTCACGCGTGCAGATCTAATTATTTCTTATGTGACTGACTATCATTTCCCTGCAGAGTGATGAGTGAGGCTCGTGGTACCCTGCCTTGCTGGCTGCAGCCACGGGTGATTGCAAAGGTAGCAAATGGGGTTTAATCCAGTGGCTAAAGGGGCCAAATACAGCCCTTCAGAACTGTATTCCATGTGTGCCTAGGACAGCTCCCTGTGTGAAGGGTTTAGTGATGGATGGTGGCACACATGTCCCTCTTCCCAGGATGCCCCCTGAGGAAACTGCAGCTCTGTTTAGTCTGTCTATAAACATCCCCATCTGTAGGGACAAAAAAGATCTGAAAAAAAGCCTGCCTCCATTCAGGTTCCTGTTTGGGTTTCCAGAGTCTGAAAGCTGATCCTCTGCCCCAAGCCTCCTGCCTGCTCAGAAGAGAGGAATAGGAAACTCGTGACATCTACCACCCATGAGGACTCATCCTGGCCCTGGGCTGAGCCCACCTCTCTCTCCAGAGCACAGGGAGCCCAGGGCCACCCAGACGGCCACAGCTGCAGGAACACAGGCCCTGGTGAAGAACAAAGCTGAGAAGGGAGCTGGGCTTCTGGCTCCTGCCAGTGCTGCTGGCCAGGCTGTGCTGCTGGGCAGGGAGACAGGGCTGTGCCCTGGTGTCTCTCCAGCTTCCTTTCCAAAGCCATTTCTGCAGGCGGTGGCCATCGCCTTTCCCAGCCAGCAAAGGAGCGGCCACACACCAGGACCAGCTTCCAGACAGGGAGGACACGGGAGACACAGACACCCTGTGGACTCACACGGCTCTGGGCAAGATAAAGGAGATGTTGTGTGATGGCTTGTTGAAAAAGGGCAGGAGTTTTGGGCATGTTTGTACCAGCAGCTTAAGAAACCCTCTAAACCTCCAGCCACACAGACGGGGATCCAGTAGCCATTTGTGGGCCCTGGAAATTGAGCTATTCCTGTTTCAGTTTACATAAACAGAATCAAAACTGGGCATGTGCATTGCTCCCAAAGGACACAGGGACATTTTCAAGATTCTAAAGTGTAGCCAAGTAGCATGGAGAGACCCCAGCAAGGACCAGAGCTTTGCTTTGTAAGTTGAAAGTCTTCCAAAAACATGTAGTCTAAAGCTTCATCTTCATTAATCATTTGCTTCCAAGCCTTGGTGAGGTTTGGAGCTGAATCCCCCAGCAGCAGCCCCCATGCAGGATTTGGATTGGTTTTCATACTGGGTTTGGTGTGCATAGGTTGGGTTCCTTTTGGAGAACACACAGGCTCTGCCACCACCACTGATTCTGTCTAGGACCAGAGAGAACCCTGTGATCTGCACAAGCTGATACCCTCAGTGAGCCCCAGATTCTTTGTTTAGAGTCCTTCTGAAGGGTATGAAGATGGAAGAGAGCCAAAGGAAATTTTCACTTTAAAGGAATTCCAATAGCAAATTGCTGAACTACCTGCAGCGGTGTGTAACCTATCACTGGAATCAATTGCA
This sequence comes from Oriolus oriolus, assembly GCA_013400235.1. Lineage (NCBI taxonomy): Eukaryota > Metazoa > Chordata > Aves > Passeriformes > Corvidae > Oriolus > Oriolus oriolus. Next base: position 879,918 of record VXBT01012155.1, on the reverse strand, counting down.
CTAGCAGAGAAATTCTGTTAAAAATCAGTTCTACATTAAAAAGGACTCTAGGGAGTCCAGAGAACTATTACTTGGATTGAAATAGCTATTTGCTATACCAGTGCAAATATGTTTGTTTGCCAGTCTATCTGATGAGTGTATTTGGCTTCCAAACCAGGAAAATCATTTAAAGCTATAATACAAAATAATTAGTAGACACAAATATAGATATATAAAGGGAATAGGCATGACTTTTGTAGAGAGAAGTCATGCACCACAGATGTGTCAGAGCTCTTTAGGTGTGTTTAGGGTACAGAAAAACTGAGTGTTCTTAGCTGGAAGAGAGGTGTCTGGGGGGTCAGGGGCTGGACAAAGCTCAAGTGTCTCAGTGGAAAGCAGAAGGTGCCAGAGGAACAGCTGTTTTCTCTTTGGGTAGCAAGAATTGCACCAAAAGAGACCTGCAGGTGCCAGGCTTTTGAAAGCAAGCTGAAGTTTCACAGTCACAACAAGTTGTCAGGGAATCCGAAGTTAAACTGGGTTTGAAAAGAAGCTGGACACATCCATGGCAAACACATCCATTCTGCACTATTAGACATGATGGCCCAGAGGCAGTGTGAGCCTTGGGAGTGACTGTGCTGCTGCTGGTTTGGGGCCCTGTGGAGGTAAGGAACACTCAGTTTCTTATCTCCTCTCTTAATATCCAGCATTAGGTGTTGTAAAAATATACAACACCCATTTCAGCAGACCACACTAAAGAATGTTATCTTAGCCCTCATTGCTGCAGGGGGCCATGGAGACTTTTATCAGCTCCAAGCTTTTATCACTCAGGAAGGGCTCCAGCCCAGATATGCAGGTGGGGAAATGATGCACTGGCACAGGTACATCTCTGGTGATGACTGACTCCCTGAACATGGCAAGCCTGGTGTAAGTGGAAGCCTGAGCCTTAAGTTTAAGCTGAACCACTAAGCTAAGCCATCTCTCCAGCTGATGCAGGTCCAGCCTCCTCCATCCAGCTTGCCTTTGAAACACTCAGTGCACAGCCTTCTCCAGGGAGGAAAGACCCCATCACAAAGGAAATTTTACTCAAACTGAGCCTGAAACACTGACAACAATTTTTCTCTGAGCAAACCAAAGGCATTTCTTCAAGCTGCACAAAAATCTGTAATCACTAGAGAGCAAGATCTAAACCAGATCTCGTAGCAAAGGAAGCCTATCTTTAAAATATCTTGGATTTATGAAGATGCCACTGCATTATAAAGCTAGTATATTCAGCATTTCTATAAAGAGATTTTACCCAGGAAATCACATTTAGCTCCAGCTCCCATCCCTGCAGCTCCCTAATCTGTGAGGGGGTGTTGATAACATACAGGTTTTTCAGCAGGAAATTCACTAAGTTGTAAGAAAAAGTCCTTTTATTTCCATGAAAAGCACAGAGAAAATTTGCTTTGAAACCTTTATTTCCCCATAAAAATTGATAGAGGAAAAGTCCATAGTCTTCCTGGGGTTCAGCTCTGTAGAATGTGGTGATATGGGAGTGGAACTGAATGGAAACGAGATTTTATTGTGCTCATATTTGCAGCACTGCAAACCTCATTACCACAGCAAAATAATACATTATTCTAATCAAAAGAAGCATTACATGAGCTACTGGCACTGAGAGGAAATTAATTACATGTTTAAGTGCTATATTTGGTATTTAAAAGGCTTGGTAGGGAAGGTAGAGGGTTCTCTTTTCTTATGAGTGACATTTCTCAAAAGGATGCTGGCATTCCCATGAGAGTAAAATACCTTCAGTTTATATGGCAAGTGTCAGAAGTGTATGTCTCACTCCTGATATATTTTTGATTCCACAATATATTCATAATACGTCAGACATGCTAAGAAGTTGCTGAAAAACATGTTGATGGAAGAAATATGAGTTGAATTCATATGTAGAGCCCCTCCAGAATACCAGTGACTGATCCATCAGAAATATCCACCAAGACCTGATGCATTAAAAAACCCCCCTGTTGCTGCAAGTTGTATGATTAACTTAGCTGTCAGATGCTTGCCGTTCTCTCTCTCTCCCTTTCTAAAATCATAGTTCAAAACATGGATTTTCACAGTCATCTGCCCTCAGAAGTCAATGCAATAATTTTATGCACTCCAGAAGTAGTTTCATTTGGAGGAGCTTGAAGCACTTCACAAGCAATACCCAGGCACGGCGTGGAATCGATGGACTGGCTCTGAAAGGGACGAGGACAACTTCCCACTGAATCCAAAGGCACCCGGCAGTGTCAGGCAGCGCTGGGCTCCTGTTTTCTCCTCCCTTCCCTGGGAACAGGGAGCACTGAGAAAACCCTGACCTCAGCAAGGAGGACAAGACGTGGCGCAGCTGTCACCTCAGTGGTCACATTCTGCAGTAGGCCAAGGTAATTCACAAAGGAAGAAAGCCAACCAAGATTTTTTCCCCCCAGTTCACTTCTCTACATGCATATAAAGAAATATGGAAGTGCTTTTGTTGTGCTTGTCATCAAAAAAATGCCTTATTTTTGCATCTTCATGTATTAAGAAAGTACTTTGATTTTGGAGAGTGACTCAGCGATCTCTGATGCATATTTTAAACTTTTTTTCAACGTTTATTAAAAAAGTAGGGACATGATGTCATTCCATCAAAGGCTTTTCCTGAGCAATTGCCCTGAGGTGTATAAAAGACAATTAATGGAATCACACATTAAAATAAGGCAGAAATCCTGAGCCTGGTGGCAATATTTGTGTTCAGTATATTGGATTTTGAGAGTTAAAAAAAAAAAACCTAAAAATCTTCTCTCCTCTTAGGCATTTAATTTACTCATTCTTTTATGCCAGTTTTCCAGTATTTGAAAGACTTTTTAATTAAATGCAAGTTTTAAGAGCATAATTTCTAGTTTAAAAAGACAAGGCTTTATTCTAAACTCTTTAACTGTGGTTGGAAAAGGGCTCCTTGGCCTCTTTTTAATTAATTCTCCTGGGAATGTCTATGGAGTTCCCCAGTTTCAGCACTGATCAAGAACATCCAGTGTGCCATTGTTTCTGTGCAGTCTCCAACTCAACACAAGTCATGGCAAATCCCAGTTTTTCTAAAGTCCTTTTGATTTCCAGACCAAGATTTGAACTATGCTGTAACATCTATGCCCTTAGAAAAACATCAAAGAGGCCAAGAACTATGGGGATTAAAAAAAAAATCATAAATAAGAAGACAAGGAGTTTAAACTGTATCACGTGGATTTGGCTTCTGTGCATAAACTCACTTCACTGAGCTTCCTCCTCTGATCTGGGGAACTGTGGAAACTCTTCTTTCTTTAAGTGATCAGAAGTTCTCACTCAGGGTAAAGTGTTTCAAACCTCACTGGGAAAATAATGCAAACTCCTGTAACTCCGAAATTTGAATTCAAAGCACACTGTTGGTACAAGCAGCGATGATTCTTATCAGCAGCTCTGGTCAATATTATCTCACGTCTTATTTGTGGAGCAAACAGATTCTTGTCCAGGTGAAGCTGTGATGCTGAGATTGATGCCAGCTCTCATGAGCTGTGCCTGGGTGGATGCTCAGGGTCGGTCCAAATTTAAGACCCCAGCGACAGCGCTTCTGTCAGGGTGAAATCTCCCTCTGGTGAGCTGGCAATGAGGAGCTTCCCAAAGAGCTCTGCTTTAAGATGAGGTCTGAGCTGAGCTGATACAGATCTTGTACACAGACAATGAGAACACATCCTATCCATCCATGGAATGATGAATAAAAGAGAGAAATGAGGGATTAAAGCAGAATACAACAGGCAATGGGAGATGTTCTCGTGCTGTGTTTGACTACTTCTGTCTCACCTGTTATGAGGTCATTAACTCTCCAGTTCGGGATTGTATCTGTTGGCAACAGAACAAATAGGTCCCATTTCTTTACAATGAAGCCTTAAGCTGCTGCAACCTCTGGAGATGTCGCAATATAACCAAGAGTATTAAAAGAAAGATTAATGTGAGGGAATTTGAACAGTAATGGAGGTAAGAAAATGCCATGCAGAGTTTCAAAGGTGAAGTCTGAAAGGACTTAAGGAAATGAATCATTCTTACTGTTGTTATTATTCATTTATATTGGGCCATAAGTGCACGTGTCAAATCTGTGAAGCAGAAGTCAGAAGAATCAATATTTTCTTATTGCATTTATGTATTTTTGTTGAAGCTTCATAAATTGCTGCCATTTTTGGAATCAGGTTTTGAACTCCTTGCCAAATGCAGCTGTTGTTCTATTTCTAATAGAAAGCGTCGCTGCCATTTATTGTTAGGCATAAAATTGAGAAACTAACCATAAAAGGATGCTCAGTACTGTAACTCTGACAAATCCATCTCAATGAAGGCTGTTATCTAGGGATATATAAATATTGAATGGGGAGATGCTTGTTTCCTTTCAGCACATTCTCCTGGATAATCCATTTGGCATCACAATATCAAAAGCTTTATTTTATATATTAAAGAGATTTGTTTCTCTGGTCCCTACTCATTCTGCCTGTGGTTCGTCTCTCCATTAAACTGGTTGAATTTCAATAGCAGGTGCCATGGGTAGGAGAGAGGGTTATTAAAACACACCAGGCTGAGCAGGTCTCTCCCAACCTGACACTTGTTTTTAAGAGCTGCCACTGTTTAAAGCTGATTTTCTAATTACTGCTGGGCTCCTGGTACAAGGAGACAGGACAGTTCACCATGGAGGGGCAGCAGCAGCCACAGTGGGTAGAACCTGTGTAAAAGGAGAATGAATGTCAGGAGATGCAGGAAAATTATTAACTCACACACTTGAAACACCAGCAGACCATACACATCTGAGCAGCCATCTGCATTTGAACGCTCCCCTGTATGGAAAAGCATGTATTTAGATTAAATATGTCAGACTTCCTCAGGGGATGAAGAGATTATGTGAAGAGGGGATGGGGGGACTTCTGTGCTGTAAATAGCAGGCTCCTTGAATATGTCAAGGGACAACTAACTGGTTTATCCTATAGACAGGCACAGGAGAGAGCTGCACAGTCCTGCTCTTGATACACAGTGGTCCCGTGTGAGGCTCTGGCTTCTGCACTCTTCTTTCCTCCACCTAAGTTGGTTGCCAAATGCAGAGCTGACAAAGGAAGAGAGAGAACAATTTCAAACCTTTGAATGAGATTATGTGGCACCATTGCCCATCAGAGCAACCTCTGTCTTCAGCTCGTGGGTCAAGGGGTCCCTCTGTCCTGTGTTCCTACAAGCAGTGCCAAACATCCACTTGGTGGCTTTTGGTGCTGATACTTTCCTGCTGAATTCTGAAATCCCTTTCAGCCTCACAGTCTGCTGTGCCAATAGGAAACTATCGTTTTGAAGGTCAGCAGCACTGCCTTTATTTATGTGTATAAAATTAATCCAGGAACGTGTTTTCCCCATTAACTTCAAAATACAGGATTTTAGGGTAGCATTATGGTGTTCAGCATTGGCCTTTGCACAAACACAGCACTGGGAAGGAATCCACAGCAGAAACATACATGAGGGAGAGAATGAAAATGAATTAAATCAGAAATTGGCTGCTTCATGTTTCATAATTCTTGCAAAAGCTGAGGACTTCAGAGGCCTTCTGTGGGTGTCATTCCAGATGACCCAATTAACCCTTGGGCAAAAGGAAAAGGGGAGGCCTACAGAAGAGTGATCTGTGAGTTTTATTTCTGGGTCTTCGGAAATAAGACTCACAGATTTGAGTCTGACAATTTCTGTGAACAACACATTCCATTTCCCTCTTCTGTGTCTTCCCCTGCAATTTGTGTAGCCCAGCTTGCAAACTCCCTGGGCTGAGCTCTTTGAGACAACTCAGTTTTCTCCTGCAGGGAAGTGCAGCACAAATAAAGCAGCACCCCTGACTGCATGGAGCCTTTGGAAATTATTACACCTTTGGGATATTAGCAATTAACTGCATAAGCTATAAGTTTTAAGGAGATGCCGTTTTGCAAATGTTTAAACAGATGCACCAAGAATATTTTTATATTTTTACTGTCTGACCATCTGTAAAGCCAGGTGTCCAAACTGCATGCCTTAAGAAGATTAAAATAGGCACATGCATAGCTAATACCCTCAGAAGCTCAAGCACACAATTGTATGGCAGCTCTGAAGGCTGATGTCTGGGCTGGGTCTAGGAACCTTGTATTTCCGCACCAAGGAAAGCATTTATTACTGAGCTGAAGAGGGCCAAACAGAGGGCCAGTAGGATGGTGAAGATATAGAGAGGCAAAGGGAACTGGTCTTGGTTAACTTGGAAGAGAAAAGCAGCTTTCTGACACTTGCAGGAGCTGATATGGAAGCCAGACCCTCCTCAGAGGTGCAGTGATCACATGGTGGATGGGAGAAGTTCTTGGAGGCTTTCAAAACTGACTGGCCACAGCCTTGAGCAACATGATCTGATTAGGGAGCTACCCCATGCTGTACAGGGGACCCAGAGACTGCATGAGGTCCTTCAGCCTCTATTGTCCAGTAGGTCTCTGCTTCTGTGAAACAAGGCTCCTCCTTCTCTTTCTGGAGGGGTCCATGTGGAGCTGGTTTCTCGTATACAGATGGTGCTGGCTGCCAGAATAACTAAGTACCTGAAAATGCCTATTATGCCTCACAGCTCCTGGCGGGTTGTGGCAGAGTTATTATTTCATTAGAAAAATGAGGGACTTGTGTCAACCTCTTCTCAAAAAGGGAAATTAATTTCAACCCCCTTTAGCCTTTAGAAAGGAGTCTGATTTATTTGCAACTGCAGCACTGGCTCCATGCAAGCCTTCCCTACACAAAATCACTCCTTCAACCAGAACTGAAAGCAGAAGGTCCTTTAGGGCAGAGAGAAGTACCTGAGCTATTTTTTCATCCCTTTGATGCTGGAAAAAATTTAAAGTGGGAAATAATGGACTTATTAATGGACTTGCCTCATTAACTGCTACCAATTATCAGAAAGCAGCTGTGGCTACTGGTTCTGTCCTGTGGCATTGGGGAGTGAATTCCAGTTTATTTTATTGAGGTATTTGCAAAAGAATCTTCCAGATTTATACCAGATTCTGCACATTTCCCCAATCTTTGCTGAATTATGACAATATTAAAACATTAGTATTGGTATTAGGTGAGGGGGAGGGATTATCCATCCTCCAGAGCTCCTATGTGCTGAACTCGGTGACCTGGTGCCCCCAGTTCATGAGTAGGGTGTTAGGACTGCATGGTTTGGTTGGTTTTTTTCTGCGTGTCAGGACCATCAAGAGATGATTTCTTCCAGGCATGTATTTTGGGAACTGCCTATTTAAATTTGGCAGACCTGAATCACTGCAGCCCTAGATCTACCATAGTGTAATTAACTCTGGTTTTGCACTGTCTGTCCCTCTTCATTATGGGAACCAGCTGTTTCCCTGTGATAGTACCAAGGAAATTATAATTGTGTAAGACTGAGAAAATGGTTAGTCGTTCAATGTGGGTGTCTTGGTGAAGAATTTTAGCCCATGTCATGTGCAAACATTTGTAGATTTTCCTTTTGCTTTCCCGGATGATGTTAAGAAAATCCCCATTGGAATCTCTCACTAGCAGGAGATGTAGACAGCACCGATGGGGGCCACTCCTTGTGTGTAACTCTAAGTCATGTAGAGATGACTTTCTAAGGCATTCATTTATATTTATATGAATCAGGCCATTCTCAGGAAGTTCCGAGATGAGAAGACCAAGGATAATCAGTGACTCAGATGAGTGGAGACCCCAAATTTTGTCCTTCCACAGCAAGATCCCCATACCTTGCTGTCCCAACTGTCCAGCCAACACCCACAGAAACTGCCCAGGCTACAGGACACTCTGTGGTTTGTGCTCTATTTGTGTTCAAGGCCAGGCTGGACGGGGCTTTGAGCAACCTGGTCTAGTGGAAGATGTCCCTGCCCATGGCAGGGGGTTGGAACTACATGATTTTTAAGGTCTCTTCCAACCCAAACCATTCTGTGACTCTATTTGTGGCCCATCATTGTGAGGACAGTACTTGGTGACCTTGTGTGAGAGCTCACCCCAGTCTCATGCGTGCATCATGTGAATTTTCCTTTCATTCTCATTCTTTCAGCCTACACTTGCTGATAATAATGAGAATAGTAATTCCACCAGGGAAATTTACTGAACGGAGAGAAACAAAACTAAATTAAGATGTAATTTTAGAGGGGACCTAATAGAAAAAATAATGCAAAAAGAAAAGGACTGATAGAAAAATAACATTTTAATTCATGCTAGTGCCATTAAAATCCTAGACAGCCTAATTTCCATCTCTCTTTGCGCACCCTCAGTATGCCAATGTGTGGATTTCTGTGATAATTATGTCCGTGGGGTGACCTGGGAATAACAGAGTCACGTAACCTGACAGCAAAAGAGCTGAGCTCTTTGAAGTTGCATGGAGGTTTTGCAATGGGCAGGTCATCCATCTGGCCGAAAAAAATGAAGCTGCTGGGTGGTCCTAGGCCTCTGTCCAGAAGAAGGTGGTTCATGAGCTGTCACAGAGCTTGGGGTTTGGGGAGTGGCCAACAGCAAAACTCAGTCACCCAGTGGAGTGGTGGTGTTTGTGTTCAGCTGATGTTACTCTCAAGAACTGTCCCTTTCCTGTGAAAACTTGGAAAATTTCGTTTCTGTTGTCCAGCAGTTCCAATAAAGCTGGAATAAATCCATCACCTGGGGCTATTTTCCCTTTCTGCTGTGCCCTTGCCTCTCTCCTCCAAGCCATGGGTGGGCTGAGAGGGCGACTCAGCAGCTGCAGAGGAAGGAGGCACAGCCAGCTGGTCAGCCACACATCAGCCCTTCTCAGCAGTGATCAGGTGAAATCCAGCTGCAAGGTTTTGCTACAGGAGGCAGTTTGGCTTTTGCTGGAGTAATTTAATGGGAGATCCCTGACTTCCCATGCATTATGTTGTCCAGGGAGATAAGTCTATGCCACGAGCACTGAGGCAATTCCCCAGGGCATGGGGAAAGGGTCACTTCGGCCTCCATCGGCATTTGAGATTTACAAGTTCCCTGGTGGTTCAGGGAGCTTGGCATAGTGAGATTTGCATTACTCTCAGGCAAATCCAGCTTTCAATTAACAGTTGTGCTGTGGAATTGGAGGAGACATATAGGATAAATGCCTGGGGTAGGAATTTGGCCAAGTGACTTAATGACCTCATTTAAACTAGCCTATTCTTTTTCCTGAACAGTGGAACTGTTTGGCAGTGAGCCTTTGAGTCACAGAGCAAGCCTGGCTGTCAGCACAGAGCCCTTTAGCTGGGGTAGCATTTGTACATCACAACCCATTTTGTGGTGATTCCTGCACAGCACCCTCAGGAACAGCCTCCCTGCACCGCCTTCCAGCTCAAGGATGCTTTACTGTCACACACAAGCAAAAGGACAAGCACAGAGTCAGCCTGTGCCCAGGCTCACCCAAGCCTCCCAAGAGTACCAAACATAACAAAATAAAACGAAATCCCAAAGAAGATTTAGAAGGATTCATCTCCAAACCCAGACTTGTGGAGGTGCCGGCAGCTTTGGCATAAAACTTAGCTCCCAGTCTGCTGATCCTCCCTGAAACTGTGTTGTGCAGTGCAGCCTGAATTGACATCTGCACGACGATCCATAGATGCTCCTAGAAAAGGAAGTGCAGTTGTGCTCTGCAGATATAGGGCATGACTCATCCACTAATTAGAAAGGACACCGAGAGTGTGTGAAATTTTATTGTGCTGCAGAGTTCCATTTGTGGGTCAGGCATGATCAGCAGACCATGAGACCGAACAGCTTGGGAACATGTAACAATTAATAATGAAATACAGCTGCATTCATTTGTAATTTGTAATCTGTTATTATCTAGCAAGGGCAGAGGTTTTGTAAATACATGATAGGAATTTTGTACAAAAGGCATTTTCAGCAATATGAACTTTCAACTGCTGGCAGTATTTTGGTTATGGATGTTTTTGAGGGCTGAACTCTTTCTGGAGGAGCATCATCCTGGAGATGGGAATCCTGTTCTTAATCCTAAGGGCTTTGTTCTATTTCTCCATCTTCTCTAGTAGGTGATTCCTATGAAATGAACATGAAACATCTTGGGAGAACAAGAATGTTTCCATGGCTGTGCAGGGAGAGGACCAGGTGAAAGGCAAGGGGTGCCAGGCTCTGTTTGTGCCAAGAACACTGCAAATAGAGTTCAGTTTTTAAATTCCATGACTGAAAGTTAATATTTGAATACCAGAATTCTTTCCCCTTCTCTTTCTTCTTCTTTTGTCCTTGCCCTTCCCCCTTTATCTTCCTCTTCCTCATTCCCTTCCTGTATTCGTTTCGCTGAGTCCAATTAATATTGGTCGAAGTTGCATGCAAATAAAGAGAAAAATAAATGGTGTTTCTTATTAACATTCCTGGCAAAGCTCTTCCACTTACCAGGGCAGGCAAGCTTAACCCCAAGCCCAGGAGTTAATAAATGGCAAAATGAGGATAACTTGGTTAATCCAAACTCTGCCCCTTTTCCCATATGCACTCTCGCTATCTTTTTAAAAAATGTGCTCTCAGTGTGCAGCGTAGCAGTTTTGAATTTCTTCACATCTTCTTAATTCAGACTATGAAATTCAGTGTATTTATGCCTCAACTAAAAATTAAATCCACAATTCCCTTGCACTGGAAATAGGGAACTTCCCATATAACTCTTGTGGATCTTCTCAGTATGATGCTCGAACATCTCGCAAATATTGCTTCTTCTACCCCAAAAAATTCCTCTGTGTTTGAGAAATATAATTTCTACTATAGCAGGGGACTGGGATGCAGGAGGGATAAAAAAAGACTTGCTGAAACTCACAGGATAAATGTTTTGGATGGATGAAAATCAAGCATGTTTTGCCTATGTCTTGAACCTTGGCTTCAGTCGTTAGACATTGCACAACAGAGCTCTGATCACCCTGAGCCTGATCATGTTGCCCTAAGAGAAAAACTTGCATGGGCTAGGAATCCTAGGAAAGTGGAGAGACAGAGATCAAAGAGCCAAACTTTGATTTTTATCATTCCAGAGGTCTTGGTTTCCCTTCATCAACTGTGAATGGACACTTAAATTAGAAGAAGAGCCTAACTGGTACCTAAAATCCAGGTGCAGTGTAGGTGCCTGCATTAGATAACATGGATTCCACCCTTTGCTGACAAGACATAGACCGAAAACTTCTGTTCTGCGTCACTATTTCTACTCCATGTTCCACGTTTGACTTTGAGGAAAGTGGATCAGAATAATTGCACTTGATTAATGACATTTACTGAATGCCATTGAAGTCTGCTCCCTGCTGAGACAGTTCCAGGAGGAAATTAACCTTCCATTAGGCCTGGATTGCCCCCTGGATGCATTCCTCTTTCTGGTAACTACAAAGTGAGCAAAGTGGCTGATTCAAGATCATGGTGGGGCTCTCATCTCAGATAAGAAGAAAAACCCTAACTACCAGGATGGAAATAACATACACAATGTCTACACATCATGGGTTCAAACACCTTGCCAGTTTCCCACGTCGCAGCCCCACTCTGGCCAGAATGCTTTTGCTCCATGGAATTCCCCTGCCAGGCGGAAATGTCTCTCATGAGCTCTTTGTAAAAAGGGTCTGTCCACAATCACACAGACTATGTGTGGGAATCACCTTTCATTACCCAGTGCATGGAGCTACTCAATGCACAGAGCAGCCTGCTGAGGAAACCAGGTGTGGTCACACCTTTACACAGTGCCAAGGAAATTGTGTCTCTCCTTGGCCATCAGATCCAAGCCTGTGTTGTGGAGTTGGCATCAACTTCCTTGCTCCCATTTTAGCTGCTGTGACTTTGGTGGTGGTGGTGGTGTAACAGCCTGAAACTGGGACAAGGTGAAGGAAAACAAAGGACTGAGATTTCAAAGAGTGTCCACGAGCCAATTAATTAGAAAAGTTGTGCTAAGAAAATAGGTCACTTGCTTCCCTCATTTGTCCCTTTGTAGGCTCTTGACTCCAATGGACCAGAATTGATTTTTCAGCAGCAAAGTCTCAGGACTGCTGTCTGTCTGACATGCTGCTCCCACTATCGATGTGAAGTCTGCCTTTGCAATGGTCTACCTCCCTTGAAATGATTTGAAAAAGGATGTGTGAAGTCAATATAGAACAGGCCATTTTTTCACTGCACATTTCCTGTTTTAGTACCAAAAGGGAAAAAAAAATTACTCTGCAGACAATAGGAACCTCTATGGCCATTGAAAAGATAAAGTCTTGCCTTAAAGCAGGTATTATTGTTTTTTTCAGGGTAATGAGACCTCTCTGTGAGCACTAATAAAAGCTGCAATATGTGAACCTAACTCTTTTTGTACCTGTAACAAAAACCATGTATATCTTAAAAGGTTATGTGGACATAAAAAAAAAAATCTAGTATAGAAGCCACATGAAAGTCAAGATAACCTCCTGAGAAATGTAACATAAAGTAGCAAACAGAGGGCAACATTTCATGATAGAATATATAGATCATACAGAGCACATAATGAAACACATAGATTTTATGGTGAAATTGCATTCTTTACTGATACATGTGTTATGTGGATGGGGTATTAAAGAAAATAGATGCACTTTTCCAGCAATCAAACACAACACTTCACAGCACACAGAGCAGAAAAACACAGCATCAGTGAACTAAAACTACAGGGCTGTGGAACTGGGAGCAAAACCAGTTTCAGCTCCTAAGGGTGGATGCAGGGTAAGTGCAGCTTCCCTGAGCCAGCTGTCCTGCCTCTACCACAGGGTAGAAGCCTATCACATTTTTGCTGCAAAAGACAGAGCTGGGAAACCTGGGGGGAAATTACAGGTGGAAGCCTAGAGAATGGCTTGAGCTGGGATAATCAGAGGCATAGGCAAGAGCTGGCAATTACAGCTCGTGCTCTGGATTCACTTCCCAAGAGCTGATCCCCGCTGCGGGGTTAACATACGTGCATTACCATTGTTTAACATTAATATGTTTGTGCTTTTGTAAGAGCCCCTGGTGAACTCAGGCCAGGATGTGGGCTTGATGTAGGACTTCTGTTCCAGCAGAAGGTGTGAGGCCAGGGCACTCTTTTCAGGGCAATATAGTCTGTCACACGATGCTGAAAAACTGGGTCAATTAGTGCCTGCTGAGAAGTGTGCTGCCATTGAAACAGTGACAAACACCCACAGCCTTTCCATTTCCTAATGTTTGCAGTGTCCCCACCTTTTCTCTTGTCTTGACTAGAAACACAATGTAGTTCCAGCTTTTGCTTGAGGGATAAGTCACATCCTCTGAAGTAAAGTGATGCCATGATGATTTTTTTGCTTTTCTTTTATACCCCCTTTTATACACTCTTTTATACAGCTTTATATATTCCTTGTGCCTTTAGCTTACATAGTTATAATTCTTTAAGTCTGATAACTCCACTTAGACCCAGTATTTCGTTAAGTTTAGAGACTAAACATTCTAAAAGCCCAAAGAAACCAAGGTCCTCTCCAGAACACATTCTGTAAACAAAGACAGGCCCATGCAGGGGGAGGGTCCCTTGGGTGGGGGGGTCTCACCTGAGTCCCTCATTGGGGAACCTTTGATAGATATGCTAATTTTGCAAGGTATATAATTTTATACTCATCACATCGTGAGGGGCCATTTTCTTCGGTGGGGACATCGGGGTGCATTTCGATGTGCATTTCATCACACCTAAGGATCCTTTAATAAATACCGAGGTAAAACCCTTTTCCCTCCTAACTGTGTTCAGCTCTCTTAATTTTAAGACCAGGATAAGGCATCAAAAGAGTAATCAAAAATTCAGTCTGGGGACTAAGCTGGGTTCTGCTTTGCCTACCCAGTTGTGGGTGGAGTGGGAGCTTCAGACAAAGTTTGTTAGAGAAGCCCCCCTGTTGAGTCATGAGGTGTGGAAAGGTCCCCCCTCGCTTTCTAAATGCCTCATGGAACTCTCTCTGGGTGTGCCTGGGTCCAGTCTGAGCCCCAGACTTTGCCAATGGTTTAAATCTGAAGGATTAAAGAGGTGTGATCAAAGTTTTGTACAACTTTGTCCCTCATGATTAAGGATGGCAAACCAGAGACATTTATAGAAAAAATAATGATTTATTATGATAAATGATTAGTTAAAAATATCTTAATCAGGATTATTTGCTACTCAGTATAGAATCTAAAACTACTAGTATAGTACAGTGTGTGTATCAAAGCAATTGCCTTAAAGCTAGCAAAAACCCCAATTATTAAGTAGAGATTGATGTTTCTCACCCAAACCAACAACTGTGGGCAAATCTCTTTCACTCAGCCTCGAGCAGTAACCTTGAGGGGTGTCCCCACCCAAGGGAGAAACTCCACACACTCTCCAAGAAGGGTGTGTTAGAAGGACCTGCTGTTTGAAGGTGGGACTGGACTTTTACAGTCTAAAGTGTTTGACTGTCAGTCATATATCTCCAGGCCAGCTGTGTCAGCTCAGCATTTTTAGATAAGGAAACTTTACCGTTATCTGCCACATCTTTGCCTCACTATCAGGATGTTTAACTTTGGGATTGATGAGTCACGCTGGTTTTAGCATAATTCAACACCAAAGGAGCATGATTCCCCCTCAGTTCAGCACTGACAGCCTTACAAAACAGGGCATTTTTCGAGTTTTTTTAAGCCATTCCAGACAGATTCCTGTCTCATCTATATCTTTGCCAATAGAAACCAGAAGCCTGATCATCAAACTTCCAACATCTTCCTCAAAGCATCTACTGAGAAATGGGATAAAACCTCTTTTGCAGTAGTTGGAGAGGTAGCAACAAAGAGGTCTGAGGCAAAGGGGGATCTTCACTGGTCCAGTAATAGCCACAGCCCTAAGTCACCCAGCAGCAGATGTGCTCTCCTGGAGCCCTGAGTGGAGGTTTTGGCAGCTGGAGCTTGAAAATATTTCTGTTCCCTGATGCCAGAAAATGTTGGTGTCTCTTCCTATGGAAGGCTCTTAAAAAATCCAGAAAATAGCCACAGACACAACAGTAGCTAGATATGATGCCAGTGAAAGATTTCCAGCTGTTGGTGACCTGCAGAGAATAGGGAGCACATTTTCAAGGGAGACTTGCTCAAGAGCCCAGTCCACTCTCTGACTGTGGAGTCTCTGTACAGCAGCCACCCAGAGAGCTTTTAAAAAGAGCTTTATCCTCTCATCGTGCCTCCTGGCACTGCATGTCTGCTCCTCATGAGAGGCTGGACATCACACTGCAGATGGCTTTCATATGGTTGTGGAGTGGTACTGAAGCAAGTAATAGAAATACTGCATGGATCTGGTCGTGGACAGATTTTAATTCTCCTCCCACCCACGTCCACTAAAAGCTTTGAAGGTCAAAGTCCTCTGCTAAATTAAACTGTGGAAGGGAATTGAGTTCCTCATCTGAAGTCCTTCCTAAGGTCAGCATAATGATGCCTCTTGGCAGAGGGACATGGGCAGGGGGAGAGATGAAGCAGCCCTCCACTTTCTGGAGGGCAGTGATGAGAAGTGGAATTAGGCCTGTCCATAAGTCAGGCAATAAACGCCCATTAGTGAAATGATGACAACCTATTAGGGCTATTCAGATGTGTCCCTTTGGAGCCATAGAGAGCTGTTTAGAAAAGATTAAAGCTTGCTACAAAGGCTGTAAATGAGAATTATCGGCACATGATGACTCCAGCCCAACTCCCCTGTCTGCAGCACTTCACGAAGTCACAGGCAGCACTGGGAAGCAGGTTCCCTGCTCCAAGAAAGGCAGATCCTGATGGCATGGATTTCCTATCTCTGGCAAGTGCCTGGTCACCCAAGGGCAGGACAGGCTGTGGAACAAGTACACATCTGCAGAGAACCACTGCAGGCCTGACACTTTTCAGGGCTGTGAAAGCAGATAAAAGGGATCATGATTCCTGCCTTGTGGCAGCAGGGAGATTGCAAAGAGCAGTAACCGTGTCCTTTATCACTGCTGGCTTTACTAATCCCATCTCCACTGCTGTAAGCATCAGCAAGAAACACCAAGCACTGGTACAACCATGTGATGTTTTTGGTTTGGTCTGGGTGTGTGTATGCTGATTCTGTGCAGATTGTTTGATACCAGCCAGAAACTGCAAGCTAGTAGACCAAAAGATTGCAAGAAGAATTTTTTTGGCCTAAATTACCTACCAAAGAAGTCCAGAATTCTATGCAGAGTTGAGATTTTTCTGCTCAGTGGTTTTCCAAAGTGTCTTCCTTCATTTGAGGCAGCAAAACTGATAGTAATTCCTGGAGAGCTGGAGCCAGCAGAGTAGCAGCACCACATACTCAGCAAGGCACTTGATTGTTGTTACTGCTTTCATCCAACCAAACAACTCCATTTCTCACTGTGACTCGAATATCACTCTGTCAGTCTGCTAGGGCTAGAAAATTCATATTGCACTGTAGTTCAGGGAAAATTTCTTCCTTTGGAAAACAAACTACTTCCATCTGATTAAGTTTTGTGAGTTTTTCCCTGACATAGCTAGTGATGGATTACTGGAGGAGTGTGCCAAAGTGTGAAAACATCAGGGAACCTTATTATAATATCTGTAATATTTTTAATAAAAGAACCCTGAGCAAAGTAAAGGAAGAGACTCACAAACTTCATGTCCCCGGCTGACTTTGGTATCTATAAATCTGCTTGTGAATAAAACCACTGATCTGTGTGAGACTTGGTAGGAGTGGGATACTGCTATGATTAATAATTATGACCAGAATGAATATGAATTGATGAACTTAGGGTGCTCTGTAGATACTTTGAAGCAGAGCTCAGATGGACAGCTAGCGCTGGAGCCCTTCTAACTGTACTTATTCCAACTCCAATTAATATGCCATGTTGAACAAAAAAGATCCTGTAAGTCACTTCCCAGATGCCGCTCTCAACATTTTGATTACGACTCTGAAATTTCGCAAAGGTCATCACTGATCTTCATTATTTATTGAGATTTTGGATAGCTGCCTCCCATCCAACTCAGACAAGAACAAACAGCTCGAGGCTCTCAGGTGATGATGTGCAGACATACCTATCATATTACAAAAGCAAGCCATGTCTGCATTAATTTCCTTTTCCAGCATGATCTATAGCTATGAGGTTTATTGACTTCACACAGCACCCAGCCTGACAATAAAGAGTAACCACCCTATAGACCAGTCATCACATCTACCCTTATCTTTGTCATCAGACAGCCCTTGTCTGAATCACCCCAGCAGTAGGGTTAGAAATAAAAGGACAGGGTTTTAAGGTAAGAAACAATAATATTCTTTTTTAATTTCAGCTGAAAACAAGCCTTTATTTAACCCTTCTTTTTTCTCAGTACAAAGTGTTGTGTAAGGGACTCATTTCCTTTCACCTGCACTTGAACTCCTGAAATTTTATCTTCGGGCTAGGTCCAGGAAATCATACTCAATATCACCTCTACTGCAGCCTTGCTGCAGTTCATCAGCTGCGATCTGAATGAAAGTAATCCAGTGTCTCTATTTGTTTGGGCACTGGAAAAGCAAAGGATTGAAGAGTGTCAGCAAAAGCTCATCTTGGCAATTAGCATACCTGTCTGAAAAAGGAGGGCTCTGGGATGATTGTCAGTGCTCAGCACCTTTGATATGTTTCACATGAAACAAAGCTCAGGAGTGCCCCTGACTTGCCAGCCCCAGGCCGATGTCTTGCTGCTGTGTTGCTCGATCCTTGTTGGCCTCGAGTGCTGCGCTCTGCCCCAGAGACTGGCATCCTTTGCTGACTGCAGGAGGATGGAGCAGACATTGCTTTGACCCTGTCTTTGGGGTCATTCCATGAAAAACATGGGTTTTCTCTGGCACACACATTTACTGGAAGCCTCCTACAGCCCAGGCTGGCCATGAAGTGAAAGACAGGGTGATGGACATCAAAGGATGTGTTTCAAAAAGCAAACATGGGGATGTGCTCAGTCCTTGTGAGAAACAGACTTGCTAGGCTCAAGAAACAGTGCTAACCTGGATTTAAAGATGGAGATTTCTGCTGGCAGGCCTGGAAGAACTTCTGTGCTCACCATTTGCATTGTCTACTATAGGGAGCTTTTTGCTCCAGTTGCCTCCTCCTTTTGAAATAGGATCCCAACCCACCAAACCCATTGCAGAGGGAGCTGCAGTGCCTCACAACTGCATCTGCAATGCAGCCTCTGCAATGTCTGACAACTGAATTAGAACCTGAAGCAGCTCCAAATCAATACTGTGTTAACAAACACATTACTTACATCTATTTGTTGTATGAATTTCTAGAGGATCCATGATCACAACAACAAAGAGGTCGGGTTGTTTCTGAACCAACATAGATGAGAAGCAGGTCTGCATTTGGTTCCTAGAGACCCACTGTGAGATAAGGCCAAGAGGACCATGCTGAAGGACAGCCAGACCCCAGTGAAGCTTGGTTAGAGCTCAGTTTTGTGAAGCATTGAGCCATCTGGCCTCTGTCCAGCAAAGCACTTTAGCTCATATTTAATACTAAGCATGCAAGTAATGCTGTTGACTGCAATGGGCATTTGGAAAAAATAGTCTCCTTTGATAGAGGTCCCTTTATTGCCTCCCTTCAGGTGTTTCCAGACTGTTTTTCCATGGGTTTGCCAAATACTCAGTCGTTTTTGTGGAGGATGTGGACAAAGGTGACCACTGAATACACCTTCCAAAATGCACCCAACTCCTTTGCCATACTCAAGGGACTAAGATACTGCCACATGCAACACAGCTTTTTCCTCTAATCACAGTCCTTAAAATATTCTTTTTTTCCTACTATTTCCAGCGCCAAAGTCTTAAGTTCAGTGAATGTGCACAGAACATTATGAAATCCACAGGCGGCCCCTTTTCCATGAGATTTTCCATTCCACTCCATCAAATAACTTCTCTCTGTACAGGAGAAACTAAATAAGAAAACTGAATGTTAGCATGGGTAATTTCAGAAAGACTTCTCTCTTCTCATTAGCAAAATGCATGGGAGAAATGCATCTTCTGGTGCAGGTTGTAGTGAAGTTTAATTAGTTTCGACTGAGCCACATCAGTGTATATCCCAGCACAGTAGCTCCAGCCTTTATTTAGTAGCTGCAGACATAAATTCATGCTTGTAAAGATCATATTTCTTGAGGGGCTCATGTGCCCATTTTTTCATGCCTCCTTTATACTACAGGAGCAGAGATACGTGTTATACTGATATAATGAGGCCAGGAAAAAAATCACCATTAGCTTCTAAATATTGTGTTGGTATTTGTTATTACAGAGATAAATTTTTTTTGGTGATATTTCATGGATCTTCCTCATCCACACATTTCTCCCAGTACTGATAAGAATTTTATATAAAATTTTATTAATTATTTCCATGTGAATGTTAAACTTGGCAGTGGAGCTAAGGAATTACACTTCATTGTAGCATGTGAATAAGATTGTCCTTCTGTCTTGTTATATTCCAGAAATTTGCCATACAGTGTTAAAATGTAAACTTTAAAAAAGGTTTTATTTGATTAGTGCTGTGAAAATTTGTATTCACAGAAGCTACAATTCCCTAAGTGTGTGCACACACCTGAACAAGCCATGCCACCCCTGAATTGCTAGGATGTCTCATTCAAAACCTCTCTGTTCAGTGCTAGTTATTTTAGGGAAAACAACCAAACAGAAGAATATGGGTGTGAATGGGTAATTCCTCCCATTGATTTCTGCAAATAATTACTGATTCAAATTACCATGGAGAAGTGTATTTTCAGTTCCTCACCTCCTGCTTAGAAGAAAGGAAACCTAACTGTATTCAATTATTGTATAGCAGTTCTACATGCGACAAAGACTTGACTCTATTTTAGAGGCAGGAATAATTACATTAGCAATATTGTTACCATGGTGTCACCACTGCTTCGGAAATTTATTATATTGTAGTAAATAAAATTCAGGCTCTACAATAGCTTCCACAGACAAGTTTAATCAAAATTCCACCTCGTTATGAATATATGTATAAAACATCTGTAACTCTCGTGGCTTAGAGGGAAGTGTCATGCGATGTTAGTATAGGAGCAGCAGGAATAGGTATGAGTGAAAAAAGAGTAGGGAAAAAGCAGTGATTTTCCATGGTCCAAATCTTGTGCTATTCCTTTTGGGACTGAGACACATTTATTCTTCCCCACTCATATCCCTTCATCTACTATGGAAGTCTCCTCCTCAGCATTCAGAGGCTTTTTCTGTATCATTTTGTCACCTTTAACTCTTTAAGTCTCAGCCCTTGTCTCAAATCCTCAGCCCTTCCAGGAGCTCAGGCTGCATGGGGCGAGGGATTATAATGACAGAGGTGTGACCTCACTGATGAGGAAGGCTTGAACCTTTTTCTGCAGAGAAGATTTCTGCAGTGGTTTCATTGTGATGGAAAGCTGCACAATGGTTAATATTTTAGCAATTTATTCCCCATTAGAGCAGTTGTTTCATATCAGTAAAATACCACCTGTTACAAATTGCTTCATGCTTTTGAAATAATTTAGGGGTTTTTTTCTGCCCTTCAGTAAGCAAGGAAACTGTTGAGATAGAAGGGTTTTCTTTCTTATAAAAATGCAAGCATAAATCAATGCCAAGGTGCAGCCACTGCAGGATTACTGCTGAAATGGGACCCTGCAGGCCATCTAGGTAATGGTATTGTGTTAAGCAACAAAGAAGAACAATGTTTTAAGAAAAAAACCAAAAATAGGCAATAAAACTTGGCGAAAATTATGGTTTAAAGAGGGGGATTTCACTTTTTTACAGCAGATCTGTAAGGAGATTCACTGCCCTGACTGCAATGCTGTTAACTGCCAGGTGTGTTTGTCATGAATGAGTGATTCAGGGTCGCTCAGAGAATCACCACCAAAGGTATTGGCAAAATGTTTTTTATATAAACTTATCAAAGTGTGACTTAACAAAGTTTGATGGCAAGGTTCACACTATTACTTACTACATGGATAAAACATACAAAGGAAAATTGAGCTAAAATCAATTTAGAATTATTTATATAGAGACCAGAGGTACAAAAGGGTAAGTTAGACCTGCCTATGGAGCCACAAAGTTCACAGTGGCCCCCCATTGTTTCCTAAATTCCTGATGGAGCTCCGGTCCAATCTCAGTCTGACTTGAACAATGGTTTATGGCTAAAGGAATTAACTGCATAGATTTTATTAGCACTGATTTGGCATGCTATCAGCAACTTTCTGAGGGTCTGTTGGAAATAAGGGGTCTCTTCACCTTGGTAAAGGAAAGATCTCTCAGTCTCAGGTAAAGAATCTCAAACCTTGAGAGACAGCCCAGCCCAAGAGTCACCAGCGTGCAGTCCAGTTGTAACTGAGAAAGAGCTTGAACTGGACTTACCCAAAGACATGTCCCTGCCTCAAGGAACAACTCTGAGGGGTGGCCCAGCTCAAGTGGAGATGACCACCACACAGCCACACTGCCAAGCAGGGAAATCTCAAAGAAGGCTCTCTCAGGCTCTCACATTTACGGGACAAAATGGTTGACTCATAGTCAAATTGCACAGTCTGGGAAGGGTATGAGACTCCTCGTACCCACAACTTTCTTTGTTCCCTGACAAATGAGTCTTGGAAAAATCACTGCTATTCATGTGTCAAATGCATGATCAGTGTTCCAAGCTCACGTGCATCGATGCTCACTGTGTCACTTTGCCCCTTTGTGGCTTTCCTGGAGGAGTTTTTGACCTGAATGTGACTCATAGAATCACAGAACTTGCTGAGCTGGAAAGGATCCATTAGGATCATCCTGTCCAACTCCTGGCCCTGTGCCCAACACTCCAAAAATCACAACATATGCCTGAAAACACTGAGGCCTTTAACTCCTTTGGAGACTGTCAAACTTCTGCTGCTTTGGTTAAGGGGGTCCTGTGCATCCATCACAGTGTTAACACTGTGAACAGATTTCTAAAGAAATGGGAATAGTTATATTTATATAAATTATTTTGGTAGTGGAAGTGATTCATTTAGATGCAAAGTTAATTAGCATTCTTGGTACAAAGATTTCTTGGGAAAGAGTCAAGGGGGAAGAATTTCCTCCGTGTTTTTCTCATTTGATGCCTTAAGAGGAGCTTTAAAAAATGGAGGTCGGACTTTTTGTTTACAGCATTTCTTTTACTCTTTCTGCATCTTTGTGGATGCATTTTCAACTATGGTGCTTATAAGCCTGTATTCCTGTAGCTGGGAAAAATTTCAGAGAAAGTTAGGTCAGAATAAGTTAATACTTCTAATAAATATGCAAACTTAAACAAAACAAGACCAAACTCCTCAATTCCCTAATGCCAAAGATATTTAATTAATGTGAGCCTTGCTTGCGTGCTGATAACTCCTAATGAATATGAATGTTTCTGAGTAATCCAGGAAAGGATTTCTGAGAATTTTGTTTGCACTGGAGGCATTGTTGGAGGGAGCCCGGCACGGCATCAGTGAGCTGAGATACAACACACAGGGGCTGCTGAGAAGAGACTGATTTTGATTATTTTGATTTCTCCCTTTAGCCACAGAAGGTGAGGGTCCCTCTCAGGGAGTTCTTGCACAGCCATGTCCCACCCGATCCTTCAGCTGCCAGTGGGTCCCTCTGGCTCAACCTGTGGGATGAAGCTGTGGCAGCCTGTAGGAACCAGACACCAGGGATGCTGTGCCAGGAGTGGGAACCAGTTTAGCAAAAATAAAGTGACGATACAGCTGTGAGAGGGGCAGTGGAGTGTCCCCCTCGGTTTCTAGAGTGAGAGGACTCAGTTTTCAGAGTGCCTTGGCAAAATGAGTGGGATCACTCGATGCTTTCTCTTAAACATTCACTGCCCTGGTAGCAGGACTTGGGGAACGAGATGAAAACAAGCCTCAAGCAGGGCTTGCTTGGTTTGACATTTAAGTGTGGATCAGAACTTTGCTTTTTTTGCTTTTCCTCTTTCCTATGTTCTACCATGTTTTGTTTTTTACAGGAAGTCTGAGGAGGGACACTTCCAAACACGGATTGTGGACCCTGATTAAACAGCCTTTTAAAAAAAATATCCTTCGGTAGCTGTGAATAAATGTCTTTATTTCTGCTAGAAATGGGTATCTTCACACACCTGACATAATCTGCAGGGTCTGACCCCAAAAACATTCATATATGTCTCTCCTACTTTCAGTGGCATTTGGTGAAAGGAAATGTCCCAATATCTCCCTGCAGCCTCAGTGTAATGGGTGCTTTAATTAGGATCACTTTCATTAAGGTAATTCCTTTTATATTCCTCACTGAACTGAAAGACTGTCCAATCAATAACCATTTTATTCTACAAATCTCCACCACTTAATAGAGAACACATTTTCAGTAAAAATTTTCAATATCCTCTCCCAGAGGGTAGATTTTCAATAGAATTTGTGTAATCAGTTTGCAGCCTTTTAGCAATTGTGACTGTTTCTCAAAGGGCATGCACGATTTGAAGCTGTTATGGGAAGGTTCTAAACCAGAGGCAATTGCAAGAATGACTTGTTGGTGTTTATTTTCTTCTCCTCCTGGAACAGATGGGCACAGCACAGAGCCAGCATTCAGCTGGGGCTGTTTGGATCCACTCACACACCTGCCTGCAGGGGTTTGCTCTGCCCACAGTGCCCAGGCAATTCAGCACATCTATACCCTGCCATGGAAGGTGTATAAATACCTGTCTCAGCTGTCACAGCTGCCAGCCTCACCATGCAGGCTGGTTCTTGCATGCTCCCAGCTCCAGCCCGTGGCTCTCAGCATTTGGCAAACCTGAGTCCTCACCACATCCCGCCTCCTCTTACCTCCCTCTTTTCAGCTCATATTAATGGCCCTGAGCACTTTGCATGTTCTGCACCCAGCGTTTCCCTTCTGAGGTGACTTCTCACTTAAAATCATAACTTATGTGGGGGATTCCTGTGGCCTAACTTGAGATGTCTGCAAAAATGATGACTAACCCTGAGCCAGCTGGCTTGGCTGTCAGCACTTTTTTCTGTTGCAGTCTTCCTTCCTACCACTGTTTGGCAACCTGGAAAAATCTGGAGTGAGTCAGATTGTGAGACATACTTATTGGCTGCCTAATTAATTTCATTCAGAAAGACCGGGGGAATTCTTCCTTTCGAATTCCTGTAACTCCCCACTGACTATCAAGAGGACCAACTCACATTTTTTTAATTGAGAGGCACAAAACCCACCCCAAAGGCCTAACAACGGATTGGAAACATGCTCCAGCACCGGGAGAGACTAGAGATGTCTATCTGTTTGTAAAATTGCATGTGGGACACTGCTGGAAGAGGAAGAGACACCCCAGACAGTGAAAGAAGGTGGCATAACTCAAGAGTATCAAACCCAAAGCTTGTAAAGAAATTTCCTTCTCTCTGGAAGGAATCACTCCACTTACAAGGAAAAATGGTCTTTAATAATGTTATTGCTTCTCCTATCTTATCCTACTAAGTAAGTGTGTCTTATCAGGTCAGTGTTTCCCCCTGGCTGTCAGATGGTGGCAGAAGGGAAGGAGAGTTTTGCCGACAGACAATGGGCTGCAAGGCAAGAATGATGGGGCTGAGGTCGAGCAGGGACAGCCTTGTCCAGAGTTTGCCCACTATCAGGGGCCCCTGGCATGTTTTTTAGCTCAAACGTTGTTACAATGGAAAATAAACAGTTGTGTTTGTCCAGGCTGATAGCAGGCATTTGCCCACAGCAAATGCATCTATATGCAAAAAGCCCTCTTGGTGGATGTGCTCGGAGCAAGTCCGGATAATGAGATGCTCATTGCTTCACTGTCAGTTCTCCACCAGGCAGCAGTTTACATCTTTGCCCCCATTTGTGTGCCGTATTTGGTCCATAATGTACTTATTTTCAAGTGTCATTTTTAATTTAATGCATGAGAGAACTTATTACCCCTGGCAGAGTTAAATAGTTAAACCAGGTTCTGTCAATTCCTCACGATCTGTTGACAAGTGGAATAATATTGCAGTGTGATTAGTTTATATGAAGACTTGTGGACAAGCTGAAGCCCTGGGAGTCATGCAGGGATTTCTGCTCTGCACGCACCAGGCAAAAGAGGCATCTGGGTGTTTTTCTTGTAAGCTCCTATGGCACAAAGTGGTAACCTGAACTTAAGACAGGTTTGGGTCCCTGAGCATCCCAAAGTTTGAGTTTGCCTAATTACTGAGTTTGCAATGTTTGGAAGATGTTCCCACGTGCAAAACTCAACACCATCCTTAATGACAGTATTCAGTGTCCCTGAAGGTGCAGGCATGGATCCAGGTGCGAGCTGTGGATAATGCCAGTAAAAGACACTTCCATGAGGAGTGCTACAACTCTTCGTTTTCTCATCTGCATCTTTCATGAGCTGGATGAGACCCTGTGAAAGAATTTTTGTGTCCCTCTCCTCCTTTTTTTCGCCTTGCATGAGGGGTGTTGCGGGCTGCCCTTCTTTTCCTGGGAGGCAGCCAGTGAGTTGGAGGCAGCTGCCAGTTTTGCTCAGCTGCTGAGAGATGTGACACACATTGTCCTGCCTGGTGGAGACTCCTTGCTGACTTTTATTTTGCTCCTCCTACTAAGAAATGAAAGGACCCTCTGACTGAAATAGCTCATTATTGCATGTGGGGAAACATAACACTTAATGCTGCTGTGAAGAATCCTTAAACAGGAAATTAGTAACAAGGAAAACCACATCCCTCTAAAAGACCCAAATGCTTTGGATCACTCTGAAGAAAAGCTGTCATGAAATGCTTTTATACAGACCAACACTCATGGAACAAGATGGTATTTTCTTTATTGCTAAGGATATTTGGAAAAAGCATCAAAGCTTGTGTTTGGGTGGGGAAAAACAATGAGTACCAGTTCTTATGTCAGATTTTTCACCAGTAGATCTTATAAGAAATCCATACCACTGGCCCCATTTCACAGGATGAGAAATTGAGGCACAGAGCAAGAAAACAACCTGTTCCTCTCTCACTCAGAGACCAGTGGCTCTGCCAGAAATGGAGTTCAGGTCTTCTGAAGCCTGATTGAGCTCAGCCTGACAGCTGAGAATGCTGATCTCCATATATATTCCAATTTAATGTTTTCACTGATTTTTTTTTTTGTTTGTTTGAAGTGAGGAAATATTTATTTCCCAAGAGTGAAGCTCTTTTGCTTCGCACATAGCAATTGTGATGGCAAATAATCCTACCATGCTGCTGCCTGAGAGCATAGAATCCTCTCAGGGTGATTTTTCTATCTTCTGGTTTGCCTCATCCTTGGTACATTTACTGGCCTTGCCATCACAGTTATCTGCAGTGGTTGTTCCTGGAATGGAGATATGGAGAAGTGGGAAATGGCCAAGTCCCTCAGGCATGTCCTGGGTGAAGTCAGCCCTTCAATTATCTCTTACCTCAATGCAATGCTCATGGCAAAGGTTTCGTTCTCCTTCCTGGGAAAGTGACCCTACCTGGTGGGTATTTCTGCGTGGTGGGGAGATGGAGCACTGCCAGCCCTTCCCTCCAGAATGCAGATGGAGCTGCAGCACTCTGTTCTCGCTGATATCCTGCCTGGCAGCCTGTTCATATTGAGTCACCTCACAAAACCTCTGCCCTTGTGATGAGCAGCACCAGGACCTGCTGTGGAGGGACCCAGGGAACAGGGGAATAATTCTCCATGAACACCACCAGCCTTGGGTGTTTCTGCAGGCAATGAACTTCCTCTGGTGGCCTCGCTCTGCTCAGCACTGAACCCAGAGCTATAAAGAACAAAATGACGTGGATAATGGCCTTGCATTCCTGAGAATAGCTCTGCAACAGGCAGCCTGCCAGCTTTGTGAAGAAGAATTCCCACATCAGATGAGACTCTTGGTGGGTTCCTATTATTGAGGTGCAATATTTTTAGTAGAAGACCGATTTGAAAAGGGGAATTACTTTGAACTTTCCTGGTTTAGTTCTACCAATTTTAAATACAGTAGATTTCAAAGGTCTCTGTAATAAAAAGTGCGGCACAGCAAGAATCACTGCATAGTGAAAGCAGTAATTGATGATGGTTGAAGCTGTCAGATTTGCTAGAAGCACTGATCAGCCAGTCAAGGGAAGCAAAATAAATTTCACTGAGACCATCATATTTCATTGGATGTGACTGGAGTGAGCAAGTTTGCAGCAGCACAGCCACCATGGGCTGACACAGGAGGCCCTGAGTTGCATTGCAGAGGTGCAGTGACTGATGGACGTTCTTGCACCCACATCTGTAAAATTTCAGGCTGAGGCTGTGGGGAAGCAGCTGCACAGAGCAGTATTTCAGCCTTGCTCCTCAGGAGGGTTTCCTGCCTGCTGTTTGTGCTCTGTTTGCAGCTTCAGGTGATCACCTTCCTCCAGGGATGAGACCACAGCCCATGTCCTTCTGGAGTAATGTCTCATGTTGGAAATACAGCTTCTGTTGAACCCCACAGCAATTTTCTCGCCTTGCCAGGCTGAGTCAAAACATCCTCCTCATTTCCACTTCCCATGTTTTGATGCAGGGATTGTTGACCACTGCCACTGTCCTAAAAGGGTATTTGTAGTCAGCCACCTTTGTCACTGCATTTAAGTGTTGATACTCTGTTGGTTATTGTGCAGATGAATACAAAAATAAGGTTCAGAACATGGATACACTTCAGACAGAGAGGAGGGAAGGGAAATGTTCCCTCTCTGAGTCCAGGACTGTCAAGGATGTGACATCTGCACTAGCAAGGCTGCACTGGCATCTCCAAACAAGTGGAACAGTTCTTGTTGTTATTAAAGACACATCAGTCTTTTTCTTCTGAAGACATTAGAAATAACTGTCTTTCAACAGGAAGGAGTAAATCTGGCCAGATACTCCTGAGAGCTCTAAAAAGGAAATTATCTATAAAATCTGGGGTCATCTATCAGGAACAGGTTCTCTGAGGGTTGAGGCTCAGACTGGACCCCTGACAAAGGATGTGACAGGATGGTTTGTGCAGTTGGGATGCTGTGGGAGAGAGAGACAAAAAGACCAGGCAGAATTAACCTCCCTATGACCAGGTTGTTCAAATATGTTCTTTCATTTCTTCAAGCTATGTCTTTCATGAGAATTGATAATTACAATTGGGTTTTTGGGTTTTTTTGGGTTTTTTTTTAGGTGTGTAAATAAATATATTTCTTTTCACTTCACCTGAATAAAAGTTAAAGGAGATTTCTGGTTGCATGTGAAGTGGCAAGACATCCCTCTGTGGCCAGGAAGAGGAAGAAGTGTCATCTGATAACCAGATTTGTCCAGAAGAGCCTTTTTAGGTGGGAAGGAGACTGGACCCAGAGTGTCCCCACGATGTCTCCTACAACAAACTTCCCTGAATCATGTGTAGGTTTGTATTTTTACAGTCCTGCTGGTAGCAGGACTTTGCAGGACTTCTAAGATCCTGCTCAAAGACTTCTAAGATGTTACTCAAAGACATTACTTCTGAGGGTCCTGTTGGAAGTCTGTCTTGCTAAAGGTGTGACCCCAGGTCCTGTCCTAGTTCAGACTGAAAAGGACCAGCACCAGGCACACACCTGGCTGTGAGATGTGTCACAATCCCGTGCTCCAGGTCACCAAAATCTGGGTCAGCTTTGCTGAATCCTCTACATGCAGAGAAATGGGGAAATAAATAGCAGTAAACATCAATCCCAGGTATCTTCCTGCTTCCCCCAGATCTCTGTGGGAGGTGCAGTGTTTTGGGGTGCCCTGAGTAGCAATCAGACAATTCAGCCTTTGCCGCCCATCTGCAGGTGTTTTAAGCTTTGCAGGAGGAAAGGAAGACAGTCCCTCTCTGTCCTCTTCAGGAACTGCTTTGTTCTCCTTCTCTACTGCATTTTGCATATAACTGATGCTGCAAAGTGTCCCTGTGGAGCAAATGAGAGATTCAGTCCATAGATACCACATACTTGATATACAAGAATGATTTATGGGATCAGAAATTAATTAGATTGCAATGATAGGGTGTAAGTGCTGTGTCACTCTTAATAATTGGGTGATTAAAGTCAGTTAAAAATAAAGCTACCGTGATAAAACACAGTGGAGCTGAAGATGGTTGTTTCCAACAGCTATCAGGGACAGAGAACCTGATTTTGCAGAAGATAACGTTTAGTCACAAATAGAACACTGTGGAGATGACCCAGGGGAGGAGACAAATCCTGGACGACACGTGCCCATCCCAGCTGAATGTGTGGGGCTGCTGCACACCTCCAGCTTGTAGGAGATGGATGCAAATGGAAGAAGCTGTGCCCATTAGCCCCTCCTGTGCAGGAGGTTGGTATGAGATGTATTTACTCACAGGGGCCTTTGCACCAACCTGAACAGTGCATTTCTCATGGCTGAGGGGTTGCAGGGTTGTTGTATAGAGCCAGATGTTGTGAGAGAGACCTTGGAACTGCACTGAACACCTGTAAAGAGTGTATCTACCTGCTTTTCACCCTTCATGTATCCTAAAGCAGTAAAGTATGAATTTTAGGAGTGTCTTTACAAAATACTGATGCTCTATGGCTATTTTGGTTGTGGGATAAAGCCACTGCACATTATTTGTCCTTTTTCATACCACGCCCATAAGCACATGTGGTCTAAGCACACGTGCACCATAAGCACACGTAAACTCAGGTCTATTCTTCCCATATTTCCATTTCTGTTTGCTGGATGAGGAGCCCTGCCTCAAGAGTAAAGGCACATTTGGCCCTGGGCTGTTGTGTAAATGTCAGCCTGGCAGAGAGGAGCCAGAATGGCATCAGGGGCACGTAAGAAACAAGTGAAACTGGAGAAATGGGAACCTGTTGTTTTTGAAGCCTGGTGAGTAGGAGTCTGATCCTCCAACTCCAATATTAGTTAATGGGATCTGAATGCTTGACTCCCACACACAGCTCTGAAAATTTACTCCATCTGCTCCATCGCTTGTTATCTTGCCTTTCTTTTTTCTCTGTAGCAGAAAAGACAGAGCCTTCTCTGCCTGAGATAAGATTTGAGAACTGTAACAGTTTGAGTACAAATGTTAATCTTACCAAAGCCAGTTTTAACATCAATTGGGAATTTGGTTTCTTCTCTAGAGGCACTACATCTACCTTTAAAAATAGATCTGTATGGCAAATTAATGCTCAAGTTCACAGATGTAAGATAGTAGTAATGGCCAGATTAAAACCTTATACTGTACTGATTTTATCACCCAACTGAAAAATGGATAGTGATCATCTGCAGGGTCAAAGGGTTACATTTTATTGATCTCCTGGAGTTCATTTTATTTTTCTTTGTGTTGCTCTTATTACTTCTCTGGCACCCACAAACACATAGGTTGCTATAACTCCTTCAAACCATGCTGACTGGAGTCAGCTGGGCTCAGAGTGACTTACTGGTGCAGCCGATTTCAAAGGGAGCTTCTTGATAAAACAACGGTCAAAATCTATTTTTGTTTTTCTGGCTAAAATCTCTTTTCACCCTTTGTTCTTTCCATGTCTTTTTTCATTCTTTTCAAAAGGGGTTTCAAATTTTCTTTTGTCTATCTGATTTTTCTTTGTCTTCTCCTTTCTAATTTTTTGGCTTTCATTTATTCTTGTGGGGTTTTTTTGTTGGTCTTACTAAATGGCTGTAATAGGAATAGCAATGACATGACGCCCCCATTTCACTTTTAGCATTTTACCGTCTCTGATAAAACAAACCAGAAAATTTTACCCAAGCTATTGATTTCCACAGAGTATCCTTGGAATGCTGTAGAAATTATATTCCTCTCTTTACAACTCAATAAGGGAAACTCAGGCATTCTTGTGCTAAAGAAAAACATGACATCTTATGCTAAGTTAAAGCCTTAAACTAAACTTTGTATTAATTAGCAAAGCAATAAAGACATTCTGGTTCATTTTTTGTGAAAAGGCACACAGCACTTACCCTGATGCAGCAATCACTCAGCCATTGGTAATATCGAGGCTACAAATTGCTTCCTAGATGTATTCCCAGAACATAAAACAAATACATCACATTATTGTTTAACAAACATCACTGCCTAATCTGAGCTATACAGGCTTTTATTTATGCCATTTGCAGTAAACATAGCATTAAATATGATGTCTGGATAAGAACTTTCCTAAGAACACTTGAGTCACAAAGGAAGCTGGGAGCCCTAAATTGATTGTAAGTTAATCTGACATTTTAAAGGAAATTGTCATTATCTAATTCACCAGGAGCTGTTCTGAATGACTGTAAAAAAACTGTTTTCATTTTGCTTAGATCCAGCACTGTAAAAGGTCACATACTTCTAAGCAGACCTCCCCAAATTACACAATACACTTGGAAAGATTTGCATTAGCAGAATTGGTATATTTAACTGTATTTTAATGAAGACAGTCAGTGTTCTTTGTCTCTGAAGAAAGGGAGGAAGGAAAGGCAAACTGTGATGCTGAAGTTCAATCACCTGTTTCTGTGTGTGTCACTCACGAGGCTTAGCACACAACTGACTTTTTTGATTTTCTGTTTGATTAAATTTAGGAGTAGAAAGAGCATTTTAGGTCAACATAAGAGAAAAGTAATCTTTTCATGTTAATTAAATTATTTTTCAAATAAAATTCAACTTTTTTTTTTTCCCAAACAAAACACATACATCTTTATTTACCCCACCAGCATAGAGTGGAAATTCACTTGCACTTAGCTTGAAACAATATCGGTTTTGGTACCATTTGTTTGCTGATGCAAAGCAGAGAAATTCCTGACTCTCTTCGCTGACTTTACCTGTCTCTTGTTAAACTCTGGCGCCTCAGTAGTGTTTGGACAGAGGTGCACCTGTGCTTGTTAAGGTGTGTCCCAGGTGAGACTGATCCACGAGAAGATCCTTTGAAAATTTCAAATGAAGGAATAAGTGGGGAGGTGGAGAGAGGCAATTGGGGTGGTTTCTGGGAAGGAAGGAAGAGTTGTTATCAGAGATATCAGTGGAGTGTCTATCATCTTGTTGGCCTTGGAAAACAGCTTTGTTTAGGTATAAGTTCCCAATTTTATGTTTGTATGGAAAATCTAATACCCTGAAGGAAGAATCTGAATGGGTTGTAGAATATTAGCATTTCCCTGGCCAGGAGAGAGGAGATATAGGCTTCATGGATGGCTTTCAGATGCTTGATTCCTGATTTCCAGATGCTGGGCTTGGCTCTTCCTTCCCAAGGACATACAGTTTGTCACAGGCAGGTAAAACCCACTGGCCAAGGAAAGCGTAGTTGAGCCAACTGAAATTGGCGTGTGGGTTTTGGTTGTTTGTTTTTTTGGGTTTCCAACAGGTTGTAAAAATCTGTCTGTTACACCTAAACAGGACTCCCACGACATCTTGTCTCTGTGGTGGCTCCTGCATGGACCCGTAAGGAGTTCAAATAGGGGAAGAGCAAATGTAGCCATGCATGACTTGTGCACTGCCTGCTCAGATTAACAGGCAATACTGGCCAAGAGAGTGACTCTGTCACTAAACCCAAGCAGGGTGATCAGGATGCATCTGCCTTGAGGGGCTGGAGACACGCTCTGCTCAGGCGGGTTTTGGTGGATCGGGATGTTCACCATGACTCTGGATTTAGCCTGATGGTCTCGTGCATCGTGTGGACCAGGAGAGGAGTGGGGCCCTCAGGGACATGTTGAACACAAGAGCAGTGGTGTTGATCCCCACTGAGAAGGTGAGCATGAGTATTTCTGATCATAGAGTCCAGCTGGGAGTCCTGAGCCATGGCGTAAATCCTTGGAGAGACTGTGTTGAAGTACTGTTCCTTAGGATCTCAAGGAAATGCAATGATAAGTATTCCTGTTCTCTTCTAAAAATCCCATGTATTAGTCATGCAAGTGGAGTGTCATTCCTTGGTGACACAGGCCCAGGCTAACACTGTATTTTTTTTCAAGTTTTGACTCTGTGTTTTGTTAACGACCACTCTAAAGGCACTGCTGCTCCACACTCCTACTTGTGCCACTCCATGTTCTGCTGAGGACACTGGGGACGTGAGAGCTGTCAAGTTGGGATAATGGTGGAAAATTCATGGTCTGAATATTCCATCTCAGCATAGCCTTTGCATATCTGAGCACTCAGATATTGCAGCACTGGGACTGTGCAATGTCACACAGGTAGCCTTGCCCTCAGCTCAAGCATGTACTTCACTGAGTGGCAACATCTTGTGGAAGTTAACAGGCATTTGCTTTATCCAAGGGAAGGCACTCCAAGCAAAATGCACATCTCTGAGCTACAAGCTCTCTGTGTGTACCTAGAAGAGCTGGAATTTATTTTCTGTGAGAATCTGATCTAAATCTCCCTTAATTTCAGTAGGAAAATGCATTGAGCTCAGCAGACTCTAATTTAG
Source organism: Oriolus oriolus (assembly GCA_013400235.1). NCBI lineage: Eukaryota > Metazoa > Chordata > Aves > Passeriformes > Corvidae > Oriolus > Oriolus oriolus. Next base: position 846,699 of record VXBT01012155.1, on the reverse strand, counting down.
ACACCCAGTGTAGCTGAAAATGCAGAGTAAAATATTATTTCACATGTATTTGCTTAGGAATGAGTGAAATGTGTTTTTTCAGCTGTCTGTGTAAGTGAAATTGCATGTTTAAACTGCTGGTGCAAGGCAGCCAGGACTTAAACAGCTGTGTCTGATGGGGGGGGGAAAGTGCATTAACACCACATTTGAATCTGGAAAATTAAGGAAACAAAAAGGTAACAGAATGACACTATAAAGCATAAGGGTTACACGTACGTGTGGAGCCAAGTGTGCCATCAGCATCTCAAGTTTTTGCTTTAGGAGGGTGCAGGGCCGCTCTCTCATCTCCACCCTGTTGCTGCTGTTAAATGTTTCACGGAAACCCAGAACACACTCTAATACTGTGTCTTCAAAAGAAAAGCCTCTGTGATACCACAGAGACAAAATACTTGGTTTGAGCTACTTCTCTGGAGTGATGAAGACTGGAGATAAAATTGCTGTTCTGCAGCTCTTGAAATCCAGGAGAGCCCCCTGGAATTCCACCTGCGAGGTGATGCACACATGCTCTGCAGGGCAGAGTGAGGTGTCTGTGGGTGGCTTAGCAAAGTCAGGTGGGTTAGCACAGGGTCACAAGAGCTTGAACTCGCTCCCTTGGGCCAGTGTGGACATCAGTCTGTGGTGTCCCACACTGTTTGGGAGGTCTTCCAGCCTGTTGATGCATGACCGAGGCAATTGTCTTTTGTGTATTTCTCATCTGCACCTTCCTCCACTCTTCGGGTTTCTGAAAGAGCCTGGCCTGAGCCCAGCACGGCCTTTTGGATTGCAGACTCCTCTCATTGCTGCAGTGATTGAAGCCACTGGGCCAGCATGCCCTGGGTCAATCGGAGGCCAGTGGTGGGCTGGCACGGATGTGTACAGTTTCCCCCCCAGACTGGGGCCAGCTCCCGCAGCCCCCCACCCCGTTCCGTTGTGCTGTTGGGGCATTCCCAGTTAGCCCGTTGTCCCTCCTCCCCTTTCATTCCACATATGTTTAAGGTTCTAGAAGATTCTTACTACTCAATATCCCATTGGTCCCCTGCCCTTGCTCCCCTCCCCTCTCCCTTCCCGTTGGACTTTGCCCCTTCCATCATTGCCTCCTCCGCCCCCTGGCCCTTATTGGATTGGTCCCTGGCAGTCTGCCCGCCTCTGTCCCTCCCCCTATAAAACCCTGTGTTCCCATTTTTTGGTGTCTTTGGAACCCATAGAAAGACCCCTCTCTACTTCTTCACCCAAGATCGGCACCCGCACTACTTCGCCTGCTCGTGCTTGGAGCCCAGACAGCACCAGTCATCGTGGGCATTTGTGAGGCGGCTGCACCACCCCTCCTGAGCTCCCTCGACGGGAGAGTGGCACCCTGGAGGATTGCCTGCTCTTCCGCAGACGCTCAGGGAGACAGAGTGCCGATCCCTTCGACTGACACAGCGGGCTGCGTCATCTTATCACTCCAGGTTGGTTGGATGCCAGAATCTCTGAGGAGAAGGAGCTTTCCATCTCCTCACTGCTCAGCACTGTGGAGAGTGCTGGCCCTTCACTTGGCAGTCTCAGGGTCTTGGGAGAGCTTGAACACGTCTTGTTGTGCCTTGTGCTCATGTGGTTTGAGATGTCGCGCTCTCTGGGGTCACCACAGCGCTATGCTCACACCTAAGAGCTGTCACTTCTCTGGCCCGTGCCTGAGGTAGGGCCAGGAACTAATGGCTGAGAGATAATGAGGATGAGGAGCTTGATAAGCTGCTTTAATAGCAAAGCCCAACACAGGGATGGGGAAAAGTCAGTGTTTCTCTCGCAATAAGCTGAGGAGGGCTGGGAAGCCACCTTCCCAGGTGCAGACAGACACAAGTAACAGTTTCTCCAATGGGTTAAACTTGGTCTCCTAAAAAAGAGATTAATTTCTCCAGGTCTGGTACCACACTTGAAACCAACAGATGACAAGTGGTGAGGAATAGGTCTGTGCACAGACCTGTGTCACTGTTCATATGCACAGATCTGAAGGGGTGGTTGCTCTGTGGCCCTCCCTGTTAATTGCTGTGGTCTAGAACAGCATTTAAATACATTTATCTCTTCCTTTCCCCATAATATGAAAGCTACCATGCATAATGTGCTCTATGGCCAGCCCTGATTTCTAGGTGTAGAGCACCCCAGACAGAGCCTTATCTGCCTACATCATTTGTCAGAGACACCAGACATCCAAAAATCTCTGGCTGATGTGGCAGCTTCTCAATATCCCACCAATCTGGGTTCCTGGTGAGGGGAAGAAACCCAGGAAAATAGAAGAAACCACATATGTGGAAAACTGGACATGCAGTGTCCCTATATGGGCCTGGAGACCCAGTTCCTGGGTACCCAGAGCTGTTACAGGGAGAACCTGATTAGGTCAAGTGGAGAATAAAAGTATCTTTCAAAATTGAGTTAGATGGGCAACCATAAAAGACTGGACTTAGGATTCATAAAACCAATATTCATTATGAAGTTGCTTTACTGTGAAATCACTGTTGGCTCTTTAATACTGTTAAACATAAAATACAGTAACTATTCTGCAAACTAATTGCCAAGAAAGCAGAGGCAATCCATCTTGGCATTTGTTTATATGCAATGAAGTTTTATAATCTAATTTGCAGATTACCAGCCATGATATTTAAGGCAATTAATGGGCTGAGCTGAATTGCTCACTCCCTTATGTGAGGTTTTCACAGAACATATTTCTGGACTAAGGAAGGGTGCTTAAAATTCTGCACTCACTTCTGTTTATTAATGGCTGTACTCCTCTGGAACTGTAGATGTTACCTTGTGAACACAGTTCTGGTTTTATTACTGGTCCTATAAATTAGTTACTTGTAACAGTAATTCAGAAATGAATAAAACTAATTTTCCTTTTTATTTCAAAATTTACTTCTGTTAAATATGACACTGTTACCCTGACTACATTATGAAACAGCAACTGAATGATAAACTCTTAACGCTCTGATAACTCTCTCTGGCAAGCACCAACAAACATACTGACTGCTGTAAATATTCTACATGCAAAAAGCCTTTGCATCTTACTGCTGTGAGTGTAATTTTTTTCCCATCTTAAACCACTGTTTCTTCCACCTCATTGTGGATTGTCAACCCCTCAGCGTGAGCAATGCATCTTACTTAGGTCACGCCACAGCAGTCACTGCTGACATTGCTGTGGTGGCTTGGGAGGTCACAGTGCTGTGCTGGAAGCCAGGTGAACAAGTTGTGAAAGTATTCATCACTTTCCTCCTCCCTGAGCCCACACCTTGCTCTGAAGTGAAGGGTCATCCCAGGTCTAGTAAGGTGTATGCACAATGTCTAACACCACAGGGTCACCTACATCTCTGATGGAAAGCCAAGATGCAGCTGTGATACAAACAAATAGTTTTGACAGATCAAGAGTAGATGTTATATTTGTAGGCTGTGCTATTTTTATTCCTCAGCCCAAGGGGGATGACAAACCACTTTGCATATCCCATCCTTGCCACTCTTGGTATGGTTTTCTTGTTTTTCTAAGGGAACCTTCCAAATAGTCACTTTTGTCTCCTTCTGGGTTTGTCTCAAGTGGTGGCTGAAGGAAATAGTAAACAAATGGAAGCATCCTGAGTAGTCAGCAGCCTCCAGGACCTGGGTCTGTGGTTTGCATGCACCCTCAAAGGCACACACAGCACTGCAGTGGTGCTTCCTGATCTCACGGCACGTACAACCAGCAACACTGGCAATTGAGGGCAGCTCCCAATGCTAATGCTCAAGCTGAGATTTGCTGACAATGTTAAAATGGTCATTTAGGATTCTGCAGTAGCCAGTGGAGAGAGCCCAGACTCTCCAGAGAGTACTCATCCCATTTGAAGATTAATGGGGTGTGTAACCTACCCTCTGGAGCTGCATGTGTTAGTCCACTGACTGGTGAGGAAGCTCTAATGGGTTGTCTTTGGCTGGATGTCTTCACTCATAAATTGTTTTTACTAGTTTAGGTGACTCCCGGTCCGAGGACAGAAGCTGAGAATAGACACCTCTCAGTGACATTTGCATTCAGGTGCATATTATTGGATTTAACTTGTCTGACTGTCTGCCCCAAAGCATTGTGTAGCAGAAGTCACTTTACTTAACATCCGGCCAAACAAAACCTGAATGAAGTCCACACTGTGCAGAAGCTGTTCTGAGGCTGAAAGGCAGAGGCTCAGTGAGGAGAAGAAAGGAGTTTCACAGGGGGGATATATGTGGGTCTAAAGAAATGGACATGCAGCTCCCTGTTGCATCACAGACTGTCTCTGAGGGTAGAGGCAACACTTAAGAGTGCTGCCCTAAAAGAACCCACAGGGCCTGAGTTCAAAGTGTAGAGCCTTCAGACCCTCACTTTCAAGGCACTGAAGACTGGTCCACTCGATGTGCTGAGGTTTTTACTAAAGTTTCAAAAGGTCATCCACACCTTTCAGACCCAAGGACAGCGCATGGGGCAAAGACTGAATTCCCAGACCCTCCATAATCCTTAGCCACTTACATGTAGTCCTGTACAGAAACACTTATCCCTGTTTGTATCATGACTTTTGTAATGGGACTTGGGTGGCCATAAAGATGGGTGCAATATATTAGCCTGAAAACATATTTAAGGGCTGAGTGAGTGCATAATGAGATGCACTGAGAAGAGAAGGATTTCAATGCTCAAGTCTTTCCCAGAGGAAAAGGAAATTGCATGATTTGTAGAAATATGAGGCATTGTGTAGCAAAGGTGTCAGGTCTCATCTGAAATAATGTAGATGGTGTTGGTCAGTGCTGTTCAGGGAAGATAAATCCTAACTGATGTGGGTAGCAAAGTGTTTCCAAAGGAAAGAGACAGTCTTTTCCTCAGCAGGCTGCTGGAGAATTCATATAGCAAAAAACAAAAGCTCAGAAGAAATTTGGTTATCTCAAATGCATCTAGAGATAAATCATTAGGAGCTAGAACTACTTCACTGAAATATATTGTCAGCACAAAGATTCAGTAGTAGTTATCAATAAATGCAGATTGGAAGTTAAAAATGCACAGCAAAACAAAATCTGAAAAGTTTTTTAGCACAGCTTCACAGAGTTGACTACAGAAGAAGAACTAGCCTTGTTGATGAGAGATCACTCCCCCCAGGCTCTTTTAAATGAATGCTATAATGAAAACAAAAAAAGTGAATTGAAAAGTGCTGCTTAATTTCACTAAATTCACATGCACAGGTGCAGATTAGCTCAAGCAGCACAAGCAGAGCCCAACAGATCATGCAACAGCACTGAGGAATAATGCATTTCCAGAAAACAGATGTAACTGCAGCGGTGATGCACATTTGCAGACTCCACACCCTCTACTGGGACTCTGTGTTCAGCTGGACTCATGATATCTGAGTCTGCTGAGGCCATAATCTTGTAAATGTCAAATTAATATTAAACAATCATAATATGAAACCCAGACCTTTCAAATTGAGTAAGATGGTTATTGAATGTTAATTACTATGCCGCTATTAAGTCATACTTTGAGTTACGACGTGTTTATTTTTCTAGTTATTAACCTTCAGGGGTTTTTAAATTAGGAATGTCCCAGTGCACCATTAGTGTTAAGTTCTTGCATGCTAAATTAAATAAAATATAAGCTGGAAGAACATAGGAGGTCAGCTTTTGGAATATTTAATGTTAGGTTTTTCTTTAATCTATGTATTTTCTTGCCAGAAGTTTAAATGCCACAGGCTATTTAATGAAGTAGAGGGAGTTTGGAGTTTTGCTGGGAACTGGACTCCTCTCCTGGCTTGCTTGGTGTGGAGTGGGATAACTGGGTGGGTATGTACTGGGGAAGACAAAATTACCTCTGCTGTGGCCTGGACCGGCTGCTCATAGGTGATGGGAGATGCCACATCTGGTTGAACCTGTCCTCTTTAGGACAGAAGTAGCTCATGTCCAAGGCTGCCCAGTCCCTGCTGAGCTCAGAACAGAAGAGTGGTGCTGATGGATGGGAAATGCAGGAGGTGCTACTGGGTGCCAGCTCCCACTGGCCAGAGCTCAGCAGGAGATCCTTTGCCTCCCAAATATCACGTGCAAGCTGCCAGGATTCCTGAAATCTTGCACGGGTTGAAGGGGGACCTGGAAGACAGGAGGCTTTCTCATGTTGAGAGGCAGAAGAAAGCAGGCCAACCTCATCTAAAAATTGAGAGAGGCAATAGCAGTGTGACAGATGGCCCTGTGCAAGGGCAGTACATCTGCTCAGAGTCCTTTCACTGCTGCTGGTGGGAAGCCACCCCACTTCCTGCTCACATTGCTTGTATGTGAGTATGGTGCTGCTGCTGTAAACCAGAATCCTTGCTACTGGCTTACCTCTCTGGACACTCCAGTTCTCACATGTACCTACAAGAGCTTTTTCTGGCCTTTTGAGGTTTCTCGAAGGTGGGCATTTTCTTGAAAGGCTGGGCATTGCCTCGTGGTTGGCATAGAGGCCACAAGAAGCCTCAGTTCTCTTCCCAGCCTAGGCAGCTTCTGCAAGGGGACTCTGGCCTGGTATTCTTGTTTTGCCAGGTCTCACCCTCACTCTTGTGGGAGAGGTGTTCAATTTTTTGCGAGGATTTTTGTACTCCAGTAATTGTCACCGTTACGAAGAAGCAACTTCAGAGGCTCCAAGAAATATCTCTGCCTCTAGCAATGGTGGTATATCAGTAAAGTTTTGTGCAATCTCACTCTTGTCCATACAATAGATGATATTTCTAGGACTCCTCTTATTCCAAAGCAGTGTCTGTCAAAGCTAATTAGTGTTCAGACATAAGTCATCTGGAGAGTGAGACTGCTTAGCAATGAGCAGCCTGTGGGTTGCTTGCACAGCTCTACAGACAAATGATTCAGAGAGGTTCAGTCAGAGAAGCTTTCAGCACTTGGATGGAGCCAGAGCCTCTGGTTTATATCACTCATGAGCAGCACTATTTTCTTAGTGAACAGTTGCCAAAAAAGCAAGGCAGGGAAAATGTGCCAATCAGCGGATTAGAGATGAGTTTGAAATCAGTCCTTCACCTAGCCTGTGTCATATTCTAGGTGTCCATCTAACCTGGATAGATTTCTAGCAATATTTTCTGTAATACCTCCTCACTGAGGAAAAAATTAAAATATTTTCTCAAAGACTTGGTAGGGAACCCTACAGTGAGTTCACCCTAAAGAGAGCGTGGCAGTGGAGGAAGAGGCTGACCAGAGACCTTCCCCCTCAGAAATCTACACATGGTGGCCTCATTTGGCAGTCTGCTGGCTCCAGAAATGACATTTCTCTTCCTATATGGTATTTCTTTGGCAGCCTGGAGAGTCATCCTTATCAGTGCATTTTTAATTATCAAAAGCTTCTAAGAGAGTTTTCAGAAGGAACAGTCCCAGCCCTGCTGGGATCTGTTTGTGGGGCATGGCAAGTGACTTGTAGAGCAACTGGGTTGATGGAAGGGAGCATAGGAAGGTAAGGAGAAAAGCAAATTCAGTAAGTTCCTTCCAGATCTTTTCTGAAGCTGACTGAATAATTCACAATGAATAATTTACTTGTTGGCATCAGGCTTTTATCTTCTTTGGGGATATGCTACAAGCAAAATGCAGGTCCTCACATTTGTCTGTTTGAGTTATATGAGTATTTTTTTGTGTAATTCTCTATAGCTTGGTTAAGCATCTTCCCATCTTTGTCACTTTCTTGCAGTTCATTGTATGAAGTGGTTCCTCCTTTGTGGATTAAAGCAGAAGCACTTCTGCCATGGCCATCCATCATGCAAATTTGATTTCTGTGACTAACACATACTTGAAAATAATCATTGAAGTTCCAGTAAACAGTTGAGATGGATAAGGAACACATGAATGGGTAAAGGAAATTCAATCAACTCAGACAGCTTTTCATATTCTTACACCATATATTCTTTTCACACCACTGAAAGCTCATAGTTCTTTAAATTTAAGGTTAAATATTTACAAGCATGGCATGAACTTTGATATATCTCAAGTTCAAGTGCTTGTTGAGCTCTCCATTGATTTCTTGGATTTGTAATTGTCTTGTAAATGGGTGTGGTTCTGGTCATGTCACTACTTATGGTAGTATCATCAACCTTAACGCATTATTTTCATGTCAAAAGAGTAACAGGACTTGCTTTATTAACTCCTTATAAATTGAGGTAATGACTTCAACTCTTCTTGATAAAATAATTTTTTCTGTATGTGCTTTTGCTGAAACAAGTGGTCTCCTGGCACTTGTCATACAACTAGACAACATTTCACTCAAACACACATCTGTGATCCAAGAAGGCAAATCAAAATGCATGACAGCATTTTGTTCTCTCACAAATGTCACAGCTGACTGGAGGGACAACTTTGACTTTGAGTGGTTAAACATATATGGTAACAATTAATGAGAAATTTACTTTGACTGAAAACTAGAGCTCCTATTTGCTCACTGAAGAAAAAACAACCAGGAAATAATAGCAAATATAAGCTCTGTACAAGATGTAATCAACTCTTGCAATTAACTCTGAACTCTGTCTTGCCTTCATTCGTACCTTTAGTAACACCTTCTTCTTGGCTTCCTGTTGAGGACAGCAGGTGCCTATCAGTTTCTGGATGTCCACGAACAGGCAGCATTATGTACTTCTAGCACAGGGTTTTCCTACCACATTGCATTACCAGAACCTCAGATTATGTCCCCAGCAACCACCAGCTCTAACAAAGGTGACCCACCACGATATTGCATACCTATGCTTATTTATCCCTGTCAAAGTTGTACCAGTGATAACACTGGAATTGGAGGATCTGTCTATATATAAACCAGTCTGCAAGTGCTTTGTGTCTTCTTACTGGTATCAATTTTCCTATTAATCCAGAGTTTGCGGTAATATTTTTCCTTTGAGTGATTGTAAGCTGTTACTTTGTTGACCAATTGTAGCAGCTATTTATCTTAAAATGCAGGGGGAAGAAAAGAAGACATCTAATCAATTCTTTTGCTAAGCTTTCAGAATCACAGAGCAGAGAAACACAGAATCGATGAGCTTGGAAAAGACCTCTGAGGTCACTGAGTCCAACCTGTGACCAAACACCACCTCGTCCACCAGAGCATGGCACTGAGTGCCACGTCCAGGTTTCCTCAAACACCTCCAGGGATGGTCACTCCACCACCTCCCTGGGAACCTGTTCCAATGTCAAATATCCCTTCTGTAAAGAAATTCTTCCTAGTGTTCAGTATAAACCTCCCCTGGTGCAGCTGGAGCCCATGTCCTCTCGTCCTGTCTCTGGTTGTCTGGAGCCTGACCCCCACCTGGCTGCACTCTCCTGTCGGGGAGTTGTAGAGAGTGATAAGGTCCCCCTTGAGCTTCCTTTTCTCCAGGCTGAGTCCCTCCAGCTCCCTCAGCTGCTCCTCACAGGACTCGTGCTCCAGACCCTTCCCCAGCTCCAGTGCCCTTCTCTGGACCCCCTCCAGCACCTCCATGTCCTTCCTGAACTGAGGGACCCAGAACTGAGCACAGCACTCGAGGTGTGGCCTCAGTGTAATAGTTTTAGGCCTTGAAAAAAAACCAGAAGTCTGTAATTTTAACTGTCTATCCAACAGGTTCCTCTAAAAAAATTTTCTTCTTGTCTCTTGACAGCCTGCAGTGATTAATGATCTATGTTTTTCCTCTACTGCTACAAAATTTATTCACATAAATAGTAGAAAATGGCTAAGCTGTAGGTAAGTTTGCAAATATACCTTGAAGCCATAGATCATATACTTGTACACAGATGGCTCCCTACAAATGGTCATTACTCTGAGACTTGCAGAGCTCAGGAAAAACTTAGAATTTTCTCAAGGACACCACAAATCATAACTAGCTCCTGGTGTTTGATGAATTTTACCCTGCTCAGCTGTGGAGTGAATTCAGGAGCTAGAGATGGAAGAACCAGCCACACTTCCAATTCTTCATTTTAGCTGAGTCCAAAAATGTAGGAGTAGGCTACTTCCTTAAAATCTCTCAGCAAAGGAGAAACCTTGCTTGTCAAACTCAAGAGCTACTGAATGCGTCACTTCTGCAGTCGCCTCCTTACAGAACTTCAGATTGGGTTAGTGTAGGGGAAAATGTAATAGCCTTGGGATATTTGTCATGGTGCTGTTGAAACAGATTTAGTTACCTATTTTATAATCTGATGCCTTGAGACATGTTTTAAAACTTACCTTAATCTTTTATTATGCATATTTTCCCCTTTCAAGAGATGTTTAAGTAGCCTGTTTTTCCACTCCTTGCAACAGCCAGCAACCTGTTTGTCTTCAGGAATAGACAAATCTCTTGGATGGGACAGGAGCAGATCACACTATGTGACAGCTCATAGTTTCTGATGGTTGTGAGGGAAGGGTGACCCACTGCAGACAGCCACGATGGGCCCTGTGATTAGAAAGCACCTTGAAACTGTCTCAGCTCTTTGGTGGGTTGAAGCAACTGGCTGAAGGCCGGAGCTCTCTGATGGTTGGGTACCTTTGTGGATTTAAGGAAGCTGGGCCCTGTTCTCTCTCGGTGGAGATAACTTATACACAAGGAGTGGAGACAAGCATGGCTGCTGGCACATGTGTGATCACAGGAGCTACACTCACTGCAGGGAAAGAGGTCAGGTCTCAGAAAGAAATCAGTGAATGCCACCTTCAGGTGTAGGACAAGTGACTTTCCCTGAGTGTTGATGTCTGTGACCCAAAACCAAGGAGGGAGGACCCCAGAAAATGCCCTCCTGTGTGTCCATGAGTGAGTTTGTGCTACCCCTTGAGAGGTGACCCCTCTGCATAGGAGTGGCTTCCCCCTCCCTCACCTCTTGGTGGAAAACGTGCTGGAGAGGGAAGCCCTTGCCATCACCACCCAGGCTTGGTGATGCACTGGGGATGGGAGTGGATTTCACTGATCTATGGATTTAAATGAAACAGACCAGGTTTCCCTATCTGTCACATGCCCCACTGGAAGGGGGAGGTATGGCTCTGCCAGATAGTCCTGGATGACCCTCCCAGGGCAATGTCTGCAATCTCCCATGTCACTGTGTTCCCTTTGCTAAAACAGAGGGGAAAGTGATCAAGAGAGTTTGGGCAAACAAGTGCTCCAGAGCTGTACATGTCAGAGCTGACCTGCCAGATGTGACTTCCAGAACACAAGGAAGGATTTCTGCTGCCTTCATGGAGACAGTAATTTGATTCTCTTTTCTATCCTGGTGCCAATTTCTATAAAAGTTGCAGGAATGACATGTGTCAGAGAATTCAACTGTGGCTGAATTTGTCTGAAACTTTTAATTGGGTTCCAAAATCATGGGGGGAGGGAGGGGAATGTGCATGTGGGAGTTGGAAAATGAACAGACATTGTCATTAGATGGAGCCTAACATTTTAGGAAAGGAAGCCAAAATTCTGCTTCTTCAGAGGGGTGACATGAGTGTTGACACACTGAAATCCAGGAGGCTTCTGAGCCCCACAAAATAGGGGTCTGACAGGTCTGCCAGGGCACACCCGCATTAGAGTACCGGCCTTCCTACCAGGATGCTCTGTTTATTTTTAAAGGCTTTCAAGAGCCACCTTCCATTTACGCCTAACAATTAAACAAGGGGCTTATTTTCAGGGCTAATTTGTCTCTGCGTCTTAAGCGGGCACATTTTGACAATTGGCCGTCCGCGGCCCCCCGAGCGGCGGGGGATTGCAGCACGTCTCTCCCCGGGAGGGGAGGGAGCGGGGGCTGCCTGGCTGCCGTCTCCATGCGGTGCAGGCAGCGTGATCAGAGCGCCTGCACAACAGCCTGTGTAATTACATGTTTCTGGGAAGTGTGTTAGCTCCATGGGGAGCTGAGTCCATTTGGAGGGGAGGAGGAGGAGGAGGAAGAGACTTTGTTTGGGGGGAGTAAGGTGAAAAGGGTCAGTGAGTAACCCAGCTCTCGCTCGAATATGATAAAGGTAATTGTTGCTCTCAAGTGAGCACCGGGTGCTTCCTGGCTCTGGCTGCTCTCATTGCTCATGTCTGTGTTATGCAGGCGTCTGCTCTCCTGAGCAGGCGAAGCAGGGCTTTGCGAGAAGAGAGAAGAGGTTTGACCCTGTTGGAAGCGGTACGTGGCGATATTTGACGTTGTTTCTGCGCTAGCATCACCAGGGCAGGGAGGAAGATGCAGAGTCAGGGGCACGGCACTTCTGTGCTACCCAGGATTTATTTAGGTGGAGGAAGGACCATGGCAATTAAGAGCAATTAATTACAGTCTGCGAGCTGGGGCAGAGGGAGGATGGCTTGGACCTAACCTGTCATGTAGGTGTTTGATACATGTCCTGTGCTGCTGCTGCTTTCTGTGGTGGCGTGTGCCTGAGCTTTAAATATCCTGCAGTTCCTGGTATCTTGTTTCTCCAGCCGGCTCTCTGTTTCATTTTCCTCTTCTCTCTAGTGTAAAATTTGGCCTAGCTTAAGCTTCTTTCCCTGGCTGTGAAGGTTATTTCCTTCCCTCCTCTCCTCCCCACCCCCTCATCCATCCTCTCCTCCTCTTGCAAATGCTCTCCGACCCTGATTTGGGGTTTCTCTCCCTGCAGTTAGCTGTGGGCTCTGTGGATGCTTTGCTGTGACGGAGGGCCGAGGGCTGACCAAGTCGTGGGGAGGATTTGTACGTAGGAAGAGAGGAGATGGCTGTGCAGCGTGCTCCCGAATCTGCTCTGAGCCTGCTGATGGTAAGTGCTTGCCGAAATCCATTTGGGAAGGGGGGGTGGGCGAGGGGAGCTGCACCGCATGGATTCAGGGCTCCAAATCCACAGGAGGATTTTGTGTGAGCCAGTGCTTGGCTTTTACAGGTCCCAGGGAACTTTGCAAAGGGCTCATCTGGGGCTTGCACAGAGGCATTCCTCCCACGATGGGTTTTAGCACATCTGGACCAATGCTCAGGGCAGGATTTTGAAGTCACCTTTCTGGCAGAGCGGGCACTTGTGTCCGGGGTTTATCCTGAGCAGCAGATTTCATTTTGTTCATTAAATCGGTGTCTTGAATTCTCACGTCCTCCTGCTTTCTCCTGCTTTTGCCCTTGCTGATTGTGAGACAACTTTAAAGATGAGAGGGAGAGCTTGATTTCTCTGCTGGTTGAGAGGCATGTTGTTAGCTGTGACCAGACTCAGCTGGGGTATCACTTGGGGAATGGTCCTCTAATGCAGTGAATCGCCATTCGACTTGCTGCAGAGCATGTCAGGTCTCCTACTGACTGCAGACCACAGGGTAATGACTGGTATTTATCCGAGCTATTTGCTACAACATGTTGAGCCACTGACCTACTTCTGAAAGTTTATAATATTTTAAAGAAGATTATTTAGCAGAACGCGTGGCTGACTCTAGAAACGTGCCAGTGTCCTGCTGCAATTAGAATAAACCCTTTTGGTGGGGTATTGGAGAGTTGCTTAGCTTTACTGATTTTATTTTTTTTCCCTCTCTGGTACTTCTGTTGCCATTTTCTGTGCAGCAGCATCAGAGATGGTTTTAGTGTAAGATCTCTGCTGGATGTTTTTCTACCTAAATGTCACTGTAACATTTCCACTGGAGAGTTGTTGTAAGTAGCATGTGTGTGTGCACATGTGCGTGAGAATGCATAGATATGTAGGCATTATATACATATTTATATAATGATTGTCATTATTACTGATCTCTCTCCTGATTGCATTAGGAAATGGTCCCCAGCACTCAGAGACATGATGAGTTTAGTAAAGGGAATGCTGCAGGATAAGAGCCCTGCGGTGCCTAAGGTTGTTAACAAAGGTCAAGTTGAGAAAAGCAAATTTTATGTCCATTACTCAAAATGCTAAACATGCTATTAAGCCTCTGCATGGTTTGTTTTATATTTGTCAGTGACTGACTTGCTGTGCAAGCTCATTTTATTTCCTCTTGCCTACCTCCGGCCTTCCTGGCTTTTTAAACGACCTCTTTCTAATTTCTCTTTCAAAAATAAATTGATGGGAGTCCGTAACCCCTGTGTCATTGTTTGGGCTCTATATGCTTTTAGTTTCAGTACCCTCTGAATCCTCTAGTTAAACCTCTCTTTCCCCAATCTCTGTACTCCTTGAACAGACCTTGTCAAACTTCAGTGCAGTGCCAAGCTGTCAGCAAATTTTCTCTTCTAAAACATGGCTTTCTGTGGCTACATGGCCTTGCCCTGGTTGTTATTTTTAGGTTTATGGGGGGTTTCTGCAGCTCTGGCCTGTAACCTCCTTTGGTCTCCTCACCTTGGGCACAGACCCACGTGGATAGGCTGAGTTGGGGGTCCCCAGCCAAAGGGGTTCCTGCCTTTGACCCTGTGGATGGCTGGGGGGTGGTAGGGGTGGAGATGTATTTCTGGGCTGAGAGTGGACTCATGTACTGCTCTGGCATGGTCTGGTACTAGAGGTTGGTTATGGGTGTGGAAAAGGTGATTTGCTATGGAAAATGCTCCACTTTGCAAACTGCTTCCTTTTTGCCTTGGGTTTTTCTTGGGTTGTGAATCAGCTTAGTTAACTATAGAAACCTCATCCTTTCCCCTCTGCTCTGCCTTGGCTTTGATTGCACGCCTGAGCAGGCTCCCCTTGAATCAATAATAAATTCTTGCATAATTCATCCCACAATTAGCAGCTATAATGGCATCTCTTCTAAAACTGCCACCCTCCAGAGATTTAAAGATTAGATGTCTTTGGGAAGTCCACAGAAGTAGGTTTTAATACTTGCACAAGCATTCTCCAGTGAGAGAGTTTTCTTTTAGCAGTGAGGAGAAATTCAGTACTGCATTTCCCCTGCAATAGGATGCAGAATGTGCATCCAACCATCCACTTTTCATGAGACATAATCAGCAGCAGCATTTGGCAGCGCTGCATCATAGTCTGAAAATATCTCCTTCTCAATGGGGTACCTCAGAGCACTTTGTGCTGCAAATAGAGAAACCAAGGTACAGAGCCATTAATTGCCTTTCCTGGAATTTGATGCACTGCGTGATCCAAATCAGGAGTTTGCCCATCCCAAAAGCCTTTCCGGCCAATGAAGAAAGATGGATACCTCTGGGCTGTGGGCTTTCTTTCCTGCAGAAGGACCATCCATAGGACATGGGTATCTAGCACCAGTGTGCCCCAGCAGAGGGGGGCTCATGGGACCAGGTGGCACTTTAGGGTGCCAGCCATGATGACAGCTCGTGATGACTTACCTGTGTCCAGTCACTGCTACCCAGGACACGGTGTTGGCATGGCCCAGAGCAGCTGCCAGACAGCAGGTCAGTGGGGAGTTGCACATTTCTTGTGCAGCCGTTATCTCACTACACCTGCAGTCCTAGGTGGACAGATCCGACTTCTCTTTAGTGAAAAAAATATTGACTGTAAAATTAATTGATCTAAATTGAATTGGTTCTTATTTTTTATATAGTTTTATAGCCATTTCAATACTCCAGTATGTTTTTTCCCTGTGTTTATAGTGGTTATTTCTTCTTCTTTTTCTTTTTTTTTTTTGTTCTCCCAGACCAGGGAAAAGGCTCAGTGAAGGAGAATTTCAGTCTTAAACATACATTTTCCTAAAATAAAAATATTGTTTTCATACAAAGACTGCAATCTGCAAATATAACTGCAACTTGTCCATTCTGGTAAATATCTTGTGTTAGAAATTACTCTGGACTGTGCCTGGTCCGCAGGACTCCTGCCTCTACCTTGCTCCAGAAATCACAGGAGATGAGGGATGTTGCCTGGTTCAGCATGAAGGAAATTGGCCTGAACTGTGCCCAAAATGACTGCCTGTAACATTATCAAATTATTAAAACAGAGCTTCCTCAGCTTCCATGAATCAAGAGAGGGAAGCATCTAAGCATGAAATAGCAAATACCATGTCTTGTTAGGAGTGATAACACCTGCTGTGTTAAGATCATTAATACTGATGGGAATGATACTAATAGGTTTTTATGTCTATCTTATTAGTATATTGTAAAATTTTAAAGCTGCAGACATATTGATTGCACATATTTTAACAGCACAATAAGTTATGATACCTGGTGTCTCCTGAGACAGCATTACTGCATCTCGTGAAAATACATCTTAGGGACTTGACCTTCAAACTACTCTAGGTCATAACGCTAACACTAATTAATCTGTGTTAAGTGACAACAGAGGTTCCAATGAGCAAGGTATACAGCTCAGTGTTTACCAACTAATCTAAAATTATCTTAAAATGCTAGGGAAGAGAAGCACAGTTCTCTGTTTGCAGTAAAGCTTCTAGCTTCAGCTAGCTGCTCTCACCCTCTCCATCAAAATGTTGTTTGTCCCTGTTTATAATCCAGCTTCACTCTTTCTGAGCTGTATATACAAATAATTTCCTTGTAGAAATAATATAACATTAGAAAATAAATACACTTGTAAATTAATGGTAACTGCTTGTGTTTGGAGGAGCATCATTAATTTCAGAGGTCTTCACATGATGCTTTCACGTAGTGACATTAATTATTTTGGGTCTGAGTTGCATCCAAGCTGAGGCTGGAATAGAGGTGCATGTGAGATTCCTTCGTTACATGGGACTTGGTTATTTCTATAGTTCAAGGAGAAAAAGGCCAGCAGGGAATTTGGAGCATTAACTCAGTCTGTGGTGTTCACAATGCCCAGGGTGAAGAGTGAGAAACTGGGTGGCCAGCGCAGTATTGAGGGTGCTGACCTTGGTGTTTCCTTGTTCTACTGGGAGGCAGACACCTGCAACAGAAAGATGTGAAAACTGCTCAGTTTCTAAACTGCATCAGAAATAATTGGCATCTGAGTGTCACTGTCCACTGAAAATCTCAGATTTCTGATGTGATTCCAGGCCTTCTTTTTAAGAGGGTTCTCCTGAATCATCCTTCCACCCCTCAAGCAAAACTACACTGGAGTCCTCAAAATAATGTGAATCTCCTTGGTCTGATAATTTTTCTGAAGTGTAGCACTGAACTCTACAGAACTGCTCTTAAAACACACTCCAAGATTTAACTGTATGCTTACTAAACCCTATGAGGGCCGTGCCCTGCTTGGTTGGCTTCTGAGCTGTTGGACTTGACAACATTCCAGATATTCCATAAATTATTTCATATGTTTAACTGCTATGTTTTATGTCCAAAGTCTGCCCTTGTGAAGACAAATTTGGTAACTAAAATGATATAGAGCTCCCGAGCCCCGTTTAGACCTAGGACTGCCCCCTCCCCCCAGAAAGCTGTGTTCTGTCCCCCTCAAACCTCTAGACAGATTGCAGCAGCACAGCTCAGCTTGGAGGATCATATTAAAACCTTTGGGAGCAGCAAGGTTACAGCGGAAGGATGAGGTCATTTTCTGCCTCTCTCATCTCAGGCTCAAATTATTTCTGCGTTGACAGTGTAGCGAAAGCCCTCGACTTTAAAACCTCCTCGCCTTATCCACGAGACGACGCTGCCCTGGAAGGTCAGTGCTTGGCTCGCCCTTTCCACGCAAACAAAACGCACTCGTGGCTCGGCGAGGAGGGTAATGCGGCTCTCAGCTGCTGCTGAGGCAGGGTGACGAGTCGGCAGTGCGTGACCGACACAGCCCGCGCCGGGTGCGGGCAGCATCGCTCGGGGATGGACAGCGCCTTCCCCCGGGACCCCGCTGCGCCGCTGACATCTGGCCCTCTTCGGCTTCATGCCCAAAATGAGCTCTGTGGGGACGCTTGCACAGCAAGGGGAGGTGGTTATGCGGCCCCCTCCGTGCTACCTTCACAGATATTTCCACCGTGCAGGTGTGTGGGCTCTGCCCGCAGCCTTCCCAGCAGGTCCGGCCGGGAGACGATGATGTGCCGCGGCACCCGGAGGTCGCTGGGGAGGATCCGTGCTGGCAGGAGTCTCCCTTCCTCCCTGGCTCTGTCCTTGCTCCAGCCAGGCAGTAATTTGCTAATGGGCTTCACGAGCAGCAATAGCTGAGCTGTGCTGGTTGCTCTTTTAGAGACTGGGATGAGAGCAGCAAATTCTTGCTTGGTGCTGTGTGGCTGCATGCTACTGTGGACTGGGAATTTAGCCATTTCTTGTTGGTAATTTCCCCTGTAACACTGAATTATTTCTGAACTTTACTATTTGCCTTTGTAAACTTGCAGTAAGACTTCAAACACAGTGATTTAATTCAGCTAAATGAGATTAAACACTCCCCGGGATTACTCTTGGCTTCCCTGTGGTGGATGTCACCTTTTACCCATCTGAGCTGCACGACTATAAAATTGTTATCCTTCAATTCTGCTCTAGTGCATGCCATCAATTTTCTTTTCCTTGTCCCTGTGCTTGAGCATGCTGTTGAAGAAGCAGACCATAATGTTTGCACATCTGAATTCTCACATTTATTACATGTCCTTGAAAAAAGGAGTAAGAGGGATTACTGGTTTATTATCTCTTTTTTTATTATGTATATGGCTTTTGCTTTATATTGAAGCTGCTCATCCTGAATGACGGATAAAATTATCTCATCAGAGATGTGGCCATTGATTTTATTTTTTTTTCCAATTCTATAGAGCATTGCTGTTTGTAGAAGAGAATTAGTGGGCACTTGAGTAAATGATCATTATGATTAATTGGAGCCTTTCTACAATTAGACGAAAAGTAATATAGTAACAAATTGGAAAGATCTCTAAATATGTCAACTTCTTCTGACAGTATATAAAAGACTCATATCACTTTGGCTTTTTAAAAATAAAATGCATTGGAAAACTTGACTGATATCCCTAAACTAAAATAAAATGTTAAAAAAGCTATAATTGCCCTAATAAAGATGCAAGGTTATGAATAACTGTTAATACATGGGAAGGACTTGTAACGTTGGACAATTGCAATTTTTTCCCATTCTTTGCCTTCTGGTTACGAATGTCATACTTCTGTAATTACTGTACTCATAATTTCTCAGCGTGGCAGTGATGCAGCCTGCTGACAGGCTGGTGTGGTTAGCATCAGGGCTGGGAGATGTACGAAAGTCCCATGTGGATCCTTCCTCAGTACACCCCATGAAAATGCAGATTTTTGTGATGTGGCACCTAAAGCTGCTGCACTCAGGTGGCCGGTCCTGCCAGCCCCAGTGACGGCTGCTTTGTGTCGTGTGTCTTGCTGAAAACAAAAGCCACCACAGTTGGTGGCTGACCCCCCACCAAAAGCTGGATGGAGGTTCAGTCAGAGAGACGGATGGAGGTTTGGGCTCTCACCAGCCAGCACACTGTTCCCAGCCCTCCGAAGCCACCACAAAGGCTGCCAGGGAATGTGTGTTTCCACCTTTGCCATCACTGGCAAACCTTGGGTAAACACCTCCCTCTGCTCCTCTGGACAGACACATACATTTTGCCCCCACATGTCTTAATTCTTTCTGCTTTTAACAATCAGCCAGCACAGAAACTTGCAGAAATGCACTGAAATCAGCCACTTCACACAGAGGTTTTAATGGCACTGAGCATCAAACTAAGCTGAACCCATCATCCATTCCAAGAGATTTGAATTTTCTTGTTTAAATGAATTCTTGTGCTGGCCTGAAACTGCAGCTCTCAAAGCATGTGAATAAAGTTCCTGCTTGCTTTTTGGAAGAGTCTTATCATATTAGGAAGTCCTGCTCAGAGCCCTGTTAGCATGCACTTGTCCAGGAACAGTGCTTGAGACCAAGCCGTGCTGGAAGGCCCTGTGGTACCAGTTGTTCCTTGAGAAGCCTCCCAGGCACGAAGACACCCACGGAGTGTCTGTATTTCATGGAAACAAAGCCACAGAGGAATGGATCTGCGGGCACAATCTGATCAGCTTTTTGCTTCCTTCATGGGATTGAAGCTGGTAATTCCCAAGTCGAAGCCAGCATCTCCTGGTGCTAGCTCTAGTGCCCGGCCTTAGCTTTTCAGGTCCCCAAAAACCTACTGATAGTGCTGAAATGCAAACAACTGACCAAGAACAATAACACTTGAGCCCACAGTGCTTGGTTTTCAGGGCATATTGCAAAAGCCTTGCTGAAATGATAAAATGTAATGAATGAACATAAACTGGGAGAGCACAAACCTGGGTGCAAAAATAACCTACCCCAATATCTTTGTAAATCTGTTGCAGGGATATTAGGTCACCACAAAATTTGGTAAAAGCAGGATAGCCCTTCCCATTCCTGTCCTTATGCCAGCACACACTGCCCACATCTTGCCAGTGAAGGGATGTTCTCTGCAGTGTGTCCCTTGCTGTTCTCCCTTCTCTCAATCCATTTACAACCACCAGAGAGATGAAAATTATTTTTAGGGAGGCTTTTCTAGTGCAGAAGCAGAATTCACACAGAGCCTTGCTCCACAATATTTTTCTGTCTGTGGACAGGCTGTGATAATCCCCCTATTGGAAGACACTCGGCTTTGGCTCCCCGTAATTTGTGCAAAGTTAATTAATGGAGGAGTGTTGTAGAACATATGTTTAGCTTAATACAGGTTCAAGGGGTTTTTTAGTCTAATATACTAAAATAAAATCCAGGACACCTTCACAGTAAATAAGATTGACAAGTTTTTCATTTTTTAATAATATGAGGCTAATTGAGCCGTAGTGGTCAGAGCACATTGTATTTCCCAGTAATTAATTGCTGGCTGCAACAGTTGACTGCATAAAACTATGCCTCGGGCCATTAACCCCAGGTCGTTAGTACTCGAGGAAATGTCTAGTGAAGGTCATTATTACTGCTGCTACATAAGCTATTGTAATAGAAAAGAGTTGGCATGATCTTTTCAAGAACCCATTTTCCCTGTTCTGGTCTCATTTCAGATAACTGGGTGCAAAGGCTGTTCCCAATTATTCTGCATTTACATTCATTTTCAGGGGGTGAGAGTTTGCCCACTTTTGCAGAAACAGAAATCAGTTAATTGAGGTGTTTGAGAGATTGTTAATTTAGCTTTATGTGGCCTGAAATGTTGGCCTTCCCAAAGGATTGACGGAGGTTTGTGGTGTCAGTCCCAGGGGGATGGACAACGACCGAGTGAAAACCCAGCAGATCCCTTGTGTTGGCTTCTTTAGCAGCAAGGCACAGACTCTGGGTGGGTGGCTGTGGAGCAGATGGGGCAGTTGTTGCACCATGTGGAAGCAGTGGTGTTTGTGCCCTGATAGCTCTGCTTTGGGTTGGGTTTCCAAGGTTTTGGTGATGGACCAAAATCAGCCTTCTCATGTGAAACAGCCTTTCTTTTGGTTATCCTGTCGTCTCCCGAGGGGCTTCCAATTCCCAGATCAAGAAGGAGCCATAGGGAGATTTGTGTTTGTGCTGTCCCTCAAACTGCTCTGTAGGTCAGAGTCCCCAGAGCAGCAGAATGATATTGCTACTGAAAACTAAATTTAAAAAACAACAGTTGTGAGGACTAATTTATTTCCTTCCCTGGTGTAGTTGATAATTCCTTTTTTTTTTTTTTGTTCAAGACAAAGTGCTAATGGAACCAAAAAAATAATGAGAATTATTTTTTAGTACTTTCCTTTAACAAGATATTAGTAATAATAGCACTTATTTACTACCTTAAAAACGGTTTTATGTTGAATGTTGTTTTCTCTAATTATGTGTTTAAAATAGGGTTTTGCACAGACCAAAGTCCTTGAATCAATATTATGAGACTGCTGGCTCTAATGACGTTGTGAGGAAGCACTTCAGCTCTAAATAGACAAAATTACAGACTGAACAAGATACAGTGATGGCACAAGAAAAAGGATGGGGAAGTTTTATAATCTGCAGATGTTCCTAGCAGTGTTTGGGTTTTTTTCTTCCCCTGTTCAAAATTTTGGTTTGGAGTCAGGAGTTAAATAATCTATATGAAGAGACCTATTTTGCCCTCTTGATCAACACAGACACTTCTTTTGTCACCATCCTTATATAAGCAAAAGCTTACTTGTTCTGAGTCCCCTGCTGATGGAATGCCTCTCTTCAACTCTCTTCCTCTGGATCTAATATCATTCACTGTCTTGCAAGAAATAATAAACTAACCATGCTGCTTATATTGGTTCCAACACAAACGTTTTTGTATTGTGGGAATATTTTGAGCTATTCTTCCATCAAAGCTGTGCTACTAGACTTCTTTGGTCAGGCATGGCTTAGGTCAGTTTAGAGAGCTTCTGATTTTTGGATGTCCCACTTAAACTTGAAGATCTAAATAAAGAATCATCCATGTGAAGTTTCTGTGAGAGCTTTGATTCAACAGTAGCAATTAAACCTTAGCTGCAAAGTCCAGAGGTGCCTGGCTTCTTGGACGTGGTTTCATTCTGTTTTGAATGTTCCTGTTTGGTTTGTCTCTGTTTGGGGATTACCCCTTCCAAATACAGGTTACAACATTAACTTTCTACATTTCTTCCAGGAAAATGCATCTGTGCTCACATTGCAAATAGAATGTGTCTGCTGTGGCTAACCATGAATGTAATTGGGAGGAAGAGGAGGAAATGAGTGCTATCCACTTGCATGATGAAATGTGAACTGATTGCAGAGTTACTGAATATTTTAAGACTGCATGACCACATGGACAAATTGAAAAACCCAGCAGTTTTGTACATGATGGGAGTAAGGAACAAGTCCTATTTGAAATCGGCATCACTGTCCATGTGTAATAAAGTAGGGGTGGCTTAATTGCCAAAGCTTTTGCAAATTGAATAGTATAGTAATCTCTTATGAGAGTCAGTTTTAATTTTTAATAATCTTTAATTAAGTAAGCATTCACTACACATTTGGTATTTGTGCATTAGCACAACAGTCTCTGGGTAGTCAGTGTCATTCTTTTGTATGCAGGCTGGTGTCAATTGATTTTCCATGGTCAGTAGCTGTAGTTGAATCTGTTTAAGTTCCATAAAACTTCCCTCATTGCACAAAACTATTCCTGTCTGAGGGAGAAGGATTTGAGCTTTCTTCTCTTAGGATCATGCTGGGAATAGAGTGTAAATCCATATTATTCTACTTATCTCCATGACATTTCCAATTTCTACAGATGCAATCAAAAGAATTTGTCTCATTGATCTTCAGACTCTTTGACGATTTCACACTCTGAGCTGAGTGGTGTGAGCTGTTCAGTCGCCCCATTGCTTTTCATCAATAGAAGTTTTTACCTAGATCAAGACAGCACGTTTGCTGCATATGAGCTATGAATCTTGAAGATTGTTATTGGTTTACTGGTGGAATATTTATCTTCAAACTGAAATGAATTCGTAGATGAGTCATTGCACACATACCCTCTCTTGATATTTTTAGGTGCTAAAGCCACTATTTCAATGAGGCTGGGTTGGGGAAAATTGTCCATAATGTTTCGGATGTACAATTAAAGTGCCATCTGCCTCTGTGATGCAGCAGATGTATAATTGATATTCACTGCTGATTTGCCTCTTGATTTTCTGCAGACACTGAATGCTGTAATTGTTTATACAGTATGATCCTGAATACCCATGTGAGAATTTTCCTCCTCACGTGTTCCTAACAGAAATATCACTACCATCCTCAATACTCAGGAGATGGATTCATTAAAAGATAATTTGCAGATAGCTAGGCTAAAAACTTACAGAAATCTAGTGAGTAAGTAAAAAACCAACTTTTCAAAAGGAGTGGCTTATTCCCATAGGATCGTGGTTTAATATAGGAGAGCTTGTTGGGAAAATGTAAAATGCTGATGCAAAATTTGGTTACCTTTGTACACTGATTGCAATGCAGGTTGTAGCTAGGAATAAAAAAAGAAGAGAGTTGTTTTATTTTCCGCTCCTTTTTTGCAGAGATAGAAACCTTCTTCAGGGGAAAAATTTTATGTAGAGTAAAACCAAAAGGTCAACTGTAACATCAAAAGAACAATCTTCTCTAGGGCAAAGACTATTTAATAAAAAACAGAGATAGAAACCACAGCAGTGAATTCTGAGCAGATGGGAAAACAGATATGCTACTTTTTTTTTTTAATGCACTGTCTTTCCAGTTCAAAATTCAATCACTAAAATCTTGATCAATCAGCAAGTGTTAATTTTACCCTATGACTGGTTTCTAAAGTTCTTCTGAGAGTACGCTAGACCTGAATCTGCTCATGCTGAAATAAAAGCAAAATGTGACCAGTGACCTCAGTGGCAGGAGGTTAGTGGCTCGGTTTTATATTGCTGCCCTTCTTTTTGACAGCAGTGGCTTTTAAGCACATTAGTTAAACTCACTATGAAGTGGCAGTGGTTGTCCAGGGCTTTGCATTCGGCTTCAAAGGAAAGAAAAATTGGTGATATAGAACCTGAATCTGGCTTTGCTGCAAGTGACATTTTGAATGGTTGTTTCTTAAGCCCGTGCCTGGCTCCCAGGAAAAGTCAGCTCTCTGGGCACCCAAAGAAACCAAGGCCCATTGTGTTACAACTTGTTCCCTTTTTGTGAGGTGTTGGCTGTACTCATCCAGAAGGATCCCCTGTGTTTTCCCAAGGCTGAATCCCCTGTGTTTTACCAGGGCTGAACACTTGCTCTCATGTCTCGGTGTCTCTAATGGCAGCAGTGTAATGGCAGGTGAAGGACATCACGCTGATGGTTACAGCGTGACACTCCTGAGGCAGTCTGAGCAAAGGACCGAGTGAAGGGCTGAGGGTGCAGCAGAAAGAAAGCACAGGGGATGCAGAGGATGGTTTGGGGAGGGGAGGTGGAGTCAAATCCAAGCAAATTAGGTGCAGTACACTGAAGATCAGTCTGGTTCTGTACAAGTTTTCTTTCCCATCTCTGTTGCTGTCTGCAGGAATCCACCAAGTTAAAGAGAACCAGAGAGACAATGCAGGAGAATCTGACTATGTTAATGCTTTTGAAGATTTGCAGGAGGCAGAGGGACTGCTTTTCTCCATGAGTCATTTAGTCACAGCCTTGATGGGTGCTCTGGGATAAACACAAACAGAAATCCAGCTACAGCAGAGTGTATGGGTAATTTTACCCATGTTTCTTCTTGTTGAGGTCTGATTGGGCTCTTCGACATGGAGAGATGACAAGATGTGAAGACACTTCAGACTGTTGCTCGTGTGTTCTTGGAGATTTTATTTTATTTTACTTTAAAATTTTAGTTCCTGTATCTTTCTCTCATTCATGTAGTAAGCTTTTGGATATGTTTATTGCATAAAGATTCATCTTCAGGTCTGGCTTATACTTAGTGAGAAGGTCACCCCTGAAGGGGAGGTTGCAGTCTCACAGCAGATGTAGCGCAGTGCTTGGGTTGAGCAGACAAGAAATTAGGAGACATTATGATAGAGAAGGGTATGCAGAGTGGACTGGACTGTGATTTCACAGAGATGAAACTTGCTCAGATGTGGAGGCAGCACAAAACTGGGGTCCCAGATCTTGTGAGCAGAAGGTTGAGCACCTCCCTGTGCTAACTCAGCAGTACCACTGTCCTGCTGCTACCCACTTGTCTGAAGTGTGGCTTATTCTCTTAATTGCACTGTACTGCATATAAATAAATCAGCCATAGGGAAATTGGTTTTGCATATTAGTCACTGGGTAGATGAAGAGTTCAGCTCCTGTTAATACAAAATGTATAGTGTATTCTATCGCTGTTTAATTCACATGCTTCAAAATGAAGCTCCGAAGACAAATTTAAGCTTTTATTCAAATCAAAAGGTCAAAATTAACCTTCACTGGTTACTTACCAGGTTTACCATTCTTAAAAATCACTTGAATATATGAAACTGCTTTCTTTTCAGTAGCATGAAGGACTAAGAGACCATAGCAGTGGAGGAGAGAGCTGCAGTACCCGTTTGGGAGTGGGAATTCAGGGGGGTGCTGGTTGCAGCTTCTGCAGCATGGTTGTGTTTGTATAGGACAGGCATTAGGAAAAGTGGAGAACTCATCCTTGGAGCAGGGGTGTAGAACACAGGACTCCTGTCACCCAGCTGGATGCTTCCCAAATCAGGAGACTTAGGGAAAGCAGAAAGATTTGCCCTGTGGATCCTTCCTTTCCTCGTGATCCTGGGTGGTGTGCTTTGGGAGACCTTGATACAGGGCCCTCCTGGGAGCTCAGACCCCGCAGGCTTGGGAGAGCCAGTGATGGTGATTTCCGTCTTTGGGGGCAAAATCTCTGTGTAAAACAAAACAATGTGTGTGGGATGTTTGGCAGGTTAATGGCACCTACCAGCCCTCCAAACAGCAGCTGTCCATCAGCAGCTCTGGTGGCACCTCATTCTGCTGAAGACGTCACGTGCAGGTGACAACACACACATTCATCAGAAGCCTTTAAAGGCCTCTGCAGCACTGCTGAGTTTATTTTCTGTGCTAACCAACTGCAGCCTGTGATTCCCATCAGACTTCCAAATATATACGAGCAACCCTGGGGGACTAGTGCCTTGTTCCCACCAGGCAGTGGGCTGGAAGGGCCTCCTTGTGGGAAGAAACAAGTTTTCTCTCCTCAAAACCTCTTCTGCTACAGCTTTGTTCGATTCAATTCTGGTCCTGTCAGTCTAAATAGGAAGGCGGCTACCCCTCAGAGAGGTGTTCAAAGCTTCACATAAAGTGTCTTAATTTTTGTCATGTGGAGCTGTGCGTGGCAGATATGAACTGCAGCGTGTACAAAGGCACCACAGTGAGAGAAACCACAGCAAGGGCTTCCAGAGCACAACATCTGGTGGGGGAGTCTGCAGTGATTAGAAAAAGGGTTGTGTTATTGCCAGAATCAAATTATCTGAAGGTGTCCTGCTGGTAAGCAGCAAGTACAAGCTGTACTGAGTTCTAAATTGGTGAGTACAAGAGAGGTACTATTAGATCTTTAAATCCCTCTTTGGGTTAAGTTGGGTTTTGTCAATATTCTCATCTAAAAACTAATGCAGCATGTCTCAAGACACATGCCACGGCTGAAACAAATTTTATTTTTGCTTCTACACATTAATATTCTGTTCCCCAGTTTTGGGGAAGGTTTCCCATCAGAGTTTTCCCTTAAGAGTTTGAAGGGCTTTGGTGAGAAGCAGAAATCGATGGCTTGCGTGTCCTAGCAGGTCTCTGTCTTTCTTAAAAATAATCCCTTCTAGTTGTGGGGGAGAAAATCTTTCACAGGACAGAAGTCAAGATAACTGTAGCTGAAAATTAAGCTTGCAGGGAATTGGAATGGGATTCTGTGGGATGATCTTTGCCATCCAAGGGATCAGGCCAGTAAGGTGTTACTGGCATCCCAGCTGAGATGCAGTCTCTGGCCATGTGGATGCTCCCCTTCTGCTCTCCATGCTCTCCTTTGACAGTCTGTGTGAATTGATTTTCCTTTGCTTTGCAGCAGATAAAATTTCACTCCTGGGTGTCAGCTGAAGAACAGTAACCTCAGCTGTGTAGTTGACAACAGTTAAAGTGGTCTTATCATTCCCTACTGCACTATCCGTGCAACTGTCTGAAAAGCCCAGAAATACCATGTTTTGAAGGTATACCTAGGTTTGTAGCACAGGATGAGGCATCACTGGCAGTGGTAGATGGATTTGCTCCTCCTGCTAGGAATTCACTGCTATCTCCCTTCCACTTCCCAGTAATCAGCCAGGATCATCTAAACCTTATTCCCTCACCCACAATTATGCACCTCTGTGCTACCCTCCTGCTGCTGTGTTGGCACTACTGTGTCACCTGGGCTCTTGTTAGAGGCAGGAACTTTATTCTAACAGAAACTTTTGAAACATGGTAAAAAAATTAATATTTCCTTTTCATCCTTGAGTCCAAATCTTTTAGATCACTGTAAATTGGACATTTGTCTCCCTTGGCTGTTAAGGATGACTGCTCCATTTCAGGTTTTCCCCTGGGGAGATTTATAGGAGGATTTAAATATGAAGTGAATGGTCCCCTTTAAAGTTGCATATGCTAAAGGAATGTGACTTATGAATCCTGTTAGCAGTAATGGCTGCATGAGAATATCAAACACTTAGTCAAATCAGGATTTTGCTGTGATGCATCTTGCACTAGAAGGGTTGCTATAAATTTTTGAACTGTGCCAAACATTTTTATGCACCTCGGGAATCCAGGCTATGTTTGATGCTTATAGAAGTTGAGTCTGCTTCACTGTTGTTGCTGGCTGCTGGGGGAACACATGCATGTGTTTGTGTAGCTGAACATAATTAAAACTCATCTGGTTTGCAGTCTCAACAACAGAGAATGCTGCTGCTTGCAGTAAAAACAGGAGATAATATTAAACTGCAAAGAAACCATCAGCCTTGTGTTGAGAAGAGACCAGTGTTATTGGCATAATTTCTAGTGGCCAGCATAGGTGACACCTTCTGGATAGAGCAGATTCAGTGGAGAGTAGCGACGTACATGAAAATTGCCTGTATGAAATATTTATATAAAACTTTGCTTCATGCAGTGAATATTTGAACAATTAAAAATCTGTTCACTGTCGCTGTCTGGCCTTGGGCTGAGCTGAAGGGCTGACTTGAGGATGGTGGTGGTTGTATCCTGCCAGCTGAATGGTACCTGTGGGATCATGCTGGAGCAGATGGGAAGACCAGCAAGCCTAGAGGACTGTCATGGTTTCACCCCAGCCAACAGCTCAACCCCACACAGACACTCACTCACTTCTTCCCAGTGGGACCGGGGAGAGAATTGGAAGGGTAAAAGTGAGAAAACCCATGGGTTAAGAACAATTTATTGATTGAACTAAATAAAATGAAATCAGATAATACATTTTGGAGCCTACAAGAGACCTGGAGAGGAACTTTTACAAGGACATGTAGTCATAGAACAAGGGGCAATGGCTTTAAAATGGAAAAATTTTGCCTGTGGAGATTTCTGTGACTCCTGGTTCTTTTGTGAGTTTATTGAGTCTTTGAAGAAAAGTCTTTGTTTTAGTGTCATAATAATTGCTTGACCACTGCAGACATTTTAGGGCTTCTGCAAATTGTGGGAACACCAGAGTGGTCTCAAGGGCTCAGCCTGTCCCTCTACATCTTTCTGAACTGGGGCACAAGTCTGCCGGTTTGTTTGGATATCAAACTGTCTCTCTTAATGATGAGGCCGTTTCACAATGCACCAGTGATATGGATGCTCTTGTGGCTAGATCTGAAGGAGGTTTTAAAACAAATTCTCCAACACTACATTAAAAAATACGGAGGGGAAGCAGGGAGCTGTGATTACACCTTTCTGTTAATTTTTTTCCCTGCAGGGCTAAAGAGTTTAGTTTCTTTCAGGTTGCCCACTTGAATCCCGCTGAATCAGGACAGAAAATTACTGAACGCATGAGAGGAGTGCAGTAATCATTTGGGGTCAGTGAGCTATAGATTGCAATATTTGGCAGAGTTATTGCGCTTGCCTGCGAGCCACAGCCCTCTGCACCCGCTGGGAGAGGAGGGACAGGCTGCTCTGCATTTCTCTCCCTTGGCCTTCCCCTTGTGCGCCCTGGGGCATCAGCCCTTCCTACCTGCTGAAGCCTTTC
The DNA here is from genome assembly GCA_013400235.1 of Oriolus oriolus. Lineage (NCBI taxonomy): Eukaryota > Metazoa > Chordata > Aves > Passeriformes > Corvidae > Oriolus > Oriolus oriolus. The sequence continues at coordinate 817,429 of VXBT01012155.1, read as the reverse complement.
ACTGCTGCAATAATGATTATTTTTAATCAAAGAGATCAGAGTTATTTTTCCCAGTTGTCAGGTTGGTTCTTATCACGCTGCTGATTATTGCAACTCACTGAGAGGATGAAAATAACCATCCGGATGGTGAAGTTTAAACATAGGAAACCTGACTAGCCAAGGTAACCAGCTTTATTTGATCTGATGCTTTATTTTTTTCCCCTCTGTCTCTGCATTCTATGAGATATTTTACTTTGGCTTTCCCAAGGCAATCTACCAATAACTCAATGACAGCTCCCCAGTCTTACTCCTTGTTTTTTAAGCTTCTGGATACTAGACTTGAATTTTGAGGACCTGTTTTCAAGTACTGGCATGTATTTTCTGTATGCCCTTGGGCAGTCTCTTTTACTTCTCAGAATATTCATGGTTTTGTAAAAGGGCTCAAAGTCCTTTTTGCAGGACCACTTTGCCATCTCCAGTGTGCCTGGTGTTTTGGCAGACCACTAATTCAATCATGAGAGAGAGGAGAAATAAAGGTAACTGACCCATGCACAAAGATGAACATAAAGCCAAAAAAGGGAACTCTTGCTGGACTGGATTCAAACTCTGCCTCCTTACCAAGGACGACCTGTGTGAGCAGAGGTTCATTCCCCGACGAGCAAGCCCCAGGCTGCTGCTCGCCGTGGAAGATGGGACTCCTGGCTCCCCAAAACCATTAATTAGTTGGAATTGAGGCTCTCACTCTTGCTGCCATGACTCAGTCTATAACAGCAGTGGGAACTTTCAAAGTTAACTTTATGACCATACTCTGCCAGCCTGCTTATTAATGATATGCAAATTATAGAAGTTCAAACATTTGCATTTAATGCTCATAGCTGTTTCTTTGATTGCTAATGATGTTGATTCACGAAGAAAAAGCTTTCTAAAATAAAGAGAGTATTTCATGTACCACACCAAAAGCAAATGAAAGGATGTTGCATACAGCATTTTTTTGGTCACGTTAAGCCCTGTCCAAACACCTCAGGACTCATAAATTAGGTGGAAATGAAATGTGATTTACCAACTAATGAGATAGACTTTAATTTTTAAACGGAATTATAACTTAGAGTAAACAATAAACATGCACATTTAGTCATGAACTCCTGTCCTGAATTTCACTGCACAGTTGTCACAGATCTTTACTATTTATTCATGTTGCAAGGTCAGCACGGCCATTGCCCACCTCCTAAAAGACTCATTCCTGGAGCAAGTTATCCACCTCTAAACTTAAGGTGTGAATTACCTTTGCCACCCATCCTTGCAACCAGACACCCTATGAGGGTGAAAGATAAAATGCCAGGCCCCTGACATAGAAAAAGGTTCTCAGAACTTGTTACAAGGGGAAAAAAAGATTGGCTTTTTTCCCCCTTGAATTGCTTCTTCAGACAATGAAACATCACTTGACTCTGTGTAGGCAAGTTGTTCACAGGGTTGAATTCATCTGGTCTGGCCATCTGCTTTCCAGTGAAAGCCATAAAAGGAAAATTGCTGTGTCTAGGGCACTGAACTGTTTTGGGGAAAGTAACTGAAGCTGGACAGATTGTGGTTTTGAAGTATCCACTTCCCTTTCATTCTCCATAAAGGGAATGTAGGGGTCTGGGTTAAAGCTAAAAGAGACGGATTTGTCCTTGGCAGTTTCTAGGTTCAGTTCCTGATCTCTTCCTGGCAGGTTTTTGTAGAGGTATGGTCCTACAGAAACACAAACTGCACCTGCAGCACTGCCTCAGTTCTAACATTTCTTCCTGGAGTATGAGGCTCAGCATCAGTGCAGCAATGCAGTTTGTCCTTATGAATAATTTAGGCAGTCGAGTGTCTGACTGGTAACTCCAGTGTTTACTCAGCATAAAGATGTCATTTGTCCAAAATGTGTCCTCAGACTTCATCATGTCTCTGTTTTACAAGGAACCTGGCTAGTCTGGCCTGTGGGTACATGTGTACAAAGGTGATGGCTCAATGGATAATTAGGAGGAGAAGAAATTTCATTGAGATAAAGACTGTGAATTACAAAAAGTGAAGAAAAAGCTCAACAAGGCTGATCAGCAGATCTTGATGATTCAGCTACGTCCAGCCTATTTGAAGTTTATATCATCAGACACACAGAGGAAAGGTTTATCCCCAGATATTCTTCTTTAGAACCTCTACAAACAATATTCTACAGCTGAAATAAAATGATGACACTTGGGACTTTAAGTACTGATGCTATTACTTGAGAAATGCAACTGCATCAGTTTTGTGCTATGTACAATACAGAATTTTGCTTGGAAATTTAGAGACGTTTTGCTCTTCATAATGTTGCCTTTGTCTCCTATGACACTTTCAATCTCTTTGTAACACTATATTTTGCTGTGAAAAGGCTAAAAAACTGCAACAATAAATATTAATAAATGGAAACTGGATCAGGGAAGTTGTCATGGCAGACAGCCAAGTTACAAAAATTGTCTGCTTTGACTCTTACACAATGGTATTGAGAAAGGTACTGTATAAACTATTTTCTGGCTAAAATTAAATAGTAATCTGGGTGTCTGCAGGTAGAAAACACCATCAGGATTGACATGATTCTTGGGGGCTTTTTTTAAAAATTTATCTTCACAAATTCAAATCAGAGAAATAGTATCAGCAGTGCAAACAAGGAATACAGAATAACATTCCTTCAGTGATTTTAAGCAGTATTTTTATATAGAAACTCTCAAAGGAGTTGAGATTCATAGGCAAACTCCGTAAGATACATATTCTAGTGACAGTCAGCAAGATGCTCCGATTTGCCATAGGAAAGGTGCTGTTTTTCTTTAGTAGAGGAAGAAGTTTACCCCATTTTGGAGGAATTGACATGTGAATGACTTCACCCTTCTGTTCCTCCTGAGGCATCCTTGGAAGAAGGGCCTGGTTTGGATTTGTAGGTGGATGTGCCCATGACTCTCGATGTGCATGGTCAGGTGAGCTGCCAGCCTACTGCAGATGCACTTGCTGTGCAGCAGCTGTAATGTGTGGATTGGACCATTCTGTGAGCAAAAACTTCTCAGACCACCTGGACACACCTCTGGTTTGCATTAGATTTAATGTTATTTAAAGAGAGTGTAAACAACTGGGGGGAAAAACGTGACTGCGTGTTAGACCAACCTCAAAATAAGTCTGCTTCTGCAGAATACAAAAATTTAAAGAAAATTGAAAGGTCAGTTGTCAGAGATCCCTTTAAGCTGCTGAGACTGGGACCCATCTCTTCTAAGAGGCAGCTCATAGGTTCAGACACTCCATTAGGATACCTGGATGTGCAGCACAGCTTCATGTTACCACAATCAGTGGGATATAGACAGTGGAGCTGAGAGATGCTCCAGGCAGGAGGCAACTTCTGTAGGCAGAACTGAACCCCACTGATGGCATGATTAATGTGCAGTGAGTGAGAGGCAGCAACCTGGTCATAGGCATCCAGATCCACTTGAGATGCCTTAAGATAGCCAAGGTATCCATTCACTTTTGTCGGGTGGATGTGACCCAGGATCAGGACAGCTCTACATCTCTGGAGTAGCTGTAAAGTTGTAAAGGGCAGCTCAAATGGACCTAGACCTCTGTGTGTGTGCACAGATGGGCTGTGTCTGGGGAAAGGGGAGTTGAGAAACCTCAGACTTGCTCTTAACCATAAACCCACAGGCTTTGAGGACACCTTCCAAGGTGTGGGTTAGCTGGTTCTAATTTGCATTTGCCCAGGCACTGGTGGTCCTGTTGTGCATTTCTGTGCCAAACTTGCCTTGCAGTCTGGGCTGAGGCTTAAGTCTGCATCCTTGGGGCCAGGGCAAGATACCAGAACCATTCTGACAGATCAGTATTGATGCACATCTCTCAATCTTCGTAATAACTCAGGACAGGATTGTATCCTGGTTCTGTGCCACCACACAAGGGGGTCTGCTGCTGGTTAGACCTAGGGAATAAAGACAGCTTTCCCAGTATTTCCTCATTCTACTGTATATAAGAGTGCGTGGGATGGGAAATTGTGGAATGTGGGGAAAAAGGATGCAATTTACACCTAAGAGAAAAAGCAGTGGATGAAGTGATGTTTCTAAGGCTTAGTCCCCAGCTAGAGCAGGGCAGCTGAATGCTAACCTGTCTCTGGGGAGAACGGATGGAGCTTGTATCCAAAGATACAGCCCAGCCTTGGTGAACACGTACAAATTACCCTCACTGCCCTCCTTCCTGGCATTATTAACACTTTCATATGTGTGTGTTTATTAGCTTTGAAAACAGAGGCTATTAGTAACCAGTAAATACGTGGCAGGAAAATGGCAGCAATTGTCACATGCTTTGAGAATTGTGCTGAGCTGTGATAACTTCATTGTAGCTTTTAAACCATTTTTCCTGCCACCTCTGCCAATGCTACAAGCAGGACAGAGCTGCACTGCCTCACCTCCAAGACACAGAATTCATGTTGCATTGGTGTGAGCCACTAATGGGATTCCAGGACAAAGCACTTTAATCCATTGCTAAGTCAGTGACAAGGTAGTAATATGGTTTGAGGACAGGACACAGCTAACATGCTGCTTCTGCTCTTCAAAGACTTAGTTTTATAATCCTCTGCAAAAGTCTTTGTTCAGGTTTCTGGAAGTATTTTGTAACTGCCCACACCTGCCTTGAAATAATTGTCTCAAGCCAATGTATCCGCTGAAAAATTCAGTCTGTAATTAGTTATGCTTTCAGTCTCCGAATTACCTTGTCATGGTGTGTTGTGTTGGAGCTGTAACTATTAGCTTTTATATTTCAGTAGGGTAATGGCTAATGGTTAATGCAATTTAAAGAACCAATGAAGTTGTCTCCAGCAGATCAGTAGTTTTATCACGATCACTAGGTAAAACTCCTGAGTTTGCATATGACATCTGGTCAGGTATAGTGTGTCAGCCTCCTGTCTGAGTCAGGGATAATGGATACTTCCAGCCTCCTTTCAACCCCACAAGTTTCAGTGCTTGTGTGGGAATATACTGCCGTGCTGTCTGGTGGTCATAGTGGGGTGTTTGTGAGCTGCTGGATTTTCCTGGGGCTTAACCCATTTGTGCTTATGTAGTTGAGGTCTGCTGTGGTTGAGGACTTAACATTTCCCTCACCTCGACAGCATACTGGGCCATTCAAGCTGGATAAGTCTAAATCTTTTCTTTACACAGTAAATAAACCAATCTTTAGCTGTTTGGAACACTTGGTTGGGAATTGTCTGAAATACTGCAGTGTTTCTAGGATATGAATCTAAGTGAGCCTAGGACCCCTTTATAACAGAAATAGAGCTATTCAGATAGAGACTGTCATCAGTGAAGCCAAGGTTTGACTGGATGAGTTGCACCCTAAACTCTGTTGATTAGACTTCAAAGGCCACAACGGGAGTCTTGGACAATTTGCTTAGATGCTCAGCTGTATGCTGAGGATTGTAATTCTAGGTGACATGGATCCTGTCATTGATAAGATTACCAGACTGGAAGCTCTTTCTCCACCCTTAACTCATTAAAATGGGACATTATTACTGCACTTCTTTATATTGTGCTCTGTTGAAAGAGGTTCTGTGTATTTCTGTCTTTCCATAATGGTATCCATATGACCTGTCTGGATGCCAAAGACAGCCTAAAGAAGACTTTGAATTCTGCCCCAAAGCATATTCAAACCTGAGGTCTAACAGTGTTGCTGAGTGCGATGCTCAGCATCCTTACTGCAGCCCAGTGAGACTCACACGAGTGTCTCAAGCTGGGAAATAGAAATCTGGAGAATCCACTTTGCTGAGGTGTTGCCTTCACTTTCTGCTCAGTATGAGCAGTCAGCTGCAGGGAAAGGGTGTGTGGTAAATGGGCAGAGAATCTGATAGTGTATGAAAAATCTGATATTGTATGAAAAGAATCTGATGTTGTAGGAAAAAGGAAGGCTGGAATCACACCTGTTTTATTACTCTGCCTCTAGCACAGTGGGAAATGGGGATTTACTGCATTGAGTAAAACGCAGCTTCGTCTTGTCCCTTGCTCAGGGACCCTGGCAGAGCTGCTGGGTGGGTGATGATGAACATCACTCTTCATGCTCACAGCTGTGCCTTTGCAGGGCCAGATCATGGATTGCCAACTCGCTTCTTTTATGTGGTATAAATAATGAACTAAAAAGGCTGATGCTTTCACAAATGATTTAGAAACTTTATTCCCTTGTAGCTCAAAGAAAAACAGGCTGTTAAATCGCTGTATAAGTCATGGAAATATTGTCCCTTTGACATTAGTTGGTTGTATTAAGTAAATATCCTGGAGGTGTTAGCCTTGCAGTCAGTGGCACTTTGGCTTCTAAATGCCTTTGTGAGTCCATTGATACCAGCTTTGTAGGAAGAGTTAATGTCTTCTACTAAAGCAAATGATATCTGAGGGAAGGAGAAGAGGCTTTGGGGCATATAAGCCATTCTTCAGGTCATCTGTACTATGTGATTCTAGACCTTAGTTTCAAAGTGATGTACGAGCCCTTCAAAATGTCATTCAGTGAAAAGATTTACAATGTCTGACTTCCCTCACCCCCTCCCTTTTTACTGCTGGTGTAAATCAGAAATGGTTTAGTGGAACTAGACTGTGTCAAACTGTCCAAGAGACATGGGCAGTGCAGTATATTCTGGTACTTGCGTGGGGAGAGACAGTAACTCTTACTTTCTCAGTGCATCTTGAAAGATGTTGGACAACCCATAGCTCCCTGTCCTTTGCTTTTCTCTAGTGATCTCAAAATAGAGAAAAGTTCATAACTCTGGTAGAAAAAATGAAAAAGTGCCCTTTGGCTGGAAGATGGAAGCTGAAGAATTTCTTCTAAAATACTGTATGTTGCTAAGTAAAGCGGTGGCTATTTTTACCAAATACTGGCTTTTTGGAAGCTTAATTATCTTCATTCTGCTCACAGAAATCAAAACGATACTTGTTGGCAGGATGGACCTAAAATAAAATCTAGTGGCTGTACTGACAGCTGTGAAAGGTTTAGATGAACCAACTTTTTTTCTTTTTTTTACTTTTTTCTTTTCCCTTGAAGCAATTATAGATATGTTCTGTGACCTGCCCTTATCTTTCTCAGGCTTGTCTGTGTACTGCAAGGCTTGTCACAAGCTGCGTGGGTCTCTGCTAGCCGTGCATGCACAGGCTGCAGGGCTAAATGCAAGCTCTGTGTCCTATCTTGTTGCCAGGGAACAGTGACGAAGAAGTGCCTAAGCTAAACTCGAATTTTGGATCTTTGCAGTGAGCTGCTTATGTGACCTTGGGCAAGCAATTTGTGTGGGGTGAGATTCCTCTCTTGCAGTGTCAGGCTCTCTGTGGTTAAAACTGCGACTTCAGTTTGGTGGAGGACCCTGCCTGTGGGAGGGGAGAGCGAGAGAGGGAGACTGAATCACTGTGTTAGACATTTGTCTGAAAATGGCACAAACTCCCCGCTGGGGAGATCTGATTCTCTCCAGCTACGGTGTGAGCCCAGATGGCTACCTTAGACTGGCACCTCAGACGCTTTTATTGAACCTTAGACTGACACTGAACATCTGGACCTCTGTGGGACTGTGAGTGTGCTTGGGCTCTGCGTTAATCCCCGTCTGAGCAAGATATAATCTCTGAAGTCTCCACAGTTGTCCCCAAGATGTCTCTCTGTGTTTGGTGTTACATGACATGGAGCTGCAATGTCAAGGTTTTTTTGCACATCCTTGTGTTTCTGAGGGTTGTTGGAGATTAGCTTTGAAGGCATGAAGGATTCCTCCCTCTTCCTCAGTGTACTTCCAAAGACCATTCAAAGTACTTTGTGGCCACGGTCAGTCCTTGTCTCCAAGAATTTCTGAGCTCAGCCACACTCTTTAAAAGTGTCAAGAAGGGAACTTTTTCCAGCAGCAGGGATGGGGTGTTAGTGGATGGCTCCTGGCACCCCTCACCCAACAGTGTCATGAGCCAAATAAACCAAGACGAGTAACAACAAACACACGGCCAGTCTGTGGCACAAAGATTATTTTGCAATAAACACGGTGAGAATCTGCTTTGAGGAGCCTGGAAGGTGGGACCTGCAGGTAGAACAGCTTCTTTCCAAAACCATGGGATCCTGGTGGGATAATTCTGCGGCTGTAAGTGCATGTTCTGCATGGAAGTGGGTGCATCTTGGTTTAAAGAATGTGAGGAAAGACTCAGACGGTTGGGGCTTTTCAGCCTAGGGAAGAAAAGGCTCTGGGGAGAACTTAGATCACCTCCCAGCATGTAAAGGGGATCTACAGGAAAGCCGGGCTGTTTACAAAGGGATGCAGTGATAGGACAAGGAGGAATGGCTTTAAGATGAAAGAGGATAGGTTTAGATTACGTATTAGGAAGAATTTTTTCACTGTGGCCAAACACTGGAAGAGGTTTCCCAGAGCAGCTGCAGATCCCCTGTCCCTGAAAGTTCAAGGCCAGGTGGGATGGAACTTTAAACAACCGGGTCTAGTGGAAGGTGTCCCTGACCTCGGCAGAGGGCTTGGAAATAGAAGGTCTTTAACATCCCTTCCAACCCAAACCATTCCAGGATTCTATGAGTTTGGGTGAGGGAGTGAATCATCAGTTTACAACTTTTGATTTCAGGTCAAGCAAGGTTTCCCCAGAAGGAAAATTAGAAGTCTACTTTCCTTATACACATTTAATTTCAGATTCTCTTCTATTTGATTTAAAGCCATTTCACTCCAGCAAAGGGGAAGTGCTTTTCTGGTCTCTTCTTATGAACTAAAGCTGAAAGATTTCTTCCGTCGATGCTTTGACAGTTTTCTGAAGCACCTACCTTAGCTTTGATCTCCTTCTCTCCTCTCCTTATTAATTTTTAACACTTGTTAAAAGATTTGTTCTATTTGTGAGTTGCAAGAAGGTGTCTTAATTTATAGACAGCTTGAGTATATCATTGCTGCAATTTCAAAGTGTAATTTTTTTCCCCTTCAAGAATTTAATTCATGTCCTCAGCTACCATACTGCAGCATAAGTACTTTGCATCTTATGCAACTCTCTTGATATGCACCTGACAAGACTTCTGATCTTGTTAGTTATGGAACTAAGAGCTGATTTCTCACCAAGAAAGAGAGCCCTCTGTCAACTACAGCAAAAAATCTTGGATTTTTTAGTAGAGAAGAAAAAAAAAAGCCAATTTTGTTTGCAGGATTGCAGGAAATACCAAAGTTATCAATATTCAACTAGACAAATGAGTAATTTTTGTTCAGAAAATACATGAAAATACAACGATTTTTTTGCAAACAGCCAAGTTTTCTGCCAACCTCTCAAATGCTGGACTTTCATTTAATAAGTGTTTCTCCTCTACTTACATGTTTTTCAATACTGAAAGTGAACAAGCTTGCCTGGGATACTAGTAATAAACATGAAAAATAAACAAATACACAGCCCAGACTTGGCTGTGACCTATGGGAGAGATTAACAGTATTAGTAGGAGCATTTCTTGGGACAGTCTTGATTTTGTCTTTATTTCTTTATGAATGTAAAGTGACCATATTCTGATTTTCTGTCCCTACCATTAAGTGAAGAGAAGAAATTTGGGGTTTTTTTTTGTTCTTCATCTGAAAAATTCTGCAAGCCACAGGACAAACTGCAGCACTTTTTACCACCTTAATTGCAATAAATCTAGGATGGGGATAAATGTGCAAAGGTGTAGATAGAGTTTCAGGCTGTTGTTTGAAGTGTGCTGCAATTTTAGTGCCAAATCAATCTCTTTTTTACCGGAGAAAGTATTTTTTGATCTGTGCAATGGATAAAATGTCTTTAAGGTTTGTCAGCTCAATGTGCTGCTGCTGAAATACTTGTTCTAAAGCAGCAAGGATGAAATAAGCAGGCCATAGTCCAAGAGACAGTGCATCAGCTCCCATGGGAGGAGGATTAGGGCCCCTCTGAGAGGGTCTGAACTGGCTGCATGCTGCTGATATTCTCCTGAAACCCAGTGGCCTCTCTCAAAGGGCAATTTGGCATTTGCCAACAACCTTTTGATGTGAGGTGCATTCCCTGGGCACTGGGTGCAGGTTAAAACAGCAGGGACAGGTCCTATTGCCCTGCCTCATGCTGCCCAATAAATGGCAGATCAGGGAAGTCCCTTAAAGATGCTTTTCAGCTGTAAAATTCACTCCACCTCTTCCTCTGCTCTCTCCCACCCTCCCTGCTATTTCCTTTTCTCTTTTAAAAAATGGTTTATTTCCCCTGGTCTGTGATACTTGATAACAAAGAGCTTTTGTTGAAATGCAGCTCTCATTCATATCCTCAGCCTTTGCTTTTTTCCTCCCCCAGACTCAGGACAGGGAATACCCAAGCCCTGCTCTGGGGACAAGGCACTGGTGGTTTTGTAACTAGAGCATCACAGATGCCCAATTCACACATCTGGGGCTCTGCTTACTTTAGTCCACGCCCAAAGACAGACCTATCTGGCAGCCTACTAACCCTCTCCATCTACTCCAAGGCTTTGATGGGTGCTGAATGGGTGAAAACAAAGAATTTTAAATACCCCAATGTAGTGCATTATTTGACATGTTGGAACGTTCTTTTTTTCAGGGGGTAGAAACCTTCTGTCAGCATCTGTTCATAAAAGGTGGTGTTGAGGTCTGGTTGTGCTTCTCTCTGCTAATCTGGGTTGCAAAAATATTCCTCCAGAATATGCTACAGATGTTCATGCAAAGACTGATGCACTGTACTTGCCACTGCTTCCACAGGATCCCACAACCACCCCTCTTTGATACTCAGCAGACAGCACAGGAGAGTCTGGATCCAACCAGAGAAACCTTTTATGTACTTTGTTGACTTCCCCTCCTTCCTTCACTGGGCATGTTTTGGCCCAATGGATTGTCTTTGGTGGCACAAGAGATTTTTGCATGTGCATCTGTTAGTTTGAGCCCCAAGCAGAGTCCCCTCCAATCTACCCTTTAGCTGCAGAATATCTTGTTTCATCTCTCTTCTGCTCTGAGCTTTGTGTGTCTCTGCTTTTGTTTTCTTCTTTTGTAAGTACTTTTTTTCTGTCATCTCTGTTGTTCTGCTCTGCATGATGAATTTCTGTTGCTTCATAGGGTAGGGGAGAAAACACAGTAACTACTTCTCCCACATGCAGGTCCCTCCAAAACTGCATTTTGTTGGTCTGGTCTCAGCACAGCCATGGAAATTAAATGCTCTACTAATTCGAGTGTAAAATTACACAAGATCTTGACAATAAAAGAATATCAACACTGAAGGAGATAAATTTCGTAAAACTGTTTTCCTAGAAAGAATATTTTCATGTATGCTGTAATTTATCCATTTTTAATTGATTCATTCCCAAAATCTTCACATTTAAGAGAATAAAACTTTTTATTCTTCTCATACCAAGCACAAAAATGCTCCAAGGAAATCACGATGATTATGCATTATTGCAGTGAGCACATCTATACTTATTGACATTTTCTAATTAAATTTGTTCAGACAGGCGAGGTGTACCCTGAAGAAGGTGCAGAATAAATGTGGGCTTTAGAGGGAGAAAGTGTTGGGAGGGAATAATAGTCAGGAATATGATAATTATTTGTTTCTTGTGATCTATTTAAAAGGCAACCAAAAAAAAATTGCAGAAGGCTTTGAAATGCAAAATGCCTGTGTATCCATAGGCCTAAGATCTGCCCTGAACAAGCAGGAGAATCCCAGCTTTGTTTATCATGAAAAGTTAAAACCATGGGACGTCTGGATTTCAGCCTGGGTGCAGATGTAAGATCTATGTTGACAAAAGCAAACTGAATGACTTTATAGCATCTTCCGCAATGAGCGCCAGTAGGAAAGGTCCTGTTTCCTGTGATGATATTATTGATCAGCAATTTCATATCAAAGCAGTTCACAGAAAAGCTGTAAGAACCAAACCTTGTTTTTCTTCCATGTTCAAGAAAGGGGCAGTTTTGATTGCATTTGTTCTTTTCCCTCTGTTCTCTTTTGCTCCTCTCACTCATGCCACTCAAGCTGCACCAGAGCTGTTGTGTTTAGCAGTTCTTGGAGAAGTCTCAGCCTTTCTATTCTGTCCATTCTTAGTTGTCTCCACCTGCACAAGCCTCTCTGGCTTTCCTTTACAGACAGACACAGAGCTTTGGAGCAGGAGTCAGCCATTTTATCTGCTTTTTTAGGGCAAAATGGATTTGAAGTTGTATTTCTAGTTAAAAGGGAAGAAAAATAACAGCCATTTCCATGTGTGAGTGGTCTGATGGATAGCATGCAAGTTGTCTTTGTCTCCCTACCATCTAGGACATGTCCAATACAGTTCAATATGTAATTTCTCTTGAGCTAGGAGCTGCTAGTCAGTGCTTTTTCAAGTCTCTTGTTACCTCCTGTCAATATGGAGAGTCAATAGAATTTACGTCCCAGAGCAATATTTCCTGTGCGAAAAAATCTGTGTCTGGCTCAGCCTATGTAAGACCTCTCTCTGTAAACTAGGACAAAAGACATGCCAGTTTTAGCAATAATAGACTGCTGGAACATTCCCTACATCTCTAGAGTTGCCATATTTTACTGGCCTAATCTGAGTATTCCCCTCTCATGAATTGAAGCAGAGGGGCTGGCACTGATCTCTTTTCCGTGGTGATTAGTAACAGGACCCGAGGGAACAGAAGGAAGTTGTGTCAGAGGAGGTTTAGTCTGGATTTTAGGATAAGGTTCTTCACCCAGAGGGTGGTTGGGCACTGGAACAGGCTCTCCAGGGAAGTGGTCACAGCACCAAGCCTGACAGAGTTCAAGAAACGTCTGGACTACACTCTCAGGCACTTGGTATGATTTTTGGTGTTGTCGCACCTTAAACATCCTGTCCTATGATGAGCTAAGGTGACAAGGTGACAGGGCCAGCTCTGGCAGCTGCTGAGTGATAGGCTGATACTGTGGTTCCCTTTCAAGAGCATCCTTCTGGGGCTTGCACGGGCAGTTCTGCCCCTCTGACATGTGGGACCCGAAGTCAGGTGATCTGATTCCTTCTGGGCTTCCTGTGGAAGCTGTGGGTGAAACTCTCCATGCATGTCAAATGCGTTATAGAACAGGCTTGAAAGCTTGTTCAGATCAAGCTTTGCAGTCTGCAGGTGCCTTTGCTGCACCAAAAGCCTGTGTGAAATACTCTTTTCATTGGCCTAAAATTAATAGTTTTTGAGAATCCCTTTGGAAATGTGTTTAATACAACTATTTCCTAGGAAAAGCAGAATTTCACCCTGTGGCAGGGGTTGATTTATGCCACACAGCGCTGTGCTACCTGTAACTTACCTTATTGTTTTAACTCCTCCGCAGTGTGCCTTCAGCTGGTCCTGCTGAGTGTGCCCTGCATAGCGAATCAGTCTGCACAGAGCTTTACATTCCACAGGGACAGAGGCTGGAGACATTCCAGTGCATAAAAGAATACAGAGCTAAACCTTTCTCTCCACATATTAGATACTCTCCATTTATTCACTGGAGCCCAGAGTGCAGCAGGTAGTACGGGGAGAACTCCAGCAATTTTCATTGCCAGATTATTTTATGAAGATTAATGAACAGGGAAGTGAACAGGAGAGCTCAGCAATCTGTTAAATCAGGGTGTTCAGGCCTGTTTGTAACAAGCAAAATAGGTCTGGGGACAAAGTGATACAGATGAGAGGTGTTAAGATACATTCACTGATTTCAGAGATTTGCAAACAAAATTCCTGCTGTGTGATCTGTCATTCATTTTGATTATGGATTACAACCAGCAGTGGAAGGCATCTTTGGCGGGTGCTGTGAGGAACCAGGTTTTTATACTGACAGAGTGAAATGCAGATCCTGTGGACAGAACTAAGCTGTTTCATCTTAAACATGGAGTAAGCAGTGGAGAGAAAGCTTTTGGAAGCTTAAGGTTTTGTTTGGGGTTTTTTTTTTTTGTGGGTTTTTTTTCTTGTTTTGTTTTGATTTGATTTTTTTGCAAGCATCTTTAATTTTAAAAGATTGAAACATGAGCCCCTTTGTAAAAAAATACTTGTTTATGTGAAATATCAAAATTGTTTCTTCTTGCTGCAAACCAAACTGCTTACTATAACATTCGAAAGAGCAGTTCCTGACATCTTTCGAGAGTACAAAAGATTGAAATTAAAATAACGTATTTTGTGTCTCTGACACTAAATATTTCTTGCTTAGCTGTTTGTAAGGTAATAGCAGGAGCGATTTATAGCTGTGCATGCTGGAATAATGCCATGCCTGCTTAAATGTGAAGTCCCCGGGGCTTTGCAGATCAGTGATTACCAATGCAGTGCTGGAGCTGAGCGCACAGACCTTCACCCTCCTCTTTGTCTCACTCATGTCCAGTCCTGATGGAGACCCGTGGTGACACTGCTGATATATGAGCCCCAGATCCTCATTCTGAGGTAGTGGGGCAGGACATTCCCAGTAACTCGGTATTCTCCGTGTCTGATGGACGTCTCAGTAGACAGAGTGGAATCACACACAGGAGTGGTGTGAGCAGCAAGAATCCCATTAGAGTCATAGAATCATGGAATATCCTGAGTTGGAAAGGGCCCACAAGGATCCTCAAGCCCAACTCCTGGCCCTGGAGTCAGTGGCCAGGCATGGGCAGTAAAATGCCATCCCTTTAATGCGCCACATGAAAGGAAGGGGGCTGTTCCTTAACCCCAGGTGTAGGCTAGGAAGGGGTAGGACAGGCTCTTTTAAAGACTGTTCTATAGCAGAGTGAATGAGACCCCCACCAGGTGCACGTGCAAGGCAATTTCTTCCTTTCATTAGATGGTGATCTTATTTTGGGGGGAAACAGGTTTTGAATTCCAAATTATTTAACTGATTAGTTCAGAGGGGGAGGGGTTATGAACTGACACTTGGGAATGTGATGGTTTCTTGTCTGTCCACATCATCCTATAAGCAATTTCAAAGGACACGTGGCAGCATTTCTATCTTCTCTCACTAGTGAATAGAGGCCCCTTTTATTGTGGTTATCAGACTGGCTTTGTCCTCCATCTTTCAGAAGAGGACATGGTATTAGGGCTACTGTGGGCCAGTGTTGGCTCATGTGCTGCTTTTCAGTGATGTGGCACAGATAAAACTGACCATTTCCTGCTTCCCTTTTTCTGCACAATGAGCAGAGTTACTTTGACAATTATCTGATTTTTTTTTGTCATTCAGTGTTTTTAATGTTCACAGTAGAAACTGCAGACAAATTCAGGCACACATGGCTTATGACTGTTACTGATACTTGCTTTCAAAAAATACCCCTTGAAATAAAATCAGTTATGTGGTCAAAGAGATATTAATTTCATGAGCTGGATGATGGAATTCTTCCTTTATGGCACTTTAGTTCAACGGTGCAAATATATAGACTAATATATTTGTGTATGTGTAGGTGCTTATTTCAAAGTGAGGAATTTTTACTGCCAGCTGTACCAAAGCAATATGTTAGGGCAGTAAAATAGGGAATTATTCGCATGTAATTAATTTTTCATCACTGTACATGCGTATATGTGCTTTATTGCCTCTTCAGTAGGCAGAACGGAAAATATACACAGTTTTACCTATGGGCAATTCAACACAGTTATGAGAATCTTCAGGCATGAAAATTCATCTCTCTTCTTTCTCACTCCCTGTCACACAAATGGGAACTGACTTCTGCTGAGGTGTCAGCCCAAAGCTGGTTCTTCACAAGGAAGAGAATGAAACCCAGGGTATTTCTCTGCAATTAGTTCTGTATTGTTTCATATACTGAGTGATAAAGCTTTGGCAGACAAAAATCAAAGCACCTCTGCTTGAACACTGAGCTCCTCTACACTCAAGCCCCTCTTTCTTCATGTTTGTTGATACATATGCTATATATGTTATGATGATATATAAATATGATAAATTTTTTATTCCTCTAAGTTCAGATCAGATGATGTATTTATGGGTTTTTACCTGTAGCAAGTAACGAAAGGAGGGAACTGTGGATATCTGAATCACTTGCAGAAGAGAAGTGCTGTTGACCCATTTTTTGAGAGATGTATTGAAATAAGGTGACAGCAGTCTTGTGTGACCTGTTGGAGTCCCTGTAGGTTGGACTCTCTTTGTTGACTGCTTTGAACTCATTCTTTATTGATTTGAGTGCCACCTTCAGATTTAACATAGTCTTCAGAAGACAATTTAACTTCTTCAATAATATTTTTGTGTTGAGAGCAATGTTTAATTTCACAGAGGAATCATTTTGCAGAGAAAGATGGCAATTGTTAACCTTTAAAATCATAATGATTTATTCCACTAATTCGTTGCAGACTTCTACTGCTTATCATCAGGGGCTGATGGAGCTGTTCTATTCATAGGTCATTGCTGTTACTGGATTCACTGATGTTTCTAGACACATCTCCTTGGAAATTGGGCACAAAGATAAGACTGGCAGAGGTGTATTATAGAATTGCCCGTGAATGGGCATTCCTGCCTTTCTCTGATGTGTCTGGTACCCAGCACACTGAGCACAATGGGTTTGTGGTATGATCGATGGCTGATCTCAACAATTCCCAGTTTCCTTTGTTATTCCCTACTTTTGCTGAAGCAAAAAACCAGCACTCTATCTATTGAAAAAAGAGATAACATGGTTTTCATGTATAGCCTCCCAGAGAAATTATATAAATTTTTTTACGTCTGTAGCTCTAGCTTATAGGAAATCTTTGAAACATTTAACATTGCTGTAGCATCTGTCTCCCCCTGAAATTCTCTGTGCCTTGCTGCAGACCTCAGATGCAGCTTTGCCTGTTCCCCAGGTGAACGGGGCTGATTCCAAACCCTGATCATATTTCCATTTGCACTTGTAAGGGTTGGCAGTTCATCTATCAATCACCCCCTGCCACCTTGCCTCTCTTCAGAAGTCAAGCTTTTGATACCTTTTTCCAAGTAAGCCCATGAGAACTCTAAAAACCCTTCTATGAATATGTCCAAAGGATACTTGGGATTTTTTTACTGTGCTTCACTGCCAAAATAAAAAAAAAAAAAACCATCTAACAGATGATTATATATACTTTAGACAGATTACTGACTGTGATCTGCTGTTGTCCATTTCCATATGACCTTTTCAAGAAAAATCAGGATGTCTAATGATAATCGCTAGGAGTCTTCCAGCAAGTGGGTTATTAGGTAAAATACTTAGTGCAATAACTTCTGTCTGGTCAGTGACAATGGTTTAAAAGGTCTCATCTCTCCTGATCATATTCTTCCCATTTCAATGTCCTGAATCAATAGAAAAAGTTCAAGAGAAGAAAAAAGAGGCAGAAATCCAGGCTCCTTTAACTATGAATAAAGTCTGCATAGTAAATTGGAGCAGCAGGGGGAAGAGAATTCCAATTTGATTTGCAAATTGACTCTCTTCCACTCCCATTTGCAGAAATAAGGCCCATATGCCCAGTAAGCAATTGCTGCTCAAGGTAAAGCTCTGCACCACAGAGGGTTTCTTGGCAGCAAATGAAAGGAACATTGCCACTCTGTTACGTATGCCAGCTCCAATAAATCTGTGGATTAGTTTCCTGGCTGCCACAATTGAGCCGACTCAAAACCATATGGTTCTCCTTTCTTAAACGCTGCCATTCGAAAGGAGCGCGGCCGCCTCCCTTCCAGAGCCATTTTTGTTCTGAGGAGAGCTCCACAACAATAAGGAACCATAAATATGGGAGAAGTCTGTGACTTTATTTATCCCTCTTGCCTAGTCCAGCTGATGGCATGAGATCACAATTGCATTTTATTGGCCTTCTTGCAATTTCCTTCTGTTTACAGTCTGCCCTCTGGTTCTCTTTATGAGTTGGAGTGTGGCACGGCATGTTCATCTGGCTTATTTATTTGTGAGGAAGAGTCCCGGGATGTATTCTGAGTCATTCTTGTATAATCCTAGAGAGTCTTATGAAACAGTTTAGTGGTTCTTGGGATGAAAATGAGATTTTGGTTCAGGGGTTTATTATTTATTTTATTTTTCCCAAGTCTCAGTGATATGCTCTTACTTGTTAAGCACTAACCTCCTTCTTTAAATGTGCTGGAGCCTGTCCCAGCTGTTGCTCTCTTACAGACAGATTTGGGTTTTGCCAAAAGTCTTCATTGGCTGATGGGACAAACCCCTTGCATGAGTGAGAGATACAGGACAAAGCCAAAGGAAAACACTGAATTACAGTGAGGGATGCTCAATCTGTTCATCTGCAAGGCAAGGAATATCTTCCTTCTTGAAATCAATCTTCAGAGTCTCTTCTAAACAGAAGGGTTGCATTCCCAGGTGTAACTGTAGGCAGCCAGCAGTCAGTGTGGCTGCTACATCAGCAGAGACTTTGGTCAGGAGTAGTGAGGCTCCACTGGGACACCTAGATGGAAAATATGTTCCCTCTTGAATTATCATAGTTTGAAAACTTTATCTTCATGCTTGTAGAACTGACAAGGCAAGATTTTTTTTTTTTAATTTAAAGTCTGTATTAGGTCCTAATTCTGTAGTAGTTTAACTGTTTTGGGGTAGTGCTTTAACTACTTTCGGTCAGCTGCTTTTTTTTTTTCCTCTCTCTCTCTCTTTTTTTTTTTTTTGGATAAGAGAAGCTTAACCTAAATCTTGATACCAATATAATCTCCAGACCAAATATATCTATACAGGAAAGTTACTTACTCTCCTTTTCAGATTCCTGCTTTGAAATAAAGCCTCTTAACAGCAACGTAAGTGTCTCCACATTGGTGGACTCGTACACTTCTGCTGAAATCAATACCATTAAAGTAGTTCAATGTTTTTATGGAGACAAAGGTATTCTTTAGAGGTGCAGCAACAATTTAATTCAACTTGCTGTGTTTTCACCAAGTAATCACTGTGCAAACCATTTTTTGTTTCGCTTGGGTGGCATCTCTCCTCTCACCTCTCATTTTGTTGTTGTTGATTCCACTCTTCAAACAGATTTAGATGCATTACTTTACAGAACTCTTTCACTCCTTAATATAGTAGGGAAATAAGTGTAGGTTTCTAGGTTTTTTTCCCTCTCTCACCAGGGGTTTTCATTATGAGCTAAGTAATGACTTACCCTCTTTCCAGCAGTGTAATGGAGTCAGAGCAGTCTTAGAAGGTGAAGTGGAAAAAGACACCCCAGCTTTGATTCTTCTAGAAGGCAATTTTACTTATTCAGAGCCTAAATTCAGTACCCAAATCCTCCTTCTGCTATACAGTAGGTTTCTATTTTTCCAAAGCACTCAGTCTAAAATACTTTTTTTTTTTTTTTCCAGCAAGAAATAGTTTTTTCCTTCTGTTATCTGATACCATCTGAGGAACTTCAGACCTAGACTCACCAGAAGATTGCTTTTGGCTGTACAGTTGTTTGCAGTTCTGTGTTTGTCACTAGACTCGCAATTTTGGACAGACCTACAAAGTCAGTGATGCTTTATCTGAGGATCCTGCTGGAAAAGGGATGATCTTGTGCAGAGGATGCAGGAATGGGGCTTGCATCCTGTTTCTGCCACCAAGTGCCTGTATGGTCTTTGTCTAATTTGCATCAGTTGTTTCCTTTTCCTCAGCATTTCTTAGTATTAATTGACCTTTTTCAGCCTATTTTGCAAGCCTGTTGGAGAAACAGTTGCTCACTTGTCTGCATGGACCCTGTACACACAAATCCCAGCTGCAGCTTCTGTGTGCTACAAAATACACATAACACGTTTGCCTTTACCATTTCCCCTAAAATGCCTTGGACAGCTACAACTAAAGCTCTCAGCAAATCCTTAAACATCAAGTACTGAAACTGAAAGCTGAGATGGCCTTCTCTGTCTCAGACAGCCCAACAGGGAAAAACCAAACCAAACAAGGGGACCTTTGATAAGTGAAATAACTTACCAGCAGAAAATGCTGAGCATGTGAAAGGTGGGCAACAACACAGAGAAAGTGGGCGAGTAGTCAGATTGCTCTGGAAAAAGAGCAGAAGTCTGGCCTTACCTGATGCTCTCACCAGCTCTGTGGTCCTAATGGGGTCTCAACCTCCCACCAGGAGCAGACCTGGAGCAGAAGTTGGACTCATTTGAGCCCCAGACTCATTTCTGCAATTTTAGGTGTCCTTGTTGCACCTCCAGGTGCGGGAGGAGCAGTGAGGCAGGTAACGTGAGCAGCTCTCAACTGGTGTTGAATGCAAACTGCTCCTGTAAAATGGAGCATCCCTCTGCAAACCTGCCTCCTCCAGAGTTCCCTCCTGCACCTTTATACATCATGTAACTTGGTTAATTCACACAGCGAGGTACCAACCCTCCCCTATTGTGCACATCAGAGCTGTTACCACTTCCCCAAGGACAGCCTGTTTCTTTGGGGCAGATAAAGTCTTTAAGGCAAATATATGGGACCAAATCTATTCCTGGTGCAATTCCATTGAAGTCACTGGGTTTTTACACCTGAGAGAGATGTGAAGCTATTGCATAAAGGCAGAATTTTCCCCCCTCCCTTTCATTTACCTCTCTGTGAATTTGAAATAAGCTCCTTTGCTTGTGACTTGTTTATATTTAAACTCTGGGGTTTATCTTTTTTTAAGCATAGTGTCCTTTTACACTATAGTTCCTGCTGGAAACACTCAAATGATTAGGCAGCAAAAGGAAAACATGGGCCAGCATCAGCTGCCACTCTCTCCCACTGAAGCACCACAAGGGACTGCACAATTTGGATTGCTTTTTATCCCTTAGCTCTCCAAGGAGGGAACTTTCATCAAAAATGGGCAGGCTGTTGTATTTTAAAGGGGAACAGCATCCTGCAAAGCTGTCCTCAAAACTCTAAACACAGACTTGCCTCAGCATTATTGAAATGCCCTCAGCTGATCTCAGAGTGTATTTTTCTTGCTATAGGGGATTTTGCAGGTAAGGCAAACAGTTATAGAGACAGAGACAGAGGTTCAAAGCAACCTTTAGACCTCCTGTTATCTGTGAACTTGTAAAGTGTGAGTCTTTCATCCCCTTTTCCTTCCATCTGAGCTCACATAGATATTGGCTTTCAGAGGAATATTTCTCTTCAACAGAACGAGACAAATAAATATTGAAGAAGAGTGAAGACTGGGGTGTATGTGTGAATATAAAGAAAACTTCTGGGTGCAAGTGCATGGCTGTGCATGGATGTGATCTCCTTGATCAGCACTGGAAGTTCAAATTCAGCATGCTTCTCCAACCTGGAAGAATCCCACAGTCCTCTCACCAAGCCTTCCCTTTCAGGAGTCTGTTCATTTTAAAGGAGTTTTCTGTGCTCCATTTTTACAATTTGGGCAGAGCTATTTCAGGAGGTGAAACAAAATCCCAGCATTTAAGTAAGCTCCAGAGCTGGAAGAAATGTAGTGTCTTTGTCTGGGAGTGCCCCAAATGTGCCATTTGGCTCAACGCCTTCTTCTGAAGAAGCATCTTCCAAAAACTGCCAGAGCAAAACTGCTCAAGCCAGGTGTCTGCACAACCTTCCGTAAACTGGCCTGGGTTCATCAGCATTACAGGGGCTGGTTGTTAACATGTTATCTGTGTGTTGTAGGGTTCTTCCAGGTGTCTCTTAAATACTGTTTTGTGCCCTGGGAATCTCATACCACAGGGCCACAAGTTGCTGCTTGGCAGCTTTCAGGAAAGAGAGACAACAGTGGAAAACACTTTTTTCCCTGAACAAATCAACAAGTGTTGCTATGGACAACATGGCAGGAATGAGTTCTTGGGATGTAGAAGCCAGGATGAAGGCTTATCAAATACATCCAGGGATTTAGTATGGGGGTGATATTTTTTAGCAGAAATGTGGTTTAGGTAAGAGCAGAAACTTGGACAACCAGGTGGAGTGAGACTTGGAAGACTTGGAAAATGAGTTAAGAAGGAAGACAGATTTCTACAAAAGCTCAGTATTTTGGACAAAGCTGGCAGCTTGGTTGGTTTTTGTTACCAGTGCCTAGGGAGGCTCATTTGGATGCTGAGCAGGGAAAACATCTGACCCCGTGTAGTCTCTACAGTATAGGTGCTTGCATGTGTGCTGTTTGTCTCAACACCTTGTATTACCAGAGGAGAGAAACAGATGTTTCGAGGACCTGACTCATCTCATCCCAATTTAGCTGAAATAGGATGAGATGGTTCATGACCTAAACACTCCCGTTTCCATTAAGAGAACAGGGAGCCCGGGCAGCCAGCTTGGATCAGGTGTCTCAGCTGGGAACATCCTTTTCCAACCTTGTGCTACAAAACTGTCTTCTCTTCAATGAAATTTGTGGAGAAAATCGAGCTATGAATACCCTGGCTGGTGCCATAGGCCACAGGGGCTCATTTAAGTGTGTGCAGTGCACATTTTAAATAATGACATTTGTGTTTACACATGACTCTGGGAAATAGCTTTGTCTCATCCTTCAAATGCCCCTCTCTATAAGAAGCTGCATCTTTGCTGACAAAGAGAAGATTTAGTGGGTGTTTAGTGTAACTGATTATCTGCTGATTCAATCAATTATGTGAACCTGGAGCCAAAGAGAACATTATGTGGCTTTATGCTGGTGTGGCAGCTGCTCTGCTGCTCGACCCCATGACATGTTTGCTAGCTGGTGTAAATATTTGCATCTGTCAGAGAAACCTGCCCTGTCCCCTACTGCCAAATTGTTCTGCTACAGAGACTGAAATCTTCCTTATTAGTTTGCATTAGAGCAAGCACAACCTGATCAGAATTCAGGTGGAATAAACTGGTCAGAAAACAGAAATATTTGAAAAAAAAGAATGCAGCAATATTCCAACAATACAGCCAGAAAGGTTTCTCAGGTGGAGCCTATTCAAAGCCTGCTCTTGCCTTTAGTAGCCCTTCTGTTCTGTCTTTACACAGTTACCTTCTGTACAGAAGTTGTTTTCCCAGTTGCATGGATGTAAAAGCAAAGAAAATGAGGCTGACAGTGATCCTGTGTGGAGTAAATTGCAAATGCATGTATTGACAAGGAAAATGACGAGCAATTCTGCATTGGAAAGGCCTTGGAAAGTGAAATTCCTTCTTTGTGGCTGGAACATCTCTCCATGCAGAACAGCACAACCATGCAGGAGATCCAGGCAGCTGCTTCAGTGACAGTGACCTTCCACAAGCAGTGACTGACACTTTACAGAGACTTTAACACAGCAATTCTTAGTGTATTCCACTTCAGCTGCCTGGAGAGTGGGGGAGAAATATTCCTATATACGCTATTGTACACACTTGCTTTGTGCTCACCATCCCCCACCAAACAAGAGAAACACATGCACTTCCTACACAGACTTGTTCATGTCTGGGTTTGGAAAGACCAGAGCTTGGCTGCTCCTTCCAGCTCAGCCTGGGTGCTTGAGGCTAAGGATGAGCCTGACCTCATCCTTCCTACCTTACTCATCCTCCCTGCTGCCTGAAGAGCAATGGAGATCCCAAGAGCTCTGTCCCACGTGTCCTTCCCAGCCGTGCCAGGGCTCCCTGATGCTCTGGTGATTCTCCACAGCCCTTGCTCCTGGCAGCAGAGAGGTGGTGGCACTGGCACAGCCCACGGCAGGAGGTGCAGAGCAGCCGTCATATCACCAGGCTGCAGGAGGGACACCTCAGGCACACAGGCACATTGGAGGCTCAGGAAGTTTTGTCCCTGCTTTTCCTAATGAGAAGCAACAGCCTCCAGGTCTGACATTTCCAAAGCTCTCATTCCACTGGCAAAAAACCGTGGCAGCTCATCAGACTGTTTTGGAGGAAGTGGCTGTGCCTGGTGGAGATGGGATGCACGGATTCAGCCGGGTGAAGTGGGACTTGTGCTGTGAGCTGACACAGGACAGCTGGCAATTTTGGCAGCTCGCTGCCAGAAAATGGCTTATCTGTCTCTTGCTTCCTCCACTCTGTCTGTCTGTCTGTCTGTCTGTCTGTCTCAGGCTGTAAATCCTTTAAGTGAGGAAACACACAAGAAAGGAGTCCTCCTGGTGTTGTAGCAGCATGGCAGCTGCTCCATGCCAGCTGCTCCTAAATATTGCGATAACACAGATAAATAATTGAAGCGTGAGGTCACTCTGATATAAACGGGGTCCAAAGTCAACATCTATCTTAGCCCTGCGTCTTAATTGACTTCACTTCTCAATTACCCTGAGGAGACTGAGATAAAAAGACAAGACCTCAATACAGCTGTTATAATAAAGCTGTTTTACTGTAGGGATGTAATGCATTTGTTGTCATAGACTGTGAAGAACAGGTCATTCTGTGCTTAGATTTGAATTTTTAATGCTCACAAGCTGACAAGCACAGGTAAAGGCTGAAGAAAGTCAAATTGCAACGCAGCCTGAAAACAGGGATATGAGACAGCATGAAAAGAGCCGCCCATCTTGGCACACTGGTTTTGGATTTCTAAGCACTTGGGAGGATGAAATAGGAAAGTCTATGTTAAAAACCACATTTTGGACTATGGTAATTTGAAAGAACCCTTGAAATAGTTCTTTGTTTCTTTAGGGGTTTTGTTTTGTTTTAGGGTGTTTTATTTTTAAAGGTCTTCTCTATGGGGCCAAATCATTGCTAAAAAAAAAAATTTCCCTAAGGATGATTAATTGTTTCCATAGACTCTGAGCTCTTTGGGTGAAGAGAGGTGACATTCTTGTGGGCTTTGAAAACCTTTCAGGACTGTCAAGAGAAGGATGAGAGAGAAAAGGGATCAGTGTGGGATGGGGCAAGACTGTGGGACCCCTCTCACTGGAGCTGGGGCTGTGTGCAGGGCTGAATACAGACCACAGCTCCAGGCTGGGGAGGCACGATGCTGGCTTCAATTCCCCTGACTCAAAGAATCAGAATCAGAATAAATTCTGGTATTTAAATATTTTTACAGCTTCCATATCAGGGCAATGCAGCTTTAGCAGATAAACCTGTTGTAGTGAGGAAGTAAATGGTGAGTTACAAGCTGTCCAGAGAGGAAGGAGTATGTGGCATTTATTTGGCTGTAATAAACTATCTGCCTAATTACTTCACATCCTAGGACATCCTTAATGTTTTACAAGAGAAGCACAAAGAAATGAAGGTACAAAGCATGCTCCTACAGCTTATGTTTTCTTGCTGATAAACACCCAGTCTTCTCTTTGAGTTGATTTATGCAGCTGTGAATATTTGTATGAAGTATCTATTGAAGCTTCACTTTAATTTAAGACATGATACATACAGTTTTGTTTGGAAAGTTAAGATAATGCCATACAGGATTTCCTAAATGGAGCTATAAAAACTACAAAAAGCATGGGGAAAATTCTGTTTTCAGTGAAAAGACTCATAGGTTATGGGAAATTACTTCAGCATAACCCATACACATTAGCTTCCAGATCATATCTTCACTCTGAACACTGGACATTGAAGTGTCAAATCCTTCAGAAAAATCTAACACTGTTTAAAGGCCATAGGCATTGCAGAAACCACTTCATCCTTGGACAAATTGTTCGAACAGATAATTATCCTTGTTAAAAATACGTATATTGCTTTATATTGCAAACCTCAGCTTTCAGCCACTGGATATTGTTACAGTGTTTCCTGCTAAATCAAAAAACTCTTGAGTAAAATCATTTATGTTAAGTGAATTCTTCAGGATGATCAAAGAGATAAATCATGTTCTGATAATGATTAAAGGCTACAAAGAAAAGAAAATAGCAAATAACATGTTTGATGTTCAGTTTAGTTGAAGTTTTCTGACAGTTGGACTTTACAGAGGGCTGTGCTCTCCAAGCAGTTCCTATCAGGTGTATATTCATGACATTCCATACTCGGAGCCTCAGCAGCAAACTCCTCTAAAGAGCTTCTGTTTTAGATGAAGTAAATTCAGGATTAATTTCAGCCCTGCCCTTGCAACTCCACTCATTCAGCAGAGGTTGCTTGTCACCTGAGGTTGCAAGGTTGGCTTTTACATGGTTTGGCAAAGGACTCCTGTTGCTCTGGTACATAACAAAATGTTTAGGTCACCAATATTTGCTAATGGCTAAAACAGTCTTGGAGAGATGTTGCAGTTCCCTCCTCCTTGTAAAGGAAAGTGGCAGCTCCATCCTGCAGAGCAGTGATGGCAAATACCGACCATGCGAAGGCAAATGTCATTCCCATCACAAGCCATCAGAGTCACAGTCCAAAGCCAGAAGATAAACCAATATGGATGTAAAAATGTCATACTGCAGTTCATTCTTTGGTTTATTTAATTTTTTTCTTTCATGAGGTTAGCAGCCAGAATGAAATTGCTTTTTATAGCTGCAATTAATCACATTTATTACTGTAATAGCTGGAGACCAACATGATCCCACAGCCCAACAGAGGTTTGCTGTGACTGACGTTACGGATACAGAGAAGACACATTTGCTAAAGGTCATCTGTATTTCGTGACAGAATTTACAGCCTCAGCCAGGGAGACAGATGTGTCTGTTTGTTGGGAGCTCCTCTGATGGCAGGAGCTGCCTGCATCCCCATCCAGGCTCTCACCAAGCAACGAGGCAATGACCAACAGGATGAGACCCTTCAGCACAGCCTTGCTGCCTGTCTGTGCTGTTGGCAAGGAGACTGTGGCTGTATGTCACAGAGAACAGGTTTTGTTTCCTTCCTTGGGGATGAAGGCTTCCAGTTTGGTGACCAGAACCCAAATCAGCAGCTGCCACCATCTTCAGGCTGCAGTGCTAGCTGTGCAAATAGGTTTACTAAAAATACTGTGGCCAATAAAGGACATCTGTGTCTGCTTGCTCCTGTATCTGTTTGTTTATTGGGCTTGAGACTTTTATCTGCTTTAGTGCACCTTACCTACCCCATGGGTAAGAACTAAAATCAGTTGTTTTTCCCTTTCCTATAAACCCAGGTGTTGCTGGTTGGAGGTTATGGCTGCTCTGCTGTGAAAGGTGTAATACAGGCCAAGTTCAAAGTTTGACTGGCTGGTGCTGACCGGTTTTGTACTGATGATAATGAAACTGTGGGATCTCATGGGAGACATAAATCCCTCCCAGTTACAGACCTGGTAGATATTTATGCAACTGGCCTTGCTGATATCATCTTCCATCTGTCCTTAGTTTAAAGTTTTCTCACATAATTCTGTGAGAGTAAATGTGTCCTGTCTGGGATTCAAATCTGACACTTCTGCACTCCCAGGAAAATCCACATGCCCTCAGTACATCACTACTACATGGCTGGTGCCCAAAATCAGAAAGATGACAGAAGGTATCTGCACACTGACCACTTGCTCATATGTGTATCAAGCCTGAGGGGATGCTGAGCTGACCGTGAACCTGCTATGCAGTGTCCATAATCCATATATCCTGGAGCAGGCTGCTCTGGTGGGGTCTGATGGACCTCAGTTCTTGTCTTACTTTACTTTACAAACTGCTTATTCAACTGTAGTTCCAACTGGAGGAAAAAAAAACCCTTTTTTTTTGTAAACAGTGTTTGCTTTTACAGTGTTCAGTGTCAGCTTCATCTTCACTGCAGTTCTTGTGGCTGCTGCGAGGAATCAATCAGCCTGTCACGTTCTGCTCTTCCAGGATAAGGGCTCTTCCACTCTGCACCTTGGTGGTGAGACCTCAAGGGATAGGGGGAGTTGGGTTTCCGCCTTAGCCTCCACTTGTGTTTTGTACAAATCTTGCACACAAAAGTGTTTCTCCACTTCCACTACACAGTTAAAGAGACTTCCCATGCCTTGTGCTTCTGGAGAAACCCAAACAGACCCATCACTTGGTGCTACAGGGTTGTGACTGTTGAGGGCCCAACACAGGATCCCTTTTGAACAACCCTTGTTATTACTGTGGCTGTGTCTCACCAAGCCAAGGAGCTTTGGGTTTAGTGGATATTGAGGTGCATCCACACCATCAAATGCCTGCTTGAGTCTGCTGCTGCCAGCTGTCCCAGACCCCAGAGGTGCAGGACTGGCACATGGCAGCAAGTCCTCTGCTCCAGGACCCACATTCACTGATCCTTGCCCTGCTCTTGACCCCCATTATCACACATCAGCAATCACAGTATTAAATACAGCTTCCTGCAGCAAATCCTGGGAGATTTCTCTGAGAGATTTTCCTGTTGCCTCAAGAAACTCCCTTGCTCTTTGACTTTTAATAAAGCAATTAAGAAAAAAAAAAAAGGAATGAATAATATTAAGCAGCACAGTCACTCACTTGGAAGTTAGAAAGTGCTTAGAGCTTCCTTGTACAACTGCAGCAACCAGCCTGCGTGGTTGTGTCCTGCTGTCATGCTGCCCTGGGGGTGTTTGCTTCTGTGCTGGGTTTGTGTGGCATGGTTTTGGTAGCAGGGGGCTGCAAGGGTGGCTTCTGTAAGAAGCTGCTGGAAGCTTTCCCTACATCTCACAGAGCCAAAGTCAGCCCACTCCTAGACGGACCCAACGCTGTCCAGGGCTGAGCCCATCAGCAACAGAGATGGCTTCTCTGGGATAACGTGGTTAAGAAGGGGAAAAGTAACTGCAGCTGGGGAGTGAGAATATGTGAAAGGAACAGCCCTGCAGACACCCAGGTCAGACCAGAAGGAGGAGCAGGAGCCGCTCCAGGTGCCAGAGCAGAGATCCACCTGCAGTCCCTGGAGGACCCCACACCGGAGCAGGGCCGTGCCCAAAGCCAGCAGTGACCCCAGGGGAAGCCCGTGCTGGGCAAATGTTATGTTTTTTGCAAACATTCGCAGTTTAACTGAGTGGGCAGATCTCCATGGGAGAGCAAAACTCTGCAGTGTGATTATGGTGCACAGATGATGCTTTACAACTTTCAAGTAGCTGCTACGTGGCCTGAGGTTTGTACAGTTCTGCAGATTACTGCAAGTGTTGAAAAATGCCTTCCCCTCCCTCACTGCCCAACCATCTTACTATAATAAACAGCTCTAGCCTTTGCCTGAATTTAGGAGGAGAAAGGAATAACCATCCAGAATGGAAATTTCAGCCTGAATTACAAATCCCAAGAAAATCATTAGCAAGCTGGAAAGGGTTTTCCAGCTGAGAGGGGGACCCACCCTTAATAATGTATGTATCTGTGGTGCTCCTAGGCAAAAATTATTCCTGACCTGCAAGTGTCCATTTATACCAAAGGTTTGCTGTTGCTTCTTCATTCACCAAATAAAGCAGCAGATTTTCACATGCTGTGTTTTACAGATTAGCACAAATATAAGCATTTTGAAAGAACAGTGATGCATTTTCTATTTCTGGGCTTTTCACACCAGCAGTCACATGGCCCCAAATGCAAAGGGAATCCCTTCGTGTCAGATATACTCTTTTTTCCCCTAGTACAGTCAATCTTCCTCTCTGTGTATTGCACCATTTTTACATCTTTCCAGCACTATGTTTAGCTCTGCAATGACATATCTCAATAAATGGTGTCGTTCCTTCACCATTCATTGTCATATTTTTTTAATCCTCTTCTGGGACATGAATTTCTTCCAACATTGCCCTGAGGATTTAGGACCTGTTACTTTTTTCTTCCTTCCATACTGATTTGGCATCATAAAGTGTGATTGCTTTAGAGCCTTTTATAAAATAAAATAAAATAATATAAAATAAAATAAAATAAAATAAAATAAAATAAAATAAAATAAAATAAAATAAATAAAATAAAATAAAACAAACAAACAAACCCCCAAACAAAAAAGACAAACAACCCAACATTGCATTAGAAATGATCATAAAAAGAAGCACTAGGACTCACACACAAACACCATGCCTGAATGAAGTTCTCATTTGCAGATAGGAAGATGCTTTAATGCATCTTTGATCAGAGGCGTGGAGTAAATAGAGCCAGCACCTTTGTAAAACAGAAAAAAAAATCCATTTAAAAATAATTAGTCTCTAGTCCTGCCACTATGTTTTTCACATTGGTAATCCAAGTGAGCGTGGAGAGCACTCACTTCTGGAACCAGCACTGAATAATCAGATCAGTCTTCATAATGCAAATACCAGAGCAGACAGTGAAAGTGAGAGCAAGATTGATATGTTTGGAAGCTGTGTGATGCACTCCTGGTAGTCTGGGAGGCTTGGCTGTAATATGAAGGAAGCAAGATCAAAAGCATGACTACTGAGCGTGTTTCAGTGTTAGCAGACCATGTCTCTGTTAGACTGCACTACGCTCTGCTAACTGTCTGGTTATTTCCCTGTGAACCTGCATTGATTTTCTTGCAGATTGCATTAGTTCCAGTCACAAAAGAAATTGTATCTGTTGTGCAGCTAACGCAAACCTACAACCAGGATTTTCCTGAAGGCTGCTTTTTCATGTCCAATGCAAGAATCCAAATTCATCTGTGAAGTGCGTGTGGCCTTATAAAATGAACATCCATATTAAAGACACCAAAGCAGTTAGCACTGAGGGCACTTGTAAGTCTAATATTTGCTCTATTAATTACTGTCTTCCAAAACTTATGAAACATACAGAAAACCATCCTTGAAGTTTAATTCAATCTGTAGGTGTGCTTAATTGCCAGGAGCAATTAAAAGTAAATGAAATTAAAAAACCCTGAGGATCCTGCTGACATCCAGAGACAAGGTTCTGTGACTTGGATGCTGGGATGAAGCAGCCTCATCCAGCTGAGACAGGGCATCACACTGCAAAGCTGGTTAAATGCCTCTTTCTGTGCTGAGATGCTTTGCCATTTATTATATCTGTCTTTCATTGTGTCATTGTGTTGATAAGAGATTTTTTTTTCATGAACTACAGTCTTTCTTAGACCCACTTTTTAATTTTTCCTTTTCCTTCCTCTCTCTTGTCTTGATTTTTTTTCCTTCTTCCCACTGCATTCTTTCCCCAGAACTTGAACTGCCTTGCAATTAAGGCTGAACAAATCTTTGATCACCCTATAAACAATCAGGTGTTGGATGTTTCTGAAGTGAAACCATGCCTTTCCCTGTTCCTTTCACTTGCTCATGGTATTCAGGAGCAAAGGGGTTAATGCACTGCTTCTGCTGTTCCCATCACCTCACACTCTGATGTTTTTTAGTGTCCTGCTGAAGCAATATGTTTTTTCTTGGGTAATTCCTCGGCCTCCTTTGCACAGGGGGCTGTGTTACTGTGAGGGGCTGAGCTCAGCCCAAGGGGCTGTGAGAGCATTATATGGAAATCCTTTCCAGGGAAATCTGTGCAGGGATGGGATGTACAGAGACATCCCAAAAGAGCTGCGATTCTTAAGCGAAGCAAAGCACTGTAAGAAAAGAAGGACTTGCCCATTTTCCAGATGGCTGTGTCTGGCATGAAATTGCTTGTAGAATGTCACAATACAGCTGAGATTTTTTTTTTCATCTTCTACTTCATAGTCTTACTTTTCCTCTTAGCAGTACAGGTGGAGAGCTTTCTCTTAATTTTGACACCTGAATGTCAGAAGGCCCCATCATCTCCCTTTCAAATCCAGCTCATCCCGAGGGTGAGTGGTGGCTCTCATTTGTTTCACTGACTATGAGAAAGGGTCAAGGAACTGGCTCAGGGTTAGTCCATAGCATCTGTGTTACAAGGCTCTAAAACTAGTTGAGAAATTTTCTTGCCAAAACATCTCTGAAAGCTGTGAAGAGGGGATTTTAGACTCGCTGCTGTATCCTGAGGATCTGATCAGGACTGAAGGCTGAGAGATACAGAAGGATATTCAATCAAACGAAGCTGAGCAAGTGATGCTAATTCCAAGCAGAGCAGAATAATTCCTTGTCTGGCAAATAAAAGCTTGAAATTCCTGACCAGTTCTCATGGGAGGGAGCAACAAGGCAGTGATTCAAGTGTAGGATAAACAAGGAAATTCAAATCTAAGTCTGACATAAGACACATAAATCAACCAGTGGTGCCTAAGTATTATGGCAAATAATATTTCATCTCTTGTACTGATCTGACAGCTGTACGACTGCTTACAATGAAGAGAGTGCTGCCCACAACTTTTGACAGTCCTGGCTCTTTTGGGTTGAATCTCAGTATTGGTCCAACATGGGGTTTGGGTGAAACTTGCCAAATTTGTAAGTTTGAAAGAGAGAGGCAAGAAATTATTCCTGGAAGACAAATAAAACACAAGGCAAATGGCACAGAACCTAATGAAGTAATTTAAATGCAAATGAGGGAAAAGGTATATGCGAAAATTGCTGGGAATTTTTTTAAAGAAGAAAAGTTTTCCATTCATCACAATATTATGATGTCACTTCCCTTCTGATGCCAAATTTCGGACCAGAGAGGGCTTTGTGTGTGTGGTTTTTGGATTTGCTTTAAGGCTGAGATGTCAACTGCCTCAGAATAGGAGGTTTAAAGTGAGTTGGCTGACAGCCTTAAGGGGAGCAGTGGGAATAGCAACTCAGTAATTGATTTGAGATGAAATATTCATATAATCCCCAGGGAAGAGGCAGCCCAATGCCCTTCTCAGCCCATATCACAGATGTCATCATTAAAGCTGGCGGTGCTCAAAACACGCTTTGGCTTGATTGGCATAAAA
This sequence comes from Oriolus oriolus, assembly GCA_013400235.1. NCBI lineage: Eukaryota > Metazoa > Chordata > Aves > Passeriformes > Corvidae > Oriolus > Oriolus oriolus. The sequence goes on along the minus strand of VXBT01012155.1, from coordinate 785,155 downwards.
CCCTCATCACTTTCTTGGTTGGACTTCACCCATTTGTTTGGGTTTTTTTCTCCCTTAATCCAGAAGAGCCCTCAGCATTCTGGCATGATCTGGAGAGTCCTGGTTCAGAAGGACTGTCTGTGTTCCCACTGAAAACGAAAATGGCATCCTGGAAAAACAGATGAATTGTAGCAACTCCTCTTGCAGGGGTCACTCAGCAATTAGATGGCATTAGGCTACAGTCAGAATAAAATATTAAAGGAGCATTAAGATCATGGCTGTACTTTACAGGCAGACACACGGCACATGGCTCTGGAAGTGCATCTGTGACACATCTCGACAGGGGACTAGTAAAGGGATTTCTTTGTAGTATATTACAGAGGTTCCCTAGCCTCATTTAAAGACACTGTCGTGAATTTTAAGCAGGCTGGGAGGAGGACAAGGCTATTGTGATCTTGGAGAACAGGCTGATAGCCCTGTAGTGTGAAAGGAGAAGAGATACATGCCATGTCCAGAACGGCCACTTGGATTGTGCTAAATTGATAATTTCTAATAATTGCTGAGCCTCACACTCTGTGCAGTGAGTGTCTCTCAGTAGCATGGATTTGTAGAAGGGGGAAGGGAGGCTCTGTTTTCTCTGAGGTGTAGCTGGAGCCTCCATCGTAAGCCGGTGGAAGCTCAGTTGGCGCTGAATTCCACGAAAAGATGCTGGATGCTGGCGTTGCCCCTAACAACGGTTGCTAAGAGACTTCTGCTGGCATACAGGAGGATGGAAATCGCCACAGATTATGGCCCTATTTATCATAGTTGTATGAATAGTCTTGTTAAGGGAATGCATGACATATAAATTTAGCGTGCACATGATAGAAATGTAACGCACACGTCACAAGACGAGACTGTTCTAGCAGGATATTTGCTGCCTTATAAATAGTCGTCTCAGCCCCTACTTCCCTCTTACTTGCTTTTGTGGTTTCTCATTAAAACTTTCGTGAGAGTCTATGAATTATAAAGCAGTGACTAACTGCTTAACAAATTGGCTTTTTATAGAAGAGTCTAGCAGGAGCGGGGAGAGGAAAAATCCTGACAGTGTTGGTGTAACATTATTATTATTAGGTAGCAGCTACTGATGTGTGAGGTTGGCCCGATTCTGCTTCCCAGTTGCTGCAGCTTGGGAGTGGAGCAAGTCCCTCAGCATCACCATCTGATCCGGAGGATCCAGCCCCTGCCAGCCTGGATCTTAACTGGCCACAAAATGAATGGCTCCTTTTCATCATTAGATCACTTTATTAGTAAATTACTGTGGCTCTTCTGATATAATTCACTTCCTGGGGTGAAAAGGATTTATGCCAATACTTGTTTTGTGTTTAATGGATTCATTATGCTTTTCATCATAAAATTCATCAATGTTAATTGAACGGATTAGCTAAATGTAATTAGAAGAGGGATATGTAAGGGGGAGGGAGTGTGTCTCTATGTCTTTGCTTTCTCCTACAGCTCTTTGCTTTAACTACTGCCCAAATGTTAATTCCCCTGTTTCTATTACCCTTTCCAATTTGGCTGATCAATATAATCTCTGCATTCATGTCAGGGCTTGTATGGTGTATTAGACTGCGAGTTAATTCAGGTCCAAAAGAAACATTATTGACCTTTTAGGGCCAGTGGTTTTGGTGGCAGTGGTGGTGTGGGTTTTTTCCCCAAATGTTTTATTTTGTAGCAGAGTTCCTTGGTCAGAGAATTGTACCAGCTTGTCAGAAATGACGTTGCAACCTGATTATTCCCTTCTTAGTGGTGCAAAGGTTGTTAGCACATCTGATAATCACTTCCACCCCTTGGTAGGGGAGTGTTCAGGGACAGGGTGCCAGGTACAGTGGCTGAGTGGTCTGGTTTTGGCAGGCTGTAAGTAAATGAAGCAGCGATTAGGTTTCTGTAGCCACTTTTCCTGCAGATAAGATAATTGAAGCTGCAGTAGCTGCCTGGGGGAGAAATGTCATACCTGCCTCACCATTTTCTTCATGTCGAGGATGCATTTATGTCACATCTTTATAGGTCAATAAACAGCTACAAGGGAATTTCAGCCTCAGGATGTTAAAGTAATGGAGCTTCCATCCTCACAGAACATTAACGCTTCTAAATAGGCTAAACCTGGTTGTTTCAAACCTCAATTACAATTACTAGAAGATAGGAAGGTAGATCTCAGATCAATCCTTGCAAGGCAGAGAATACAGACGAGAAGACCCTTGGGCTAGGTTCAGTAATGAAATTAAGCGCTTGAAATGGAAGTGTTGCAAGTGCCAGAGCAGCGAGACCTCCTTTGCATTAAGGTACCTCTGAAGTGAAAGTCTTTAACTGTGAGAGGTTTCACGATCACCTGTGGACTGGTGATCACCGAGGGAGCCCTGTGCCAGGCCAGCGTGTGTCGCAGCAGGAGAGGCTGAGCCGGCACCCGTGTCCCCGGGAGACCCGGCACCCCCGCGCCGGGTGCGGGTGCCTGGGGCGCGGGGCTGTTCGAGGCTGTCTGCAGCGAGTCCCTTTTGTCTGCCGGGCTGCCTGGGGAGCTGGCATGTGTCACAGGAGCAGGGCCACAGGCGGTGGCAGAGCTGTCAGCGCTGTGGGAGGCTGTGGAACGTGTCTACACAGCAAGTTTCTCACCACGCTGGTGGGGGATAGTGTGATCTAAAGAAAACGGGACCGCCTTGGATTCCTCCGGGGCACACAACACACTGCAGCAGAAAGGTGACTTCCTGGCTCTGGTGGCTTTAGGTTGACAATGTGCTCTGTCTTTCTCCCATCCCTTCAAATGGACATGCAGGGATCTCTGGGGAATATGACGTGGAGTTTGTCTACAAGAAGTGTTAACATGCACCTGTATTTGATTTCAAATTTACATTTATAACTGCTTCCATTTTCCACCTTTACAATAGTTATGTTCTTTTCCATAGGAAGCATGAGCATGATGTTTTGTGTGAGAAAAACTCTGCTGTGGGCAATCAGGCGTGTTTTTATTATCAGAGCTGAACAATAATCTCATGGAAAAAAGTTCTGGTGTTGTAATCTTCCTTTTAACTTCCAGCCAGCTCTGGAGAGAAGCTCTGTTTGCAGCTTGTCCATGATGCTTGGCTTCTGAAAACATCCCAGGGTGGTTTTGGGGAGAATTTCCCTCATGGGAACTGGAGCAGACATCCATCTGCAATAGAGGGGCTCAGCTGAAACTCATCATTGCAGGTGAGAGCAAGAGATGGTTGTGGCGCAGAGAAGGGCACAGTAAGATGATACAATGACTTGGGGAGCCCCCAGGTGTGCTGTGAAATACTGATTTCTGCATGTGCAGTGTGGGTTGTGTTTGGAACAAGGACTGGATTTGTCCCAAATCTTCCAGGGCCAAGATGTGGCAGCTGCCTCCCCAGCAGGGATCAAACTGCTCCAGTGGGGAGAAAGACACTGAATAATTATTTGGGTAATAAGTCAAGTGGAAGGGTTAAGCATTTTTCCAAGTCACCTTTCTCTGCTTGCTATAAATGGATTCCATCCTGAAAGTGAGCTGCCTACTCCTCATCAAGTTATAAATCCTAGAACCTCAAAGGACCAAATGTTATAATCCTTCAGACTTACCTGTTATCCCAGGGACACCACAGGGGTCTGTATACGTGTATCTGCCTCTGAACCCTGCTATCCCATGGACATCACAGGGCTCTGCATGCATGTATCTGCCTTTGAACCCTCACAATCCAGCATTCTCTCACCCCTGCTCAGCCTCTCTCTGCTTCTGGACACGCAGGCTGAGAAGGGAGGGTGCTTTTAGCCATCAGAGGGCAGGGCCCGCAGAGGGAGCTGTGGCAGCACTTTGCAGAGGGATGCCCGGCTGTCTGAGCCAGGAGCACACCCAGGTCCTCCCGCTGATGTCCCTGCAGAAGCAACGTGTGTCCTGCACCTGCAGCTTTGCCTTCCCAGGGCACCAAAGCCTTCTGCAGAGCCCAGCCTTGCTGCTGCTGCTGCTGAGAGCGTGGGGGCAACCTACCTGGAGAAACCACGGGGACTGTTCCTAACCAAAGGCAGGAGCAAGATTTGCCCTTGTGCATCACCTCATCTGCACTGCTCTTTGGGGGTCTGTTGCTCACCTGTGGAATGGGTGACTAACTGTAAGACCTTCAGAGGGAATCAGATTAAAACACCATTAGAACTGCTGCCTGGTGCCTGGCTGCCTGTGTCCACAGCGAGTCCGTGGGAGCAGGGCTGGCAGTGCCTCCCAGCACCGGTGGGCACTTGTGTCGCTACGTGGGGACACAGTGGGTCAGCCCAGAAGGTGGGGTATGGACAACACATGCAAACAGGGCTGTACAGCAGTGAGGGAGCTCCCTGACCAAGCTGGGGCAAGTGGCTTCACCCCCAAGTACTTGTTTCATTGAGTGTGAAATCAGGAGTAGGTTATTTGCCTTTGAAAAGGGTGGTGAGATTCTTTGTCGAACAGAGCTGTGCAAGGAGACATTATTTATCTTCCAGGTCTGTTTATGGGAACTTTTAATTTAACATTTCGTTGCTGATGTTCAGCAATAGACTTTTTTCAGCCTGTCTTGCAAGATCTATTATTGGTGTTCACTGGACCAGATCGAAGAGAGAAACTGATGTCTTTTATTGCTTGATCTATACATGGTTTGCTACTTGGGAGAATAAAATATTCCATGCTTATTGAGAATCTGCATTATTGAGAATTGTATTAATGCTTGTTTTATGTTTATTGACATTGCATTTAGACTGGCTATTTGACTGCCATGTTGCATTTGATCAAGCTTAACTTTGTTTCTAGGTCACAGCAGTCTCTTGCCCTGATAAAAGGTAAAGGGGGGAATTCCTATTTTAAACACAAAATAATTATAATTTAATTTTTTTGGAGATATGCACATTAATGCATACAAGCCTTGATATCTGCCCAGTCCACTGGGGAGTCATTTTGACTTTGAAGTGCAGAATTGTGTTCATATTTAATAACCATTTCTTTTTAAAGTGAGGCTTAATGGAGGTTTGTTGGTAATTATTCTGCCTCATTGATAAAGATCCTAAACACACAAGAGTTTCAAATTATTTCACAGCTGATTTATATGCACAAAGCATAATTAGAATCATGTAATTTCCTTGCTAGTTTGGTTCTCATTTGAATATAGAAAGATGTCACTAAGAAAAACTTTCATACTTTCTTGTTTGACTGACACCGAAAAATCAAATATGAATTGCAACCAAAAAAAGGGTGTATAAAGTGCTGCACACTATTACTGAGTACTGTTGAAACACTGCTTTGAAGGCAGAATTATAAATTGCCTCAAGGGTGCTTTTAATGTTCTCCCTACTATATATTATCAGGGACCTTCACAAATGTCAGTTTTATAAACACCTCTATGAGAAGAAAAGATGCTTTTTACATTTTACAGACGAGGAGCTGCAGTACAAGAGATTTTAAGGTCAAAAATGTCCACTCAATTTAGCTACATTATTGGAAACACCTAGAACTTGATTTTTCAAAGCACTACACAACGCAGCATATAGCTGAAGCGCTACCAAGACAGACTTCAGTATTCAGTATTATGCCAGACCTAATTCCATGATTGCCTCTTGACTTTAGCCTGGACAAAGGGGAGAGCTGCAGATTAAGTGAAGTGCCTAGTGCCAAGCAGTGGCAGAGGAAGGGGCAGAGCCTAAATCTCTCCCAGGGTGTCCCTCAATACCTGACCAGGAAAACTTAACATGCTTAGAGAAAATCGGGAGTTTTGTGGGGAAAAGACGATGTAGAGAAATTTCCACATTTGGAAGCGGGGTGAGGGAATATGTGAATGGCTGAAATAGCCAGTGGTGACATTTTCAGATTAAAAACTTTTGCATTGGCAGCTGATTTTTTTTGCTTGGAAATTTTTCAGCATTACCAGCAAAGTTAAAGTCCAAGCTTATACTGAAATAGTGACTGCTACATTCAGGGGAATGAAGGAGTCTTTGAATTACCAGACAGCAGCACTTTTCAGGGTCCTGTCTTTCCATCCTGGCATGGCATGAGAAAAAAAAAAATCCCAATTTTGAGATTATGTAAGACAGGATCCCTTGTTCAGCTCTCTGTTTAACTGCCTGCACTTGTGTTAAGCCTAAACCAACTTCTTTTTCTTGCTGTACCTTTCTGCCATGTTTTTTGCACACTTCCCAGGCTCAGTAAGTCTGTGGGCAGCACCCTCCTAAGTTACTCAGCCACGATCCATTGTCAGCAATTGGCCATCCTGCATCCCAAATGAAGCAACAATCCTTCAGGGAGAATAAAAAGAAAATACGTGATGGTATAATGAAAGACTGTTTCATAATATATAAGTACCAGGTGTGGGATTGAGCCTGCCTAATTTAAGGTCCCAATTTGTATCCATAATTTAAGTGCCTAGCAACCCAGTCCTGGGAGGTGGGGCTGAGAATCCCTGTGCCACTGGCTGACAAGGAGAGGAAGGTGGCTCTGGATGTCTCCAGAGGGAGGAGCAGGTTGCTGCAATTGGGTGCCTGTGGTGGGCTGGCAGAGGAGCCAGCTCAGCCTCCTGCCCCTGCATTTGATGTTTGATTTTCCTCTGGGTAGTTTGCTCTTTGAGGTCCCTGGCTTGAGACATGGGCACACACTCCTGGAGCTGGGCTGAGGATGCCTGGAGAAGAGAAGGTGTCAGGGAGACCTTGGAGCACCTTCCAGTACCTGAAGGGGGTCTACAAGGGAGCTGGAGAGGGGATTTTGGCAAGGGCATGAGGTGACTGCACAAGGCAGAATGGTTTTAAACTGAGGGAGGGCAGGTTTAGATTGGATGTTAGCAAGAAACTTATTTCTGGGAGAGTGGTGAGGCCCTGGCACAGGCTGCCCAGAGAAGCTGTGGATGCACCATCCCTGGAAGTGCTCATGCCAGCTTGGGCTTTGAGCAGCTTGGGACAGGGGAAGGTTCCCTGGCCATGGCAGGGGAGTTGGAACCAAATGATTTTTAAAGGTGCCAAACCATTCTGCGATTCTCTGATGCACTGCTAGAAGGCACTGTGAAATCCCACGTGTGCTATGCTCTCCCCACAAAGGCACATCTTCTGTTTCCCAATTCTTGGGGGCGGGGAGTCAGCCAACCTGCTGCAGCTGCTCAGCCTGGGAGAGGCCATCCAAGCAGTACAAAAGACATCATTAAAAGCCACAAGAAAGCAGGGCTTTGTGATAAGAAAACTGACAGGATCTAAATTAAACAGTATATGCAAGGTGCTGTGCATTTGTTTATAAAACATGCTCTTAATCAGAGAGAAGGAAAGATCTTGGTACATCTCTGTGTTTCCTGTCCCGATGTGCACAGGTTAGACCATGTACCAGGAGTCTTCAGTACTGACCCCTGCTCTGTGTTTCCTAACTTCCTTCCATTCCTAAATGGCGACATTTGCCTCCTCTTGCAGGCGGGTGGAATTAACTTTTCAATCTCTCTCCACTGCGGACCCGTTCTGTCTATAGAGAGTCTGTTGAATTGTTGTGGGTTCTGTTACACAGCCCATTTGACACCTCAGGTCAGATCTGAACCACAGACAAAGTGAAATTGAATTCTTCCTCCTGAATTTGCCCTTTCTTATTTTTCTACAGGTCTCAATTGCGTTCAAGTTGTGCTTTTACCAAGTGCCATACAGAGTCTAACACCACATGTATGTTAACTGCACTTCAACTCACAGGCAGATGAAGGATCATATGAGAAAAGGCTCATTTAAATTCTGTGTTATAATGGAGTGACAGATCCATACACTCAAAATCATGAGTAATTTTCCTTCCCTAATGGTATTGGCTTAAAACCCATATTAACAGAAACGCTGTGTTTTGTTGTGTTTGGGTTTTTTTAATTTTATATTTTTCATCTGCATTTTGGAATTTCACATTTGAAAGCTTATCCCTCAAGAACAAAGGTTGGGAACTTTAATTCCATGCTTTTTTTTAAAAAAGATGAGGCACAAAGCTGAAGGGCACAGATGATATGTTTAAAATACAGGGAATTCCATCCTGCTGGATATTTCACCAAAGAAAATACCTGATACAAGCTGCATATAGTCCATGGTCTGTTCATCCTACACTGTTCCCTGACAGACTGTATGGAGCTGTTGCAGCTGTGTCAGGGACAGGAGAGCTCTCAGCTCCATAATGAACTTTGGTCCATCACGTGTTTTAGCCCAAACCTTATTCACCAGCCCATCCTTCTTCAGTTACTGAAATCAGCATTTTCTATCATGTTCATCACTCTAGAGCACTTCAACCAGACCTGATTGTCTAATGTGACCTCTGAAACCTTTCAAAAATCCTTGACAACTTCAAATGCTGTACAAAGCAAAAAAATGGGGGGCAATTGTTCACTTCTTCCAGTGAGGTAAAGAAGAGCAGAGAAGATGCAGTAACAAATGGTTTAGCATTTGCCAGCATATGAATCAGAGGTTCTTGTCTTGCTAAGCTCTTAAGAATCTCTCATGTGCCACTCAGGCTGAGTTAGTGCAGAGGCTTTACTTATATTATTGTATCTGTGTTTTGACTTGAAAGAGGTGGGATCCTCTTCTCTGTACAAGGGGGAAATTGTCTCGAAAACAGGCTATTTCCTAATGTCACCCCATCATACAATATAAATGAGTTTTATGGTACAGTCACAATGTTTGAGGCCTTTGGCCATGTTTCCTTAGAAAGCAGTGTGACCTGACAGCAGGAGGACTGTAAAATGAAACAGTTGGTGCCAAGGACCTCTCTTCTGTACTAATTTCCAGGCATTTACTCCAGGCGAGCTTTAACCACATCCCATAAACTGTCTGGTCCGTCAATGTTTGGAGCACATTAGGTGTGTTCCTGCAATGCTTCTGCATTCTTCCAGTTGGGGTTTACCTGGGAGAAACCCAGGTCATGTGCTTCAAGACCACTCTGTGAGGTGAACCACACATCAGCTGAGACAAACAAGAGGATTCGCTCCAAAAGAGCATTCCCCATGTGAAATAACACATGACTTTGCACACACTCCTTGCTGGCAAGGTGCAGTGGTCTGGGCAGAGAGGACTGGCTCCACACTTGAGCTTTCTGGCAGAGCTGCAAGGTGCAGGCTCCTTCCATTTGGCAGTACCTGTGCTGCTGGTCCTCAGGCTGGTTGGGGAGGCTGCAGTCTCCTCCTCTGGGTCTGTCACGAGTTGGGTGGTTCATGGCTTCGCAGATGAGAGTTGATAGAGCAGAGCATCACTAATCAACAGGGCTTGTCCCGCAAATCTCGCTGAGAATAAGGTCACTCAGGGTCTTAGAAAAAGCCCCAGTATGGGCTAGAAATGAACAGAGAGTCAAAACAAATGTAGGAGAAACCACACTGGTCAGTTGTCCTAATTGATAAAGCCCGTGAGCTCCATCCTCTGCTCTGGCTGTGACATTGGCCATATAGTCAGACAAGGGGTGTAAGACATGAACTGATAAAGACCAAGGTCACTGTGGGTGACTTGGTTTGTTGGAAACACCTTCAGGCTGCTGTGGAGTTTCAGCTGATGTAGGTATGTATGAACATCTTTCTACATCCACTCCAGATGTTGTATAGGTCGTATCACCACCATACAGTTTTCAGTAGCCATTACGATCCTTCAACAGATTTGATTGCAAGAGATTTCTTGGGCTTTTTGCTGTCCTAAGTCAAATTTACTGGCTGGTGGAAAGAGGTTTGCTGTAATCCTCTTTGCAAATGTGTTGCTTCCCCTGATCATACTGCAAATGTATTTTTGTCAGGCTTTTTATAGGAGTATGAGTCTTAAAGTTATGGACATTAAAGATTGTTAAGGACAGGGTTTGCAAGATGAGCCCTTCAAGATGCAGCACTGGGACAAACTAAGAGTCATATGAAATAAACATTCAGAGCTTGGGGGTGATTTTCCTGATCAGAATTATGCAGTGATTTTCCTGAAGTACAAGGAGAAGGCTGATTATTGCATGGCTGCTTTGCTAAGTCAAAGGTGGATGCATTCTCCCAGATGTAATCTGAGCAATTTTAAGATGCCCCTTATGATGTTAGACCCTACCCCACAACCCCTCAGTTGCCTTAACAGATCTTGTGAATGCCTCTGGATCATCTCAGTATGAACTCAGTTAGGTTTAATAACCTTTTGCCCCACAGCAATCCTGAGTGAGCCCAGAGTTATTTTTAATCACACGTGGTGCCTCTCACTGCAAGTGATCCATGCAGCCCCAAAGATCAGCAGGCATCAGTCATCCACAAACCACTCGCACACCGTACGAAACATGTAGCTCGTGACCTCCTGCTCCCTGAAGAACAGTCGATATTAAAAGCAATCCCACAATATTCAGTGGCACAGGCAGAGGTCAGATCAGACTGGCCCTCGTTAATGCACTGTGTCAGTATTTCTTTAGCGACCTCATCAGTCCTCTAAGAATTATCTTTCTTTAAAAGATGCCATGTCTGCCTCCTTATGAAGAAGACTGTCTGGATGAGATTTGATCTCGCACATCCCCACTTCTAAGAGAGAGGCAGTATCATGGAAGAGGCAGTTTGACCCCTTTAACTCAGGGGGATTTTAACGCTGAAACTTAATGACACTTAAATTTCTACCTGTCCTTTAAGAGAGAAATACAGCCATTCTGAGACTGTGGGTTTCCAGGAGATGTGTAAGGGAAGCACCAGTAAATGTACATGTTCAAAAATGCTAAAAATGTGTCTGCAAGCATTTGAGATGCGATCCAAGAGCAGATGGTCTTTGAGAACGAGGGATTGGCAACTGCGTCACCAAGTCCTTGAGTTCAGTGTGTTGTAGCAAGAGTAAGTGATTTTCACTCAGCTCATATTATTCATCAGAGAGTGTGTATGTGTGTGCTTTTAAATAAAACATGATTATGTTTCTTTGGGTTTGTTTTTGCATACTGTAAAGCTGAGTATCTTTCATCAGTTGGTTTCATACTGTAAAGCTGAGTATCTTTCATCAGTTGGTTTGGCTTTCAGACTTTGGCGTTTTAACCAAACTAAATAAATATTCTCAAACTTTCTTAAACATGTATGCAAAAATGCTGAAAAAGTTAAGTTTGCCATAAATGCCATCTTTCCACAGAGACCCAAGCTACCATTTTAATTGTGCTGTCATATATTTCAAGCTGTCTATTCCACATACGCATCATAAAGGAAGAATGTTGTTGTTAGCAAATAAGTTGGGGGGATTAGGTCTGTTTGTTTGCCACATTCTATTTGTTTGGAGTTTATATTCTTGCTTATTTTCATTGTTTTCTTTGCAACAGCAAGGCATTTACATCTATAAAAGTGCCTTATATTCTCTGGGGCTTTTGGAAAAAAAATCAAATGCTGTAAGATTTGCAGTACAACGATGGGAGCTGGCAGTTCTCAAATAGTATGAAATTAGTTTAGTTTAGTCTCATTCTTCTGTATCTCCTACTCATCTACTGCCCTCCCTGAGAGTCAAGCATTATCTGTGTTTTTTCCTAGTGTTTCTCTGACACTTTTGCTCTCCACTTGACAAATGCAGTCAAAATATAGAGCAGAGCAGATCTGGTAAATTAAGGTACTAAAGAGGAGAGTTGATTCCAGAAAACAGACAGAATTCTGTGTGGTTTTCAGACAAAACCCACTGAAGGTCATGCATGAATTTTCAGCCAGCATTGCCAGATTGTCAGAGACAAGCTGTGGTTGTGGGAGAGGAAGCAAATTGTCTCACTCACATTTCTGTCACTGTATGATTTGGATTTCCCCCCCAAGAAGCTGTCTGGAGTTTTTAATTACTGCTGATTACCTATTCACAAGAGAGGTTCTTCGCAGAAACACACATCTTCCTGCCCTCTCCTACAATACATACATTGTGAAGAAATAATTGCACAAAACAGCTGCTTCCTATTTCCTCCAGGCTAGCTGCTCTCGGGGAGCTGCACGGTGCAGCCCCCTCTGATCACGTCACTCCAGTGGATCTGATCACATCTCTGCCCCTCACTTTCCAGGAGACCAGGACATTTTGCAACTCTTCATGTTCAGATCAACCTCTGCTCTGCCCGTGGTCAGCAATTTGCCCTTGCAAGTCTTCCAAGGATAGTCTGAGAGGTCCATGGACCTTAAGTGTGATGAGCAGGGACCCACTGATTGGTTACTGGCTTCTCCTTCAGATCCTGGAGGTGTGGCATTGCTCCTCTGGGAAGGCTTGGAGGCAAAATTTAGAGAGAGGAGTCCCCAGGGATTGTTTCATGCCACTGGAAGTGACTCTGAGGTTTTTGCTCATATTACCCAAAGATCCTGCTATTATGGTATCTCTACAGAGGTAAGACAACAGCCTTGTGCAAGTTTTGAAGACCTCAGAAGGGAAAAATCCCCATGTGGGCAGCTGTAAGGGAAAGGCAGCTCGAGGAACCAGTAATGAGGTGCTGCTTCTGTGTTTGGGATGGAAACTGCTGGGTAAATAGAGCACTACGAGCCACGGAGGGGTCCAATGTGACACCCATCAGGTCATGTATTTAATCAGGCTTGCTCATGGAAAGTGGCTTGATGATTTAGGGGAATGTTTTGTGCACTGCAAATGTTAAATGACCCTTGATAAATAAGGAAAACCTATTAACAGGCTGCTCCAAAAGCAATCAGCCTTAATTACCTCAAAATACAGGGTTTGCCAGACTATAAAAACCTGTTATTTATTTTAAAAGTTGTGAAAACATCTGTGAGCTAAATATATTTCAATGTGTATTTGTGTATTTACATACCCATGTATGTGGGGATTATTTAAGGAGAATGGACTTCTGCTACTCATTTCTGCTATTTCTTCCCCTTTTTTGGCTCTGGTTGCATTTTCTGACTGCAGCCGTTCAATGCTTGGTGTCAGCGAAATGCATATTTTTTCTCTGCATTTTTGAGCTGTTGAAGGAAGATTTGTCCTCACCCTCCCAACACAAAATCCTCGCCCACAACCTGCATGAGAATCCTTTGATGTCTGCTTACTCAGTATAAATACACAGGATTCTAGATCTCAACCCTCCCCTGTTTGCCAATCTAGGCACTAATTCTCCCATCTAATAAAACTTTGCAAGAGGTTAGAGTTGAATGCCACATCTAATCATTGGCCAGCCAATAATGAATCACATCTATTATGTTAACACACACATGCTTTTATCTCACAGTGAGCATCCCTTTTTTTTTCTTTCTTAGAAAGGGGAGGAAAATGTAGCAGATTTTTTGTTGGTGTTATCAAGGGTAAGGAGTAGAATTATTTCAGCTTTTTAAAAAACCAACCCAAACTCTGCCTTTTCCAGCTGCAGGATTTGCGTGCACAAAATGAAGATGCTTGTCTGATGGCTCATGCTGAGTGTGGCATTGCATGCAGCCATTAGTGATCAAAATCTTTCTAATTCAGGTGTTAAATTTTAAGCAACTGTGCTGGTTAATACCAAATAACACAAGGCAGGAATGGCTGCAGTTTGTTCACCAGAGACTGGCTACTGTGCAGATCTAGTGCTGCCAGAGCACCTTCATTAAACATAGCTCAGCTGTGCTGCATCCCCCTCCAAAATCCAGTGGTGCCATTTCCAGCCTTATATGCCATTTACCCAGTATTCAAAACACTGGATTTTGCACAGGAATAGTTAAATGTGTTGTCAAGCTTTATCCTTCTTCCTCTTTGTTGTTGTTGTTTTTGTAGATGAGAAACCTTTTGTTTGTTCCTAAGGGTGTACAAGGTAAGGAAGAAATAGCCACCACTGCCATTTCCACCCTCTTCCCTTCTGATGGCAAATACTTTGCCTGCAATTGCACATCTCTTGTGTGGCTTGCATGTGTTTTGTTAGCTCTGTCAGTCCCAAGAAGCAGGTCAAGAAGGGCATTGAGAGCTTGACCGGCTGCTGCTCTGGGTCAGTGGAGGCCACACGACTCCTGGCTCCCCTTATTTACCCGTCCGCCTGAGCTCCCGTCTAACTGGATTAAGTGATCCAATCCATCATGTTTGTGATAATCTCACTGAAGCAATTGATTGGGAAAGAGTAGATTAATGTAGTCCTGTGAGCCCCACTTCGCTCTTGCTCACGATACAGCCACTTGCTCCACAGCTGTGGCCAAGCCCTTTTTGAGACGGAGGTGTTAAAGGCTTGTTCCCTACTCTCTTCCCACTCTTGGGAGAGATTGCCAGGCTGACAGCAACCACTGGAAGACACTGCTCTTCACACACCTGCCACTGCTAGTCACCAGGGTGCTGAGGTTGAAATATATATCTGTTTTATAAACAAGACACAATATACTAAAGACAAGGCTAATCATGCCTTAATCCTAACCCTGAATATCGTTACCCTACCTCAAAGTAATTAATTCCTTTATTTTTACCCATTTTCCCCAAAATGCCTTTAACACTGTTTGTTAACCTGCAAATAGATAAAATCATTTATTTACAAAACCCAGAGATGACAACATAGGTGCAAAGCTGGTAAGAACAGGTGGAAAGACATAAAAGACCATAACCCTGCACTTAGGTTATCCCTAGTGGCTTCTCTTCTGCTTCATTATCCACTCTTGGTGCTCTGTCATCTTATGGTTGCATTCATTGGAAGGAGCCTTGGACTAGTGCACCCCATTTGATTATATATCATATATAATATATTTGATTATATAATCTGAATCCATCACCACAATTTATTTGGGTTTGATTCTCCTTCACCTCACTCCAGGGCACTCTTGTCCTTCCCTTCATTGAGATACCACCCACTTTGGTTGTGCTCATGTCCCTTGAGCATTGGCCCAAGCAGTTCAGCCCTGCCAGTAAAGGCAGGAGGTGATCTTCCTGACCTAATTCAGGACACTTTAAAATTAGACATCTAATTCTGGGGTATTCACCCTCCTGTCTCCCTGTAGTTGATGAAAAGTAGTAGGTGTCTCCAACAGGTAATTCATGTCATCCCAAAACTGGCATCTAAAATCAGATAAGTGGCCTCTGGACACCTGTGGCTGGAAGAAAATATTGTGTGAGGTGACTAACTTAAGATTAGACATCTGATTTTGACATGTCTGAGTTCCAGTGAGAAAAATCCTTCCCTCAATGACTATTTTAACTCAGAGCAAGCCTAGCTCACACCTTCAGGCTGGACTTGGGAAAGCTATGTCTCGGATGTTTTAAGTCTTTTCAGAGCATATTAGGGTTTGGGGTTTTTCAGAGCCAGGTTATGACAATCCCTTTTTTTTTGGATGGAGTTAGGGGAAGAGAAAGTTTGTGGACTTGCCCCTCTGTCCCACTGCAGTTGTGGGGCAGAGGCGAGGGTCTGGAAGGTTGGTCAGGGTCCCATGTAAAGGTAGGTCCCTCCCCCTTATGAAGTGTGCAGCCCCTGGGTGCTGTGAGGGGCTCCTTTCTGCCCCACTGCATCTGCAGAGCCAGATGGGCTCATGCCACTGTGTTGGCAGCAAAGATCAACTCCACAATCACTGGAGAAACAGTTTGCTGGGTGCCCCTGGGCCACCATCAGAGGCTGTGAACTTCCTACCTGATAAGCAGCGATGACACCTCAGGTGAGGCAGCAGCTGTACCTGACTGCTGGGCCCGAGCCCACGTGACTGCAGAGAATTAATCCCCGACAGTGAAAGCACATCGTGTGCGACTGATTATTCACCGTGTGTAGCAGAACAGGTGGTCTGCTGTCAAGCAGAAGGACAAGTGCTTTACCCCCTCAGAGGTTGGAATCCAAAAAATGATGTTTTTTATTCTTTAGCTGCTCCAACAGCACAGGGTTTTCTGAGCTCCCCTGGCTGGTTCAGAATTGGGGAATACAGAGATGCTTTGCAGCCCTGAGGCTTCATCCAGTGCAGAATGAAGCCAAGGCTTGGTGCTGTCCCAGGGAAGCAGGGTCTGTGCAGGCAGCAGCACGGGTGGAAGCAGGCTGTGTTGCCTTTCCCACCTTCTCACCTCTTGTACAGCAAGCCCTGCACAACATGCAATACATTTTTATCCACTGCAAGAGGTGAAAATGTTGTGATCGAGGCTTGGTAGGCTTGCACAAATAAAAGCCTGCCAGGATTTAAAAATGCAATGGATTTTAATGAATTTCTTGTCCCACTATTTAACTTTCATGTGTTGACAGCAGCCAGGAGAAACTGTTAAAGGTGCAGTTAATGGCAATTGTCAAATTGTAACTCAAATGGGAAAAGCAGAGTGGGTCAATAAAAATAAATAAGAGGGATGGGCCCCCGGGTGGGATGGAAAAGCCATTGCTTTTGTTAGTCTGAAAATAACCTATTTCTCCCCCAATATACAAGGATGTTTCATTCTATAGAAAAACACAGGTGAAGTAGTAGTGAAGTGACTTGGCCTAAGGCTGCTGATTGTGCTGTGCACCACAGGAGCTGCACAAACCCAAACTGCTGCAAAACAAACAGCAAAGGAGGCTCTCCTGGTTGCTGTTCTGAGTGGTGCTACCCACTATCCCCTGACTGAAACGTGTCTCAGACAGGAGCATCCTTTCACCACAAGCCTCTGATTAGTCCTGTATGACTTCTCCCAGAGATTCACATTTCCCGACAGAACTGACCTTCTTCCTGGTCAGGTGCTCTGCTGACACCTCTGGAGTCTTCTCTAATTAGAGCTTCTCCAGTCACAGTGCAAAACTTCACATGCACCCCAGGCTTTACCTCCACCAACTCTGCACCTGTCCCAAGGAAAGATGCTGGTTCATCACTCCCTGGGCACCAGGGTGAGGTTCCCAAGTCATTTTAACTCCTCAGTGCAGACAGATTTGACCTCCGGCCTTTAAATGTCAAAGGCTGTGGCCTGATACCATTGTACTCTCCAACTTCCACTTCATTTGATCTGTTTATATGGCCACTATTTTCCACATCATTGACAAGGCACTGGGTGGGTGATTTGTCACAGGGTTGACAGTTATAGACCGTAATGTGTATAAATAGCCCCTGTTTTTTAAGGTAATCAATGGGAAAATGGGTCTCAAAGTCTGAAAGGTTACAAATAAATGTATTTGTTTCAGTCTTTTGCAGACACAAGGGGCAGGGGTCTTCACTGGAAACAACCACAAAAAACATTTTGTGGCCACCCATGAGCCAAGACCTCAGCTTATGCAGGGGAACAGCAGCTCTGCTTGTGACACAAGGGCTGCCTTTCTATGCCAGACTTTATTTTGCCATCACAGAAAACTGTGCTGCCCTCATAGGATAGGGTCTGTAACACCTGCAGGTGTATGAGGCACCCCACAGCTGTGCCACAGAGCCCAGGGTCCACTACGGCTGCTTACAGGGAGGAATAAGAGTGTAGATAATCCAGCAGTGAATAAATTTTCTTCCTAAGCTAAGAGTTGTAGGTGGACCCTTGTGTTTAACAGCCACGGAAGGACTTAACCACTCTAAAATGATTTATTTATTTTATCTATTTCCTTTTGAAATAGATTTCCTTTTACACCATGGGCTGCACGGTATCTTTTTGCAATAGGTTTCCATTTAATGAAGGAATGTAATAGCATAAGAAAAGTACTGTGTTAAGTTCATTTTAAACTAGTGCTCAGTGACATTGCTGCATGCCCAGTAGGCCCTATATTATGAGGAACAAACCAGTACTATTCTTCTATTCCTCTTTGTTGCACTGGTTGTGATTTTACAAACCTTTTTCTTCTCTTCAGCACTCTTCCAAGCCCAAAAGTTCTCTATTTTATTTCCTCCATTTTGTGGAAGTCCTGCTAAACCTCTGATCATCTCTGTCTCTTTTCTCTATTTTTTCAAGACAAAGTCATCAGAACAACACAGAGTCTTCAAAATAAGGGTGCACAGAAAATTTCTATAGTGGAATAATGAAGTCTGCATTTTATCCTCAACCCTTTCCCTTAGATTTCCTAACATTCATTTTGTCTTTCTCACCACCACTCAGTATGACCCAATGTTTTCAGAAAACCATCCAGTGTCTCCAGCATCTCTCTCATGACTACTGTCAGCACTTTAAAAGCAGCATTGGATATGTATAGGTAGGTTTATTTTCTCCCCCACAAGTTTCTTTGCACTAATAGGCACTGAATACCATCTGCCATTTTACTGCTATATAATTCAGTGCCCTGAGATCCTCCCGTAGCCCCTCTGGCTCCGGAATTTACTCTCCTGAATGATTTGTGTCACCTGTGAGTTGTGGCACTTGAGTGCCTTTTTTCTGGGACTGGGTAAGAGGAGCTTAAGGGATAGCAGAGATGCAAGAAAAGACACTGATGTTGCTGTGAATTTGGCCTCCATCCTTCTCCAGCTCTCTGCAGAGGAGGCTGGAGATTCCACAGGCGTCAGTGGAGCCTTTCTTAATCTGTGGAGCAAACAAAAGGAAAAGCGACACTAGCGGCGCGTGGGCTGAAACAGGAGCTGTTCCATATTGCATGCACACTGCAGGCTCTTTATGGCCTCATTAAAGTCAATGGGAGCTTGCCATCTGCTTCAGCAGGGGCAGCTCCAAGGTATAAAAGCAGTGTTTAGATGATGGTCTTGCCTGAGCACTGGCTGCAACCTAAACGAGGTGTGAGTTATCACTTAGAATCATAGAATCAAAGGATAGTTTGGGTTGGAAGGGACCTTAAAGATCATCTTGGTCCAACACCCCTGCCGTGGGCAGGGACACCTTCCACTATGCCAGGTTGCTCAAAGTCCCACTCAAACTGGCCTTGAACACTTCCAGGGATGGGGCATCCACAATATGCTCAGACTGTTTTAATGTCTCACCACCCTCACCATAAAGAATTTTCTCCTAATATCCAATCTAAATCTACCCTCTTTCAGTTTAAAGCCATTAATCCTTGTCCTATCACCACATGCCCTTGTCCAAAGTCCTTCTCCAGCTCTCTTGTGGCCCCTTTTGGTACTGGAAGGTGCTCTTAAGGTCTCCCTGTAGACTTCCCTTCTCCAGGCTGAACAACACCCTTGCCCAGCCTGTCTTCACAGGAAAGGTGCTTCAGCCCTCTGACCATCTTTGTGGCCTTCTGTTTATGAGGAGGGAAAGCAGAAACTGAGAGTAACACAGAGATTTCAAAGATCATGACTGTCTCTCATCTGGCCATGTGTGTCTGAGCACAGGGAATGAGAAGCAGATGAAGGAATTCTTGGCAATCTGTCCTGTGTGACATCCCACGTCAGCGGGTCTCTGTGTCTGTCTGATTTCTCTTTTCTTCAACCTTCACAGCAAGCTGGGAGTCTGCCAGGGAGGTTGTGAGCTAAGTAGGTGACAGCGATAGTGAGACACAATTGCAGAAGCTGTAATAAGCAGTATTGATTTTGAATAAACACGTGAGTAATATGGACTTGGAGGAGCTCTCTCTTAAGTGGAAGGACTGACTGAATCCAAAGGATGGAAAACTGTAAGTCCCTCTCTGGAGCTGGGTAAGGCAGGTTTTAGTCATAGATATGAAACCAAGGTCTGTTTCCATCCATCATCCTTTTTCTCAGTCCTGTTGGCAGGTAAGGACTACAGGCTTTGCGATTGAATGAAAAATAAAAAAAGGTTTTAGGTGGATTGGTAGAGGAAGGGGAACAATGAACAGAGCAGAGTAAGTAAGTGGTGAACAAATCATAGTTCAGAGGAGGTGGTCATCTGAATGATACTGAAATATTAATGGGAAAAAGAAAGTTTAGATGCAGAAAAAAAAGCTCACAATGAGGCCATAATGCTTACAAGTAATTAAAAATAAAACCAGACCCCAACTCAAAAACAAACACCATCTCTCTGTTTCAGATCCACACCCTCAGGTCCCCTCAGCATAAATGGAGATATGCCATGGACTCAGTGGAATTTGAACTGGGCTCACAACTCAGGAGTTAGTAGCACTGAAATCAGACACAATGGAAAAATATCATGTTGCCATTATTGCTTGAACTAAGGCAGAATTGCCTTAACATTTCCTGTTTCTTGATGAGCAGATTCCAGATCTTTGGGTTAAGGATCCAGCTCTCTCCTCTGACACTTGCTTGGGATACCTCTCTGTCCAGGCAGGCAGCCATAGAAAGGTTTCTGTCCTGGGTACTGCTGCAAAATTACTTCAGACCATTCATGCAAGCCCCAAAGATCACCACGGACCCATGGACCTCAACACTGGACCCCACAACCCTGATATCCCGTGGATATGTGGATTACATTATGTGCAGTGATGCCACAGATGCCTAGCACAGAAGTAAAGAGATTGAGCTCCTTTGCATAAAATCACACAGAAAGGAAAAGTAGGGCATCTGGGAGGCAAACCCCCCATTTCTTACAACTCCCTGGCTGTTTTTTCTGTATGGCAGCAAGAAGGCTGCTGTATGCAACAGGGGTCTTCTGAAATGAGGGCATCCCTTCCACACATGCATATTCAAAGATTAAAGAGAAAGCTTTGAAATATTTTCGGAAAAGGGGTCAATTATGTAGATTTTACATGGCTTGTTATTAAGGCCAAAACTCACATAGTTTTCACAAGGGCTGGAGGATACCAAGGCAAAGATGTAAGGGCTGGAGTCCAGATTTGCCTGGAAGAAGGCAGGGAGAATCAAAACATTGTTAATTATATCCTCTCAAGAAAGGGCTTGTGGTGCTAGGAATTCATCCCAAGAGGGTAATTTCAAGGCTACAAGTTGTAATATATATTATTGCTGGCCTAAGCAGGAGCAGGGAGGAATTCCAGCTGTGGCATCTTTGGTAGCTTTTTGCAGGGGACTCTACTTGTAACTTAAACAGCCTATTTTGGGGAATATGATATCCTTCCCCCAGCCTGTCTGAAGTCTTCAGCACCAATACAATAATTGAGTTGAAAGAAAACTGGTCAGCAATGATTTCTGTGGACTTTGCAAATGCTTTGATGAATTTTATTACAAAGGCTCTCAAGGAAACCAGAGGCATTTGGTGAAAGGTAAAGTATTATGCCATTGATTAAAAAACTGGCAAGGACAAAAAGCCAGGGCAGGAGTGACTAGTTAGTTATTACAATGCCAAACACATAACAAAAGGCTGTCAGAGGGAACATATTAACCATCTTTTCATGCATAAATGAAAGGTTTCATTTAGAGGAATTAGGACTATTATATTTCTTTTATATCTAATGAAAACTCCAGAAGTATTGCTTTTCTCAATTAATATCGTACACATTCAGAGGTTATTAGAAGGTTACTGAAAATATGGTGCCTTGAAGGAAAGAAAGAGCTGGGTTTTATAATGTCCTGTCCAGTGTTTGACGTATTCCTTGAGTCTGGGAAGGAAGGCTGGGTCTTGGTGTTGAAAAAGTGTTTTTGTGTTCAGTTTTCATAGTGGAAAAAAGGAAAATGGAGAACAGGTGGAAACAATCAACAATTTCTACCTGGACCGAAACCTCACAGTAGGTACAATGTTACATTTGGATAGCAATGAAAATTTGAAATCCTAACAGAGCAGCTTCCAGTTCCACAGCTGGCCAAAACTGATCACATAAAACCATTTTGCAATGGCAAAGCAGATTTCAGCTAAAGATTCAAAGATTATGGACAAGCATCGCTTCCCATGAGAAAATGCCAGTTTTCTCAAAAGGCTAAAACATTTGGGCCCAGATAGTAATTTTCAGAGGAAATTGTGGAATCTTATGATGTACACAGCTTACATCAGAGGGAAAAACATTTTCTGATCAGGTTTGTAGACCCTACTATTCCTGACTTCTTAGCATGAATCAGCTATGAGTATGGAAATGATAGGGTAGTAGTATAACACTTTTCTTCTAGAGATGTCAAAACATTTCCCAAAGGCACTGATGTCTCTTCAGCATAGGAAGGCTGAGGAGAAGGAGAAGGAGAGCCGAAGGAGGTTCTTAAAGCCAGTGTGAGGAATGAGACCTGCACATCCTAGTTCCCCATGCAAGTGCCCTTTCCAGTAAATTGTGGGGTATATTATTATCAAATGAAAACCTCTGAGTTGATTTTTCAGAGTTGGCAAAAAGAGGCAATGAATAGTCACAATTGGAAAGCTAACTCTGACTTTTTCTAAAGAGGAAAAATATAGGACTGCCCATTTATCTCCAAACTGAATCGAAGACTGTAGAACTCTGTGTGAGCATTGTTATTCTCCTTTATCAGCAAGGCATTGTTTTGTTGCACGAAATCTGTATGTTCAATAGATTTGATTTTCCAAGCAGCTGGGTTATCTTTCGCTGTGAAGGCTCTCTCTTAATCTCAGTGCTGTGCTTCTCTCAGCGCCGTTCCCAGCTGCTCGGAAATGAGCACAGTGCTTTCATCTGTCTTTTCGTGCTCTTATTAGGTGTGGCAGTCTCAACAATACCCATATGCAGGAAAATATGCAGGTTTTAATTTGTTGTTTTAAAAATGTGATCGTCAAAAATTATGGGGGAAAAGGTGTTGCTTTTAAATAATGAAAGTTCTGCCATGATCACACACTAATGATGTATTTCTTTGGAAGTATTGACGTTTTTTTTTTTTTAGTTTGCTCTAACACATAATTGCAGCCAATCCTTATTTATCCACAGGAGACGAGGGAACAGAAAAGAGCTGAAATATGCAGAGCTGAGCCATAGGTGCTTTCCAAATGAAGGTGATACACAATTAGGACTAATGTATGTATCTGGTCATTTGGCTTCTGGCAAACATCTTTTGAGACACTAGACTGTTGATCAGCTGTATTTTCCCAGTCCTGATAAGCCTTTTTTGTGTAAAGAAACCCTCCTCATGACACGAGGGGGCCATGATTTTAGAGAACACCTATTGGCATGACTGAAGTACCAACACAACAGGAGAAAGAGGGGGAGCAAAACCCTTGGGAGGATGGGATGCTTCAGTGAAAGACTCCTTGCTCTGAAATTAAACAGTGTTCAATGCTATAAGCAAGTGCTTAGAAAACCAAGCTGGAAATGCCTGAAAATTAGTGTCAGCCTCGCAGCTATCCTGGAGGCAGAGCAACTGCAATGGGGGACACAGATCCCTCTGAAAGATTTCAGCATGTGGTGTGTTGTCATTTCTGCTCAAGTTTGCACCTTTCAGTGCAAGGAAGTGTTTCATAACCCGACCCCTGTGAAGGCAGGACCAAGGGTTTTGCTGTCCAGAAAGGGTCAAGCGTGCTAAATCTTCAGATATGATCAAGTGGTGGCCATACACAGCCTTGGCCCAGACATTTTTCTGCTGGGAAGCCCTGAGGAAAAGAGCGAAGGGAAGAGGGCTTTGCCAGGAAGCAGGAAACAATGTGTTCAGGAGGGAGGGTGGAGGATTAGATTTGCAAAGGTGTCCACATTTGCATTTCCTACCAATAGTTACAGCATGCAAAGCAAGTTCCCTTTTGCAGAGTTTTCTGGGCTGCACTGTTGCCAAAGGCTCGAGAGAACAGGCTGCCCTTAAACCAGAGCGAGTGAGAAGTCACCACACATCCAGCTCAGCCAGCCTGGCTATAGGAGTGCTGACCTGGGGGCCAGAAAGTCTTTGTCCCACTGCTCTAAACCCAGCAGATCCCAGGCAGAGCTCTGAGAAACGTACCACCAGAAAAAAGAGGGCGTTCTCTTCTCTGGACCACAGTCACACTCCCGTCGTTGTACCAAAACGTGAGACAAGGAAATTGTGATAGAATGTACATTTGCTCTGGAAATGTCACCATCAGGTCTAAGTTAATGTCATTTGGATTAGAGGGGGCTATTCACATCAGCTGGAAATGTGGCCAACAAACTGAGACAGACAA
This sequence comes from Oriolus oriolus, assembly GCA_013400235.1. NCBI lineage: Eukaryota > Metazoa > Chordata > Aves > Passeriformes > Corvidae > Oriolus > Oriolus oriolus. The sequence goes on along the minus strand of VXBT01012155.1, from coordinate 761,539 downwards.
GTAGGTATGAAGCCATCTGCATGCTGTTCACTTTGAAGTATTTTCCTATTTTCTTACTGCAGCTGTATTTATGAAATATGTGCTCAGCACACAACCACTGGGGGCTTTTTCAACATCTAGCCAATGCAATATCTGACCCCTATATTTTAGATGTAGTGATACCGAAACTTTAGATACCTGAGGCTACAATAAGGACTGTTAAACATTTTTCTTTTCTATGTGAAACTCAAGAAAGCAGCTGATCTACACAATAGCCTATTTTGCATTCTTAAAGGCTTATTGGTAAAGGTTTGATCTACTGCCCAACCCTCCTGGGTTGGGCAGCCCAGGGCAAAAGAGGCCTTTGTGTAATGTAGTTTACTGAAGATTTTAACAAAATAGATTACCAGCAAAAGCGTTATTTTGCTAGCCCAAGTGGGCCTAAGGGCTTTGCCTACATAAGAAAAACTGATTTAAAAAAAAAACCACAACCAAGCAAAGAACAAAATACAGTAAGTTACTTCTCACCAGTGATCTGGAAAATGACACTTCAAGCAGAAACAGGAGTCCTGCGTTAGACTTGCTCCAGCAGCAGATCAAAGTCTTCCCCTTCTTGTGGCTGTTTGCTCTTTCTGCTGTAACTTACTGCTCTTCACAGGGCAGATAATACAAACCTCATTAATTCACTTCTACTTTTTTTCCCCTTGCATGTTTCTTTCTTTTACCTGGGGTTATTTTTCTAATCCAACATCTCCCAGATGAATGGGCACACAGACTTTGGGGACTGGGGAATGGATTTGGGTTTGTACAGGATGAGGAAGGACAAGAGCCCCTTCACTTGTTACTGCTAGATAAATCATCCCCTGAAACCCTGGTCTGCGTGTCTGACACTGGTGCTTAGAGGCTGCAGTGCTACAGGATGGATTTTCCTTGGGAGAGACAGTTTTACCTCCCAGATGGTTATCACCAGCGGGTAATAAATCCAATGATGTTTCTAAGTGACCTTTTAAAGTGAAGACCACTTAATTATCTATAGGACACTCATTTAGAGAACATATATATATATTCTGTACATTTTTTTCAAAGTGCAAGGTGTTAAAGATGTTTTTAAAGTGCATTAAAATTAGAAAAACATTCTTTAATAGATCTCCAAATCTATGTGAGGTCCTGCAGGAATTAAAAAGTGTCTTGAGGTGAAACTATAGCAGCTCAGTAGTGGTCAGCTCTGGCAGCCAAACAGACTCTGAAGACTGACTGTTTTAGACCTGTGTCTGTGATACAGACAAGGAGAGGCTGCTGCTCCCTTGGCCATGCAGCATTTGCCAGGCAAAGGCCAAGCAGTGGGCTCCACCTGGGCTGCCCAGGTAGGGGTGTTGGGAACAGGTGGCCTCACTCCCCCCTTTCCACAGTCAGGCACAGATGTAGCTGGTACTGGTGGGGATGCCCCATTACCAGGTTAAGCAGGACTACAAGGAGCTGCTTGCTGGTGATTTTTAGTTAGGAGGAAAAAAAGGGATCTAAAAATGTATTTGTGCCTGGCAGGGTTGATCTGCAGAACTAATCCTTTGCATTTCTTTTGCATCTTCCATCTGTGATTTCACAGTTAATTGACTTTTCCATGCAGTGTTCCTCTGAGGTATAGATTATCTCCACTTTCATAGTGGTAAACCCGAGTGCGTAGGGGTTTGAGACGTAACTTGCCCTAAACCCTCAAGGGATTACAAGGCAGAGAGCAGAGTAGACCTGGGTCTCTCCTTTGCACCCCCAAGGTGGGTTCCCTCTTCCCATGGAGACACACAGCAAGTCATGCTCCACATGGCCACAAGCCACCTCGCTGCACACAGTGCCCCTCACCATTGCCAAAACCTTCAGCAAGGATTTGTGGGTCTGTCCAGAGCACGAAGTGTGGAGCTGATCTTGTCCCACACGTGTGAGCCCTGAGGTACAAGTCAGGCCATTGCTCGTGGGCAAATGCCACAGCCCCCATCATGTGGCTGGATTTATTTTTAGCTATCCCAGCGTCAATAACCGCACAGCAGCACCGGCCGCATCGATCGCGCTGACGCTTTGAAGATCAATGTTCGTAACAGCCCTGGCTGCAGCTCTTTGGGGTGATCAAAGCTTCATCCTCCACTCAGAAGGCTGAACTTCATCCCTCTGGAAGCTGTGGGTGACTTTCACCTGGTACATGCTTTGGATTACACCTGCATAACTCCTGTAAGGATTCATAGAAGACAAGCATCAGCCACCTTTGGATCAATAGCAGACAAGCCCCATGCCACGGATTTCTTTCCTTGACTAAATTGGCTCCTTCCCCAGGCCTTTTACTGTGTGTTTGCACAATGATGCTGCCTTTTAAATTGTTTTTAAAAAGCAAAGCGAGCTAAAGAGGGAAGGAGTGCTAAGAAGTGGTCATGACATCACAAATGCAGTAGGAGATAAAAAGCAGGTGAGGAAACACTTTACAGGAAATTTGGAGGAAAGTTAAGCGCCTAGCAGTCATTACATCCAGGTGATGCTAAGACTTTAGTGACTGGTAATTACTTGTTTAATTTCTTGAACTTTGCAAAGTTAATGACCTTTGCAAATAACCCCAAAAAAAAGGTTTTGGGCAGATTTCAGTCTTTTGCCACATGTTGTAGAACACCTGCCATTATTTTTAAAAGTTCAGCTCCATCATCACAATGATTGCTTTTCTTATTACATGCAAAGTATTTCAGATGGGCAACCAGGGTGTTAGGATAATGAGCAGAAACCTTAATGAGATGCTGTCATCGTTATTTCTGTCAGGATTGTGGCACAGGAAACACAGAAAAATGCATTTTTGTTAGGCAGTAAGGGCACACGTCACCTTTTCCTAGCACAGGTCAAGGGAACTGAGCCTTAGTTCATTCCACTTACTGTAAAGAAATGATAATGGGCCACTAAGCTGGAGCCAGTCACACTGTAGATATTTGAAGCTGGCTGAGATGAATCCCACCTCTGACCTGTCTTGGTGAGTTTTCTTGTTGTTTCCAGATAAAGAAAGAGTGGCGTCCCTGAATTTTAACAGCATCTAATAGTGCCATGAAATCCAGCATCAGATATTAATTCAAATGAGGCTTTTATGCAAGTGGGGATTGTTGTTTAGGCTGAAAACAGGCTGATGATATATATTCATTATATGTAGGAGCTCTCCTGTGCCTTGCTGAGGATGCTGTGCCGGCATCTTTATTTTACATCTTTATTGACATTCTGGGAGATACATAAATGTCCCATTAGCCCAGTAAAGATGGCAAAATGAGACAGAAGGGAGACCTAGGATCAGAAAGACTCTTAAAAGAATATCTGTGTGACTGTGGTTCATGCAGTGAAAGGAGCACCCAAAAGGGGATAACACCTCTGCAGACACTTAGAGCCCCTGCCCCAATGAACTGAATCTGGGAGTTTCGTGAAACGGTTTGAGAGGACCAAGAGTTTGAATGAGCTGACTGGACCTCTGATTTGCTTTAGCTCTTGTCTTCTTTCCAATGTCAGTGAAACCTTGGTCAGAAACAATCACAGCTGGAACACACAGTCGCCAATATCTGGGTGGCCAAAGGGCATCACCAGAGGGGCTTGGAGCACAAAGAGGACAATGACCCAAGAGGGGCTCTCAGGCAGCTGCTGAAGCATAGCTAGAAATATCCACTACAGCATAAGGCAGCATGCTACCAACATCAGTTTTTATTTGGGGGAGTGATGAGAGCCCCAGCCGAGATGAAAGGGAAGGGATGTCTGTGTCCTACCCCAGAAGTGATAATCTAAGTGATAGTGATGACTCTGAGTTTACAAACAGTTCTCTGGTTCTAGAGAGTGGGGTTCATCAGGGATGAACAAACTAATATAAAAATACTTAAAATGAAAAACATGTAGGATCATCATGAAGAAAAAAAGTGTCACATGTTTCCCTCGGTCTTGTGCTCTGGTGCCTGATTACGTCCTGTGAAGCACTCCGTGAAATAAGAAGAGTGCAGGATCTACCTCAGGTTCTGTCATCCAGGGGATACTTCTGCCTACAGAGTGTTTTACATTCAGATATATTTTCTGAGACCTGCAAAATTCTCCCCAATCCTTCACCCTCAGAGGGATCAGAACTGCACATACACTTTGGAGAAGAGATGGTCTCTGGCGGCTCTTTTCAGTTGGGGTTCTGATTTGCATCAAAACTAACCCAACCTTTAAAGATTAAAGAATCTCTGCATGAAATAGTATTTTATAGGACTCCTTTTGGGCAACCCCAGATTATTATTATTAGTAGTAGTAGTATTAGTAGTATGTTTATTATTATTATTTTTTGTACTTCGTCGACTCCTTTCTTACCCTTGCCCCTGTCTTCAACTTCTACTTTATCCCAAGCCCGTCTGTTCATTCCCTCCTTTTCTCCTCTTCTCTGGGTGGAAATCCCTCCGTCCAGGATTTGCACAATTGTAATGACATTACACTTCAGAGAAATGGCTATTTCTCACTTAATGCTTTGTCTGCCCTATGAGAGCGGGTCTCCTCTTCCAGCACATGCAGAGATGTGCCCAGAGAGCATCAAGTGCATTTATGAGCATTTGCAGAGTATCTGGGAGTCACCTTGCATCACAGGTTGTGTCTTTAGAGACATGAGGTGGCTATAATCAGGTTTCTAACAGAGAGCATAATAGCTGTGCTTTAGCAGAGTTGTAGCTTTGGGAAACGGTGTTTAATTTGACAGAGATATTGACGGGGATAGGATTGGAGTCCTTTACATTGGAAAAACAGCTTCTGTTATCCTGTTCTGTTGATTTCTTCTTGCAAACCAAACACAAACACTCAGTGTTTGTTACTTTCCACATCGTGCCCTGTTTGAACGGTTACTGAAGTGGATGAATAAATCAGCTGACTGTTGAAACTGCATACATAGACCTAATGCTCTAGTGAAAGGCTTTGTGTGTGTTTTGACTGTTAACATCCAGAACAGCAAATATACCCAGCAGCAAAAGGAAAATATATCTCAGTTGCTATTTAGGGAAGGAAGCCCCTTCATATTTCTAGCACACGTTTTTTCAGGATACTGAGAAGGATGCTCAGCCTCGTGGCGGTACCTGCAGGGAGCCAGGACAGCCAGAGGCCATTTTCTCTGCTGGGGCAGAGATTTTGCACAGCAGTTCTCAATTTGAGTCTCTAAACCCCATCTCTACAACTCCCATTTTTCATCTATAGATCTTCCCAGTGAGCCAGGATGGAGGCAAGAAAAAAGAAGGTAGACAGAGCCTTGCCCAAGCTACTGAGCCAGAGCCTGATCCTAGAATCTGCTTCTTCAAACATGGCAGTCCCCATCTCTGCTGGGGTGGTTTATTTGTGTGGTAGAGAGACAGATTTTCCTTCCTAAACTGCCACACTGGCTTAACAGGAATCATGATAACAATGGCTGAGATCATTGATGTGTCATAGAGATAAATGGCTTTCAGTTATTGGAGGAGGATGGACAGACCCTGATGGTCCTGCCAAGCAGGGCAGGATGCTGAACTGGCTTTGCTGTTAAGCCAGAGTCTTTCTCAGACTTGTACAATGACCTACGGTCCTCAGATATGACTTTTTCATGTCTGCCTTCCTGATTTGGAAGACAGCTAAATCACCCTTATTAATACCCCGAGACCTTAATATTCATCATATTGCTTTTGCTTTTGTGGAAAAAGCCTAACTGTTCTGGAAAAAAAGCAAGTCATTAGAGCCTTAGAGATGAACTCCAGTAAAATAACTGGTGTTCTAGCCCTTACTGGAATTTGTGCCGTGTAAGGGTAAGTGGCAAATTATTTTGAAAGCACTTACTCATGCAAATGCTGCATCAGTGGAACAGCTTGCAAAGAGCAGGGGTGTGTCCCCTCTTAACCTCCTCGGAGGCGAGTCCCTCTCCCTCTGAACACACAGAGCAGACCTCAAAGGACTGCACTGGCAACCTTGGAGAGGAAAACCTTTCTCCATTTTGAAAATACGCCCTACAACCAGCAACAAATAAACGCAGATCCAGTTTCTCAGTGCTGCCAAAGCAACACACCCAGTACAGCACTGTTCCTCCCCTCGCATCACCGACAAAGCTGCCAGCTGAATTGCGCCTCTATCCTTGGTGCCTTGGCGTGGTACCAAGCAGGAAGCACACAGAAAAGCTTTTGGGATCCCAGCAGCTTTTGCCAGGCTGCTAAGCTCAAGAAAGAGCCCAGAGCCTTGCCACTGGCTAGTAAAAAGAGCACATTTCACTCTTAATATCATTGCCGAGAATCTGGCCTTTCTGAGAACAAAGCTTTATATATGCCAGGAGATTCCTTCAGAGTGAGATCTGATACATCACTTTTTTTTTAACCTTGTTTATAACTTCATCTGTAACTAAAGAGGAGACTGAAGGGGAAGTGCTATCCCAGAGAGGATGCACCCAGCCATCAGCACAACCCACAGTCTGTGCCAGGCTGCGTCCTCCTGGCACCTCTTGGAGATGGAAGTCCCCAGGCTGGCAGGGCTGTGAGCTGCACCCACATAGGTGGGCACCTCTTCCCCAGCCAGTGCTGTTCTCACTTCCCTTTGCCATCCTCAAAAAAAATCAGCTTGCTCTTCACCAGGAGGTGCTGAACCTGCCTGCACAGCCTGGGCAGTAGCAGGTGGGACTCACCACCATGTCCAGCACCTTTGCCTTTTTAAAAAGTGTATTATATAATAAGGCACATACAATTATTCATAGTTTGGGCTTTTGGGTGGTTAGACTCCTTTTATTCACTGCTCACCATTTTGGGGAAAAGGACAGAAGAAAGGAAGTTCAGGACATTTTCAGGTGTATGTTTTTCCTGAATGAGTGAAAGAAATTTAGATTGATTAATTCATTGTTGAAAGCAGATATTTTTTTGGGGGGGGGGGAGAAAGCCCCAAAAGGGACTGGTTCTTGCAGAGCATAAGCAAATCTTACCCTTTTTGAGGTAACCCATGAAAAGTTTGCTTTCGTGAAAAGCAAGGGAAACCTGGAGAAGCAGTGATGAGAGAAGCACAGTACCAATAATACTCAAACCATTTGGAAGCAAATGTGCTTATGGGAAGTATGCAACAAAAATAAAAAAACCAAGCATGAAAGGCACTCCGAGTGTTAAATATTCATTAGTATTCCCCACACCGCCTGTTCTAAATATAAGATACGTTTCAGCACAGCCCTGGTGTGTGACTGGGATGTTTTCCCCTCCCTTACAGGATGCTGTAGCCATTCAGCTGGCGGGGTGTTCCCATGGCAACACCGCGATGCTACCTTTTGTTAGATGAATGAAGTGACCAGTGGCGAGGTCGGCCAGGGGCACACGTGCAGGGTAGGCTGTGCTGCCACAGCGTCCATTGTCCCTGTCACAGGCAGGTCTGGGGGCGGAAGGCAGGAGGAGATGGCAGCTTTTTGCATCACAGAGCAGTGAAGACTTGGTCCAAATCCAAATTCCCTCCGTTTTTCAGGGCTGGTACAGGCAGCACAACTTGGCTCTGTGTTGGCATCCCCACCCCGAAGGTTAGGAAGTGATCAGCTCACAGAATTTTATCCCAGCTTGGATGCACCCACAAAGGGTGAACAAGAGGAAAACTGAGGGCTCAAATACATACCACTGAGTTCAGCTGTTTCAAGGACCCTCAGCCAGTAGTCTGACAGTGAACATAAGGATTTTTTGGGCCATTTTTCCTATTACTGTGTACACAGGGCAGGATTCAGCTCCAGAGCCAGGCAGCTGAATACAGCCATTAACATCTGCATGGCTAAATATCAAGAGACATCTCTGGTCTCCTTCTGGTCCATGGAGGTCTGTCAATGTAGTCAGCAGAGCATAGAAAGAGTCTGAGCTCAAGGCTGAATCCAGGTAGGACATACCGGGTTCCAGATAGACATTTGCCTTGGTCTGCTCTCTAGAGTCCAGAAGACATTTAAATGATGACAATGTATGAGGGGGTTGCAAGGTTTCTTACTCCCATGATTAGCTAAGGAGCCAAGGGTGATTATATTCCATCTTCTAGGATATGGTGGTTTGAATCCAGGACAGGATGAACCTCTGCAACACCTATGTGAACCAGACAAGTTGGTCCCTTCTTCTGCAGATGGAGAACCTGAGATATGCTGGGTGTAGCTGCCCAGGATCTGAGTCAAATGCTGCTCCCTTCTCCAGAAAAAGAATGAGGATGCAAGTGTTCACATGCTCCTTTTGCCTCTGCAGTGCCTTTGATCTGAAATCTCAGGAGCAGAGGCTGTGGAACGAGTCTGCAGTAATTTGAGCATTACTGTGAGCTATGCAGAGAAACGAGGTGTCAGACCATGGCATACACTGCTGGGGCACTGCTACAGCAACTAAAGCTCTCATTTTAAAGTGAAGATAAACTTCCCTGGCTCCCACAGTTGTAATATTACCGCTCTGAATGTGAAGGAGGGGTTGCAAACAGTCTGGAGCACACCAAGAGTGTTCATCCTGCTCCTGTAGCACAAGGAGGGCAGGTTGGTGGCTGCCCAGGCCAAAGGAGAGTATCTGCCTAGATGCTAGCACAGCTCTAGTCTGACCTGGTGCCTGGAGTTTGAGAGGACGATGATGTGGTGCACAATACCCATCCATCCACTGATGTTCCAGCTCTTACTGGAAATTGCCAGGCTTTCCAAGGAGCCAAGACAAAACTATTCATGGAGGCAGAACCACTTGGGTCCCCTGGTCCCACTGGTGAAGGTGGGTGTGAACAGACCTTACTGTCACACACACCCCTTCAGCTGTGGCTCATGAAAGTGCCATGCAGGAGCTGATAACTCAGCCAGGGACCCAGAGCATCCTCGGGATGCAGCTGGGGGTCGCAGCCTGCACTCCCCAGATGGGCAGAGTCGCTGCTGGCTCACAGCCACGGGTGCTGCTCAAACAGCACCATACTCTTTCCCATTCCTGCTCATCCTGCTGAGCTGGGCTCTGCTCTGACTCATGCAGTATCAGCACAATTCCCAATCCATTCAGATCAGAGAGGCTTTGAGTGCTGCTGAACCAGAAAGGCCCCAGCTTGCTTTTCTGGTCCCAGACTGAATTACTCTTNTTTTTTTTTTTTTTGCTTGTAAACAGAGATAACATAGGGAAGCTCATGAGGCACTGTGGTTTAGCCTAGTTCCAAGCAGAGCTGAGCTTGACCTGGGCATTCATACGCTGCCATGGCTGCATCAACCACATTATCATATTGCATTAAATCTTGACCACCTGGCCTGACATCTCCAAAATACTCAAAAGCACCTCTCTCTTTACATTCCTCTTGAGGCTTTGGACAGTCACATTCTCCTGATGATTTGGACAAGGTGATGCTTCACAGATGCACAGACTTGTAAACCTCTCATCAGAGTCTGGCACAGTGTTGTACAGCAGAAAAATCACAATGGCCTTGTCTTACTGGAGCCTGGAATTCCTGCTGCCATTTATTCAGTCTTGTGAAAGTCTTGTAAATACCAATAGCAAAACACATTTATATACAACCAGCAAGAAATGGATGAGCCTGCCAGCATTCTACAGTCTCTTTAGCTCTGGAAAACTTATCTCTGCCTTCAGCATGATATGTTCAGATTTGTTCATGTTTGATAAGAACCTGAATTTGGCTGAGAACAGTTAATTATCTTTGAAATTAATATCAATCACTGTAGGGGGTACCTCCCCTTCCTGTTTTTATCCCATAAAGAATAATAAGAAAAATAGCCTAAAACTGCAATATCTACATGGTCAAAAGGACTGGAAGAGATAGAGAGGAAAAGGGATGTGTAGGGTTGAACACCCTCATATGTATCACTGTCTGGGAGCACTTCTGCTGGGGCTTGAAGGGCAGGAGTTCTGTCTGTCCCTGGGTTCATCCCAGGCTTTGCACCCTGGGATGCCATGAACCAACCATGACACCACCATGAACATTTTCCTTTGCACCTTCTCTCCCTCAGTGTAGCCTCCAGGAGCCTGAGCTGAGCATGAAGGATGCACGGGGTCAGAGATAGTCCCTGGTCTGAGCAGCCAATCACTTTGAGAAGGAACTGGTCTCTCTTTTAGGTTTTGCAGGAACCTCAGTGGCTGTCTTGGACCAGAAGGCAGAGTTTTAGATGGTGAAAGCTAAATGAGGTGAATACCCTCCATCATCCAGAGAACATGTGGTATTTTCAGGAGTTTAACCAGATCCAGCTCAGTGCCTGAATCAGACAGTGACTCTCCCTGAGCATGTAGCTTTAGGGCCTAAGAGTTGATGTTAAAGGGCATTAGGAATTCCCACCTGTAATATGCTCCAACCAGCCTGACAGTGGTTTTTCCAACACTGAAAATCGATTTCTGGTGGTGTAACAGGGTTTTTAATTTTGCTTTTGGACAGCAGTTGGGTATGGCACGTGGAAGGTTATCCCCTGGGCTGAGGAAGGGGTTTCCTTTTTGTGTCTGTGTTAGGAACTGGGGTGGCCCCGGGAGGAGATGACCTTTGGAGCAGTGATGGGCAGCTGTGCTCATTTGATGGCATTTCAAAAGGGTTTTACTTTGGACTGGTCTAGTCTGGTCCTGTGGACCGAACACTGGTGTGTTTGTAGGTCTGAAACTCGGTTTTAGTTGGATTTTTTTCTGAAAGAGATTCAGTCCTAGCATCACTTCATGATGGAAAACAAAATGCATAAGGCAGGAGCAATAAGGGAATTTTCCACAAAGGCATGCTCTGATCTGAATTAAAATGCTAATAGAAATGAATTCAGGGAGTATCTTTTGCTGACCAACTTTGCAGGAGTATATTCCTTTTGTTTAGTGCGCTTTTCTTTCTTTCTCTCCCTGAATTCCCGGCTGACAATTGTCAGGAACTCCCTTTCAGCGTGGGTTTGGTCACTCGCTGACGGTAAACGCGCCCGGCAGAAAATGCTCCAACTGTTGGCGTTCCCCGAGCAGGGAAAACCTCCTGGGCTAAGGCTTGGAATGAGGATTACACCCTTTTAAGTCAGTCGCGGGGAATCCACGATCTTCCACGGTGACGAAGTTTTCTCGGTGCTTTCCTCGCTAGCCCGGGGCGCGTTCGCAGCTGAGCCCCAGCGGCACAAAAGGCAGGGCAGAGTCCCGCACCTTCCTGCCCAGCGCTGCCGCCGCCCGGAGCCCCGCGGCGGGGCTGGGATCGCCTGTCCTGCGCTGAATGCATTACGTAAGGCAGGGATCGTTTGTCAGGCGCGATGGTACAAACATAGCTGCGGGCAGATTATGCACGGAGAGCGAGAGAGGAGGCAGAGGGAGGAAGGTCTCTCCGGGAGCGGTGCTCCACGCGGCTGAGGATCGCAAGTTGGCAGGCTGGCAGCTGGCTGAGCTCCCGTGAAGGGTGTCGCTGGCGGTCCCTGACATGCTCTTGTTCGTGTGGGATGCTTGAGACAGGCACGAGATACTAAGTTGGGGGACGAGGATTGGCATGAGGATTGGACCAAAATGGAAGGGCTTCTGTCTCCGATGAGAACGAAGGTAGGGAAGGATGTTAATGTCTTTTGAAGCTCAATTTATCCGAGGAAGGGAAGGGGAGTTGCGGGGCTAGCTCTGTGAATAGGGGGCTTGCCGGGCTTTTGTCTCTTTTCTTTTCTCTCTCTCTTTTTTTTCCTTCTTCTTTTTCAAAACTATGCTCGTGAATGTAACTCGGCAGAGGAGCGACAACAGTTGCCTCCGAGAGGGGAGTAACGCATCACTCTTCCTCCACAGAGATGACCTTTGTAAATGAGTTTGCCTTTTGGAGTAGACAGCCATATTTTTGTTTGAATTTCCAGTTGGAGGCTCTCATTGTGTCTGTGTGTCAGTGCGTGCTCCCCGGGGAGCCGGTCGGGGAAAGCATACCTGCGGCACAGGGACCGATGGGGACCCTGGGCTACCCCAGCGTGGTGCTTTCAGCAGCAAGGGAGGCATGGACCAGTAAAGTGGGTGATTTTGTGCCCAAATACCCTGCCAGGGTGGGAGACCTCTTGTTGTGGACCCAGACCAGAAAGCTGTAAAAGACAGTGAGTGTGCAGAGCTAAGGAATTGCTGCACTTGTCTGCCGCCTTCTCACACTCCCAACTCTCTTTAAAGGTTTGACATTAATCCTCATTATTAAAGAAACTTGATTTCCAGCAGGGAAAAGCCAGAGAAAAAACAGTGATGGTTTAGTTTGTAAAATTCCTTCCAGTGACATTATTTCTTTGTGGTCCTGGGTGATAGATGGAATCCTGATTCATTTATTTAGTCACTGCCTCCATCCCATGTGGTAACTGCCTTGAGTAAACCCTTCTGATTCCAGTCCATCACCACATTCAACCCAGCCCTGTTGTATTGTATCTTGAGAGTGGAAGAATTGGAATTCTGTGGCAATTCTTGCTGGCAACAGGTTATCTTCATATGTCTTAGATGCAAACAGTTGTGAAGGGGCAGTCAGACCAGAGTTGCTTTCTATAAATTCCAGACTTGAAAAAATTCTGAGAAATTGTCTGGTCCAGCCCCTGTGCTGAAGCAGATCAGCTAGTCTGGTCTCCTCAATTACATCCCTGCCATCCACTATCCTAAATTAAAGGCTCTTAAATGATTGAAAGTCTTTTCAATATTAAAACCAAGAAAAGTGATTTAAATAAAAATAATTTGCCAGCAAATGTCTGCACTGCAATTCTCCAGGGGAGTAATTTTTTTTTCCACTTTAATTCAGGTTTTTTTGTCTTGCACAGTAAGTTGATAATTTATAAAAGGACCTGCCAACTTCATATAGCTCTCCATTACCAAGAACAATGCTATGGGCAGTTTTTAGAATGAAAGATTTATAAGGGATTATAGATCCAGCCATTCATATCTCTCATTACTGAGGAATACATACGTTAATGTTAGGCTTTGTGGGCATTTCTCAGTATTATTTTTTAAAAATCAGATAATAGAGGAAACCCCTAGCAGCTGCCCAACATTTCCATCTCATTTCCATTATTAGAAAACGTAACTTCCATCGCTTTAGCTGATGTTTCCATTCTGCTCCTCTAACCAGGCTTGAAACGACTGCTGGAGGCAGTCTCTCCCAGGACTGGTGTGCTCTCAGGCTGATGTGTGGATTACAGTCAGACGTGTGTAGTATCAGCACCTGCAGCATGTGTGAAGCTATAAAAATGACAGAGTAGAGTAGGGGAAGTGGCCCAGGACTGGGTATTCTGTTTGTTCATCTGACCTGCTTTGTAGCTGGAATGTAAATCCTAATAATGCCATCCATAAAGTGTAATCTCAATTGCCACTATCAGGTTATTTACTGATCCTGTAGAAGAATATGCCTGGGAATATAGACATGACCCTTTGGATCACAATCTGCCTTAATAGTAGAGAAGGGGAGGGATTCTGAGCTCCTTTGTGTATGGGAAATGCTTCTCAAGCCAAAGCAATGTGAGTTTAGATCATCTATTGCAATGATGTAAGATCGACGGGATTCTCTGGAAGATCCAGATCCTGACGTTGGTGTTACGTTGCTGTTAATCTGGAGTAGCTCCGTGGCAGCTGATGGTGATATTCAAATAGACTCTGTGAAATAAAAGTCAGGATTTGGCCCTTACATCTTTACCTTTCAGAGAAATAATAATGCATAGATCACTTTAATAGATTTGAAAACTAATCTCATTTCCAAGATGCTTCATGGCTGGCAGCGGCTCCCTGCTGCCTGCCAGAAAATCGAGTGTAAAATCTATTAACTCTCCAAATACAACCTTAATATGTGATGACTACACAAAAAAACTTGACAACAGCGAGGCTGCTGATGTGCCGAGACCCCTGCCTGTCACACCCTAATGCTGCCTCGTTTTTCCCCCTCTATTCCCCCGTCTGTCTGATCCCATCTGTTGGCACTTGTTTTTACACTAAGGCTGTAACTGTTGGAGGCTAGTTAGAAGTTTTTTGTCCTTTGGTTTGTACAGTGACATGAAGGACAGTGGGCTCCTGGTCATTTCTGGCAGAACTGCCTGGAGAGAAGCTGGGGCATCTGGGAGCTCCAAGACTTGAACCTGTGTGAAAACATCTCCCTGTCACAGTGAAATGTAAATAAAGACTCTGTTTTATCCTTGAAGTCCCAAGCAGCTCTATATAGCCTGCTCGAATCTAGACAGAAAACTAAAATCAAACAATTTTCTTTGTTTCCATGGGTAAGTAGGAGCAAAATCTGACTCTGCAGGTGCTTCTCACAGTCTGTCACCAGCGGGTGAGGACAGCCTACATCTGCCTCTCATAGCCAAATGCAAGGGTCGCTGGAATTGAAATGAAGCCTAAATCCCTGCAGGTGGGCTTGGATGAATCTCATGGTGGCAACTGAAAATAAGATTGCTGTCAGCTCTTTGGTCCCTATTGTTCACAGAGGTGTCACTCCGCATCTGGGCTGACAGAGGGACAGGTGGGCACATCTTGCCTGAAAAAGTCCAGTTTATTGTGCAGAAGGGCTGGAGCTGAGACGCTGGACAGAGACACGGACACGATGTCCCCACCTCTCCGACCAGCTCCATGGCAGGGCTTGCGAGCAGAGGGCTGGGAATCTACAACCAAGATCATATTTCATAGAGGACTTGTTTCTCGTCTCTCGAGGTAATAACCCATTTGAATGCTGGGCCGTGCTGGGTGATCATACAGTGGGTACTTAGTAACTTAGAAACTCTTTGAAATATTTGGTAAATTGGGTATTAAGCACTAAGCACATTACACCATGTAATGGACTCCACTGCAGCAAGCCGTGGGTGATTAAAACATTTGTGCTTTTGTATAACCAGGGTGCACAAATGCAGGAATTCAAGGGAAAGGAAAGGGATAAAATGGGCTGGTATATCAAAATTGAAGCAGATCAGTAGAACACACTGAACAGTAAAGTTACTGCATTTTTTTGTGTTGATGGTTAAATTCCACTTGATTAGAAGTAATGGTGGGTTGTAAATATTTGGTGGGTTAATGGAGATACTTAAAAATATTACCAGAACCAGTCACATTCTGTAGCCTAGGATATCTGAGCCCCCTCTTTCAAAGCAAATGAATGCACACAATAGCAATGTCCCCATGCCACCTTAAGAGACTGTGAAGTTGATTGAGTACCACGAAGTGAAAAGAATGAAGAAATGCATAAATATTGCATCCTTTTGTTAGCCTCCATTTTAATTTGTTTTATAATCCTCAGCACATGCACAATTTGCCTTAACCCTCAGTGCATCGCCTTCAGCAAATTACACTGGCATAAGAATTTCAGTAATTTCAGTTTCTCTGCTGCTGACACTTGCCAGTGCATGCTACTGAATTTGCAATGAGCACCTGGCTCGAACCATGCAGAACTGGCTACTGCTCTATTTTCCTTTCAGAAGCCTGTGCTTGACGCTTTTTTTGTTTATCAAAGCACTGCTTCTCTTTTAGAGCGGCTGAAAGAACTTTTTCAATGAACTTTTCGTCTGTTCAGAAACACACGCGGGGGTAAATGGAGATTAATTACTGTCGAATTCACTAAGCTTTGCATCCAAAGATAATGAATTTTGAGTGTTCCTGTGTACAGCGAATTCAGCAAGGGAACTCAGTAAATAATGTGTGTAGTATTTAGATAGTGCTCTTTAAGCATTAATGGGGCTGTTCTTGTTTATTGAATCTTATTAACTTTATCTGTTTATTGTAGATTTTGGGGATTAGCAAACTCCTATGGTGTTACTGTTAGTTTGTTAAACCCTGTTGTCTCTGCTTTCAAAGCCACTTAGTTTTTGACCACTGGATCTGTCACAAAGAATGGTTAAGTTGTCCTTTTGCCTTACTTAGAGAAGTTCACAGTGGCTCAAAGCAGAGAAACTTTGGGAAGTATCCTATACGCTGAGAATCATAAGTAGCAAAGGCTGTGACAGCTGGCCTTTGAGATCATCAGGGGAGGAAATCAGGGGAGGAAATTACCCCTGGGAAAGTGAAGTCTGGAGTTTGGGTTGCACTTTCACCCTTCTTGGATGGCACTGAAAAGAAGTTTATATAAGCAGGTTTTTTGTGAAGCTGCATGCAGTAGAACATTTGAACAGATTCTAAACTTTAATCTTGTAAGCTGTCCTTCAGAAGTTCAGGTTAGGATCCTGCACTGTCTGGACAGCTATACATATTAAAATCACTTTACAGCACTCTTGTAGAAGCCAAGAGGCAGAATAATTCCTTTGCCTATGTTGTGAAACCAGTCCTGGTGTTTTTAAGAACACCAAAAGACCAAAAGACAAAAGTTGCCCCCATCCCTCCTAAAGCATTCACGTTCCTCCTATGGAGTCTCAGATCCCTTTTTTGATACAACTGTGTATTTCACCCCCATTTTGAGTGTCCCATCAAGACAGACACACACCGGTGCTAATGACACTTACAGAGTGAGATTTCCAAAGCCATTTATTTCTGGGGTTCCAGATCTCCCAGATGGAGTAACCTCACATGGGCAGTGAGCACAGAAACACAAACAGAACATTCAGGTTCCTGTGCAACCACCCAGGAGCTGACACGGACACACAGAGCTCGTAGCATGGACTGGGAAGTGCTGGTGTTCCCTCAGCAGCCCTTCCACAGGGCCCCTGCACAGGCTGTCAAGCAGCTGAAGGGGTACCTCCTTCCCTGCCTTATTATCAGTTTGACACAGAGGTTAATGAGGCCATATGTAATTCTCTGAGCTTGTAGATGGTTAAAAAGAAAGGCAGTTCAAGAAATAATGGAGTCCTATGTCTGCTACTGTTAATCATAATTTTATACATACCTGGGAGAGAGGATGTAGGGGCATAACTCAGAGCAGAGTTTGGCTTTGGAACAACTGTACCATAACATTATGCCTCTGGAAAAGCAGAGCCATTTCTGTTCTGTAACATTTCCTAAACCCATTCAGATTTAAAGACTATATATCACTGAACATAAAACCGAAAGGTTATTTTTCCTCCCCGGCTGTGCTCTGCAGCAGAGCAGTGAGCTCCATGCCTGACTGGGCCCTGCACTCGTGCCCAGTTGCATCAGGGATGGGTTATTTACTGCACGGGGAAAGGAAACTTTATGTATCCTGGGCAGGAGCCAAACACTGCGCTGTTAATGGGAATTGCATTGCAGAGCACTGGGAGATCACAACCCGGCACGGGGACTGGTATGCTTAGTGCTGGATCATGAGAACACAATCCCTGTCCCCAAATGCTCCCTACTGAAGGTTGTGAGGAAATGGGGGCATTTTGCCTCTGTATTTAAGGAGGAAGGGTTGCAGTGCAGATTCCGGTATCTCACCCATGCTCCAAAGCCTGGGGGGTGCTGTCCATTCTCAGCATCCTCAGGAGCACAGCTGAGTCCAGGCTACACTATCCTAGGACCTACCCTCGGCTGCACACCAGGCTGAGTGGGTTCAGCTCCTGCTGAGCTCTCCCTTGACTATCAGACAGGCCCTGAGGTGAACCAGGATAATCACCATGCTGGGACTGCTTTGCCTTTCACAGACAGTTTGCTCCCCCCTCTGCCACCACCAGCTCAGCATCAGGACCGTGTCACTGGGAGGCGCAGTTAGGCTTGGCACGCTGTTGTGTTGGAGCCTGGAATCACAGCACGCCTTGCTGTGAGACCAAAGCTCTCACAGTGTGTGTGTGTCAAACACCACTGGTCCTTTCAGGGGATGGAAATAGGAGCTGCTCCCACGTGCCCTGCTCACCTCCCAGTGCCCTGCTCACCTCCCAGTGCCCAGACACCATGTCCCAGCTCAAGCCATCCTGCACCCTGGCCTCAATTCTCCATGTCTTGCTCAGCCTGTGCAAACCCAGGCTGCAGCAGAGGTGCCCAGGAAGGTCTGACATTCCCCAAACCTTCGTGTGGCTGAGGTTGCCTGAAAGTGCCCAGGGACCTTCTCTTGGCTTCCATGGGACCTAAGACCAGGGGGCTATGTAAAGACCACAGAGGTACCAAAATGAAATTAATAAGAGCAATCATAGCAATAACAACAACATAATAATTAATAATAATGCTTAAAATTCAGTATGGCAAGGCATGGACTGGAGGGAAGAAAATTGATGATGACAGCACTAAGAGCATAAAGCTTGCTAGCTCAGTGTGTGGGTCACAGGCTTCTTTAGGAAGTGCAGAGAAAATACACTGGTGAACACTCATCTTCCCAGTCATTTCATTAAGTATTTTACTTAATGGCAGCTGTTGGCAAGGCAATTGGCCACCCTTTTCAAAAGCAGGACTCAGACAGAGACGCCCACTCTTTAGCTGTGAATCACAGGCTGCATTCCTTGGGGAAGGTCACAAAGTCTTAACTGCTGCAAACATGGGAAAGCTGAAAAAATGAGAAAGTTGTGAGTGAGATGATTATGAAGCAAAAAATGATGGTTGCCCCAAAATGCCAGCCTGGTAGTTATCTATGGAGGAAAACAGCTCTCCTGCACATCTGCCTGATACATTAGGTCATTCTGAAGGCAGTTGCAGGTAGGGACTGCATGTGTTTAATGTTTGGGACTGTATGGAATGCAATAAAGCACTCGCACGATGCATATTTAATGTAAAAAGTGTCTGATCCATAACCAGGGCATACCAGCATAGCTCTAAGCACCCCCGCACAGACTTCAGTGATGGTCAGCTGTTTCTTACAGTGTTTTACTGGATTTAAATAAATGTAAAATATGTGTGCAGCTGGGCTTGTGGGCTTTCTTCCTGAGAACACACACCTAATGTACCTTAACTTTCCCTGCATGCCTTTTTTATCTACATTGCAATATAAACACCACCAAATCTATGAGACCAAAACTCTGATCCCATTTGGGATTCAACCAGCAAGATGAAAATCCCAGGCCTTTCAGGTTGTTCCAGTTCAGAGGAGACCAGAGGACAGATGCAGGTGTCTTTTTGATAGGATTTATAAACATATTACAATTTCAATTAACATACAAAGTCCTGTTTCCCTGACCACAGCAGATATCAAACAAATGAGAGAGCAGTTTCCCTGCTCAGGGTGGCTTCTTTCATGCAACATTCATCCACACCTGTTTTCCCTTGGTGTCTTGATCCTTGGCTTGGTTATCCTCTGAGGGAGGGATTTCCCCCTCCCTTGTACTGTCAGAGTATCACAGCACATGGCAGACCAGCTAAGGGAGTCAATCCCTTCTTCTCCTCAAGCCCCAAGTCCCTATTTTGGTGATTTGTTTGGGGTTTTTTTAGGAAAAGCCCTTGCTCCTTTTGTGCACGAGCTCAGCTGTGGTGGAAGTGCTGTGTTGCATCTTCCCATCACCCAACACCTCCCCGCGTTCAGAACAGGAAAATCTCCCCAAATGCAGCTATCCTGAGGCAGAGCCATTGACTTGGGTCCACATGACAGCCAGAACAGCTGTTTAAGGCTGATTTAGTAGTAAATGCAGCATAAATAGCAGTAAAAATGCACCACTCCTTTTCTTTTACAAAATCTTGTTCACGGCTCTCCCATGCAACAAACACCAGAGGAAAGTGGTGGCTCTCATGACAGGTCATGGGGTCGCCTGAGCCACAGCTCTGATGAGGCACAGCCCAAAGCAGCAGCCCAACCCATTCCAGTCCCCCTGAAAACAGGCAGATATCATCACTCTCCTGCTCTTGGTAGCACCAACGCTTGCAAAGCTTGGCTGTGCTGAAGGAACATTAAAGGTAGAAGCCATCTCCGAGTAGACAGCACTCAAACCACTCCGGGCTTTGAAGAGAGGAGGTCAAAAACAATGTATCAAGTCAGTTATCAGCCAGTCCTGTCTTCCCTTCCTCCCCTCCCTCTGGCTCAGAGCTGCAGGAGCTCAGGTCCTTTGATGTAAACCTGTCAGACACTTTGGTCTCTTCCCTGCTCTGCCCTGCCCTATTCTTCCACATACACATTTGTGTGAGATTTTAATTATAGGCATGATCATATTGGTAAGAAAACCCTTCCTTAATTACACGCTCAATTAATTCTAGTAGCTTAGGAGTTGAAATACAAAGTTAGGTGAAATCATTACTGCTGCATCTAAAGTTGAATATCTCCATGGCCAGGTTCCGAATAATACTGTGGAAGTAATTTTTCTTTGGAAAAATGGATTTCATTTAGAAGAGATTAAATTGTTTTGGATGGAGGGAGTTAGAGTATTATGTGGTGCCACTGACACTCTTTTCCAGAAAGGCTAATTACTTATAAGACTAATCTTTTCAGCAAATATTCCATGATCAGGCCAAAGAATTATATGGCACAAATTAGGCAATATTTAGCCTCATTAGGGTTGGCACAACCCCACCCCTAATGTATTGTGGTCTTTAGAGAGAGATCAGGTAAGATGAGAGATTAAATGTGTCTTCGTAACATTGGATACCTCTCTGTGGCACCAGCGCCTCAATGCTCACACCCTCCCTGGTATTTGGGTGGCACACGTACAGGCACTGATGGCACCCTGGTAGGGATGTCTGAGAAACATCTAGGCTGGAACCAGCTCATCTGAGCTTTAAGACAGGATCTGTCCTTGATTAGACTGGTGACTCCCAGTGTGTGGGACAGGAAGCCTGTGTTGCATCCCCAGGATCCCTGCTGACACCCGCAGCAGTGTGGAAAATAAGGCACAAGTGGAGGGGAAACACAGTCCGAGCTGGAATAAGCAGTCTGGGAGGAGGGGAGGATGTGGACAGAGCATTAGGGCTGGAGAAAGGAGTTTGAGAAGAGGCAACCAGGACTAAACAGATAAGTTCTGGAGTCAGGGGTAGAAGGGCAGAGATGAGGTGGAGCACTTGTGCCCATGGCATGGAAACCCCCTTCAGCCCAGACCCCATGTCCCAGCTGGATGTGGGCGGTAAGATGCACATGTGTAAAGCTGCTTTTTAAAGAGGAAACACCATCAAGATGCAAAATT
This sequence comes from Oriolus oriolus, assembly GCA_013400235.1. Taxonomy (NCBI): domain Eukaryota; kingdom Metazoa; phylum Chordata; class Aves; order Passeriformes; family Corvidae; genus Oriolus; species Oriolus oriolus. Next base: position 740,742 of record VXBT01012155.1, on the reverse strand, counting down.
GGGAAATACTGGAGCAAGGGACATCCCTGCAGCCCTGTCCCATCTAACAGTGCAGTCCCACATGTTTTTTCCATGGGATTCTGCTTGTCTCCTGCATAAGATGGACAGTGCTCAGATAATGAGCAGCTATTCCTTATTTCACATTCTCCTCATTTCCTACTAAATGACACTAGGTCTTATTTACTGAATACTGCCTGAGAACAGAATTATTCATTTTCTTGTGTATTTTTTCTGAAACGTTAATTACAACAATATCAAAGTTCATCAAAACCTGTAATCATACTCTGGTTTGTCTCTATTTAACTGATGTAGGATTGAGCCACGAAGGAATCACTAAAGGTCTCTTTCAGTTTTGGGCCATTTCTGACTTTTCTGTATCCTCAACATCATACAGCACTTTCTGTGTTCATTGTGTCCCTCACCATTTGCTTCTGGTAGAGCCCAGGTTTCTTTAAGTCATGTGCCAGGGGTGACTCTCAGAAACCCAAAAATAAAGCTTAGATGCCAGAGATCATTAGTAGAAGTTTGGGATGCATGAATCACACATTACCAAACATCTTCACCCAAAGACTTCTTCACCTTCTGCAGCACTCCCCAGCTTCATTCCTCATGCACCTTCTTTCTACCACAAATGCCAAGGAGCCCTTTAGAAAGCAGACACCTTCCCTGATTCATCCTTAAGGCAGCTCCACCCCACACAAAGAAGAAGGAAAATATGGGTGCAGAGATTGGGGTGAAGGGAGCATCTGATCATGCAATTAAAAACTGCATCATGAAACATCCACTCATGCCTGGCATTTTCTGCCTTTTCACCCTGATACCCACCCAGTGTGTAACATCAGCAAGCATATGACTGCTGTCACCTGGCTATTTTTTACTTAAGCTAATGTTATTCATTCCCTCTAAGAATTCCAGATAAATTGACTGCAGTTAATCATTTCTCCCTGCACTTTTTCAGAGTAACCCTGGCTGACAAAACAGACAGCCGTGGGAGGAGGTGTGAGCAGGGCTGAACTGACTGTATGGAAATGCCAGGCAGCTTCTGAATGCACAAACGAAAACATGGCACTGTGCAAAACCATGTGCTGAGGGTGGGGAGGGAATTCGTGTCCTCCCATTTGCATCTCTCTGTATGCCATCTCTGCCTGAAATAAATGCCTTTGTCCACATGAAAGCTGAATCTGATTACTTTCCCCCATTTGACAGGGCAGTAAAGAAAGCTTTATAAAATGGGTGTGACTTTTGCAATGTGTTGCAACTCATTTTTAGAAATATGTGTCTGCATATGCCAGTAGTTACCTTATTTTAAATCACTCTTGTGCATTTACTGATCATCTTTGCATCCTTGTTGAGTGTAAATTTTCTAGTTAGTAAACACTACATTATTATTAAAGTAGACTGTCAGGTAGATTGAGAAGAAAAAATTTAACAAAAATATTTTTGGCATTTCTTTAACCTCCAACAAGCTCTTTACAAGTTCTAAGTACTTCTTTTTCTTTTTTTGGCTTAGAGCACAGTTTTGTCACATATGTCTGGGTTTGGGGTTTTTTTGAACATCCTTTTAAACGGGTGGTAACAGTGTTCTGGTGCCTCAGCAAGTGCAAGAGGAAGCATCAGCCAAATGTTTCAGACCTCTCCCACAGACATAACAAACCTCTTTTACCAAGTGAGCTGGCTTTTCTCCTGGATAGAGCAAGAAGAAAAGGGAAAGGTGGCAGAACAAGAAGGTAAATGAGACTAAATAGTGTAGGGTCAAACTGGCAAAACTCCTGAAACTCAGTAGAGATAAACAGTAGTTTCTCATACACTCAGCTCAGTCCCAGGCTTATTGGTGGGAATGACTCACATTAATATGGGAACATCACAGATGCACAGAAAGATGGTAAAGTTATTTGGGAGGCCATCAAAGGCTGGAAAACAACAAATAACAATGGGGAAAAAAACCCAGAAACTCAAGAGAAGATAACATTTTTCAATCTGGGCAGAAAAAGAGAAAGCATTTCTTTTTTCTTTTCTTTTTTTCTTTTTTATTTTTTTCCCCCATGGAAAGCATGCGTACCATTAAATCAGCTTAAATCATTAATCTTCCCTGGGAGATATCACCCACAGTATAAACAGGGAGATGAAATAAAGCTACATTGCCTATTACATATGTTGTAAAAGAATTAATGTCAGTGGAGAAAAGACCAAACCCAAAGGGAATGAAATGCAGGGCAGAGTCAGTGATGCAAACTTGTGTTATACCACCACCCTTGAAGGAACATTCCTTGAAGGAACTGTGCCAGTTTGTATTCAGCCAGGAGTACAGTGGCCACTCCTTTGTCTGTGTGATGCTCCAGGATAAGGACCAAGAATTGGGAATGATTTAAAACTTTAATTTCCAGCAAATAACCGGCAAATTCAACAACCAAAACCAAAACCAAACCAAACTGAATCTCAGAACTGAGGAGAGATTCATGCTGATTCACAAAATGAGAAGTATAGAAATATTACCAAAAACCTAAAGAAATGGTTAAAGACTCTCAGAAGCAAAAATTATTGCTGAGCATTTGCATTAATTTGACAGAATTTATCTACTCTGCTCCATAAAACCTAAGTGCAATACTTAACCTGCAGCCCCCAGCGAGGTCTGGTGTGTGTTACTTCCCAGCCCTGCCGATGCTCGGAGACGTGCTCTGGAATGCGGAATGAAGGATACGGTGGGGTCTGCGGGCTGAAGGGAAATCATTATTACACAGTAATCAATGCTGTGTGCATCTTGCGTGGCTTCTTGGCTTCTCTGGCATCCTACCGTAGCTGTCAGAGGTTGGGATTGGCTTTTTTTCTGATTTGAATAAGGTCATCGTTTGTTTGTGGGGTTTTGATTTGAATCAGTTTTCTTCTTTTTGTGGTGATGGCAACTCTCCTAAATTAGCCAGCAGCACTGAAGCCTCAGAATATACACATTTTAGCACTGGGGGATAAATGCACTAATGGTGGGAGAGAATGTAATTCTCCCAAAATCAGTGCAGCTGAAAGTGCAGTATTTTCAATTCATTTATTCTATATATTTTGTGGCATTTTAAATGTAGGAGTGAGGCAGGGAGGAGTGGCACCAAGTGCTTTCCTCCCTATAATATGTTGATAAAGAGGATAGACACAGTCCTGCCCACGCCAGACTTGCAAAGGCAAAGACTTTCGCCATTCCCAGGTGGTCCTAGAGAAGGGCCGTCTGGACACAGCTTGGGATGGACCATGAAGCCAAGATCCTTCTGCCAGACAGTAATGGGACTCACTGAGTCTCTAAGAGCAACACAGGGTGGAAATCTGGCTTAAAATTTTCCTGTCAAACCTTTTCCAGTTTGCTTGCTTCCAAGATGTCTTGGTCAAAGCATGTCAGCCTCAGACTGTCTCCCAGTCTAAGTCAAGGCTGCAATAGTACCCCAGGGCACTCAGCCGATGGATTCCCGAGGGCCAGGAGCTCTGTGATAGCCTGAAGAAGCTCACCCACAGGGCCCCTGCACCCCAGAAGTTTCTGGTGGGAAGGACTCATCATGGCAAGATCTTGGCTCTGGCCCTTTGGAACCTTTACGTCCTTTGGTTTGATGCCGAGGCCCTGAAGGACACTGGCGTCCTTGCTGTTCAGTGTCTCGGTTACTCCTCAGGAGGGACGAAGACCTTGATACCCTTTTTGTTGTCAGGGCTTCACAGGGATCTAGCTGATGGGCCTTTTACTGGGACTAGGGGTTACAAACACCCTAAAGAGTGTGGGTAATCCCTGTTGTCCAGGTCCCAGAGACAACAGGTCAGGTGTGAAATCAGCGTTTTCCAGGCCAGCACCATCAGCTCCCCATGCTGCCTCATCACCATTTTCTTCCAGCAAACAGGGACTTCAAGAGTTTTCCACGGTGGCCTCAGAAACCTCTTTGTGTTGGCTCCCTGCCCGGCTCTGAATCGTCCTCACAGATTCGTACAAATGCTGTTGAAATAACACACTCCCATGGATAACACCCCATAAACTTCTGCTGCCTTCTCCCACCGCCCTCACTGTGAGACGAGGAGTGGTGATGCCTCGAGGGCATCCTCTTAATTGTGTGGCACCCCTCCAATGGCAGCATATGTACAAATTATCTGTGACTGCTGGGGCTGGGGCTGCACTGCTCCTGATGCAAATACAAGAGGTAACTCCACAGAGGAGTCAGCCATGGTTTGGTGTCAATCCTCCAGCACAAGACAAGGATTTTCTGGCTTGACTCTAAAAGAACCCATGGTAATAATGGAGTCCTCCAGCCAGCTGATTATGACAGATTAACTAATACCCAGCACAGTGTGAGTGTATTCTATACCTTACGTAGAAAGGCAGAAGAAAGTGGAAGGATAGTTTGGTGAAGGAGCAAATCTCAGTGAGGAAAAAGTGAGAAGTATTGAATTACATCTTTACTATCCTAAATGTGATTGTTCCTAGTCCCTCAAGGCCTTGGATACCTTCTAAGTGAATTGAAAAACAATGAAGGGAATAAAGAAAAAAAGCAATGGCTGTCAATCTGAAGTGATGCCACTGTTGTGTTTGTTGCTTTGGCAGGCAGAGCTCTCATCTTTAAATGAGTTTGTGGTGTGCTCAGAGCAAGCAACCTCCTTCGTCAAGACCTCACAGAGCACCAGCCCTCACCTTATCCCAATGCCTTATGAAAGCTGATCAAGTCTTAAAAGATTGCTTCTTCCCCTCTGAAACTGGCAGCCTGAGCTGGCTAGGAGGTTTTTTTCTGGGGATTTGTTCGGGGAACAGGTTGGGCAAGCAATGAGCACCGATACATGCACTCTTGCCATGTGCTGACCATCTTTCAGGCAAGAAAGCAAACTCTCCTCCAGTCTGATCCAGCTCTTGTTACTGGAGGTTTGGTGTTGTCATTGGTGGCAGCCTTTTGCCCACTGGGACAAAATCTTGGGTCACTCCTGTGCTTTATGCAGCTCAGCAGAGCTTTGGTGGAAGGGTTTGGAGGCTGGTTTGGAGCTGTATTCACTTGTCAGAAGGCAGCTACAAACTCAAACTGTGCAATTATTGATGTGGTGACTAGCAAAGTGCTCAGGAGGAAAAAACAAGGAAGCTGCCAGGCAACTGCATGACAATGGAGCCAGATGAAAAGTGAGCCCCGAAAGGTAGATGCTCTGAGATGGAAAGGGTAGGTGTGAGCTTCTGAGGATTGCTGGATGCAGAAATGCTTGTAGCTGAACCTTGTCTGACATGTTTGTTGCTTCCTTGGCCTTAGGGAAATTGCTTAAACCTATGTTTTTCTCTCCCCCACTTTTCTACACTGAAGTTGTAATACCTGCCCACCTACACACCTTTCAAAAGAATATTCTGAAGCTCTGTCTGTTTATAAACTGCTCAGGAGACAGAATATGACAAACTCTCCCAGTATATAGCAAAATTTATTAAAACATTAGGCCTGGAAGGCTCTCAGGCTTCTCTGCATCTCTGGACACAGAACAGGCGCATTTGCACTGTTCACAGTAGGAGTACGTCCAAACTGTTCTCAACATTTCAAAGAGATTTGACTCCCAGGTCACCAGCTCCTCTCCCAGTGCTCATCTAGCCTTATCCTTAAAGAGGTTTTCCTAAGCCCACTTCATTTCTCCCTGCAGAGGAAGCCAGATTGTCCTTCTCTTGTAATTAATCCCTGCTCTACCTTCCACCTTTCCATGACAATCCTTTTCACAACCCCTCAGGCTTCTCTGTTCTGGACCACAGAAACCTACATCACTTAACCTTTCTTCGCTGGTCCTGTTTCCTAAAGCATAATCATTCCCATTGTCATCTTCCAGAAATTGTCCCATACTTTATTAGAAGGTGGTGTGCAAATGTGGACCCAATCTCCATGTGTCCTGCATCCTCAATCTCCATTCATCTACATCCTGAACTCATCTCTCAGATCAGATCTGCCTGTAATTTTTTTTTTTTTTGCAATATAGCATTTTGCTGTTGATTCATGTGCAGTTTGGGATTCAAAACACTATTTTCAAAATTATCTTCTACATGTCATGAAGATTTACCCAGCTGGTAAGCTACTGCCTGTTTTTGTTGTGAAACCTCTCACAATTTTTCTAATTTGTCAGCCTCTGATATTTTTCTCTCTGCACATACCAAAATGCCAATTTTCATTGGCAAAGTGTTGTAAAATTTGAGAGAAAATGCTATTATTGCTACAGGTTTACTTTAACCCTCCTGTAAAATTAATGTAAAATAAAATAGAAGCCCCTACATAAAACACTTTAAAACCCCATGAGCAGGATATTCATCTCTGTTACATTTTATAGGGTTTAGAGAGACTATAACCCCTATGAATTTAGGGCTGAATCTTTATCATGTGTAAAGATATTTGCTTTGACTTCACATGTAGCAATAAGATTCACAGCAAGCAAGGAGCCAGCCTTTAACCTCCCCTGCAAGCCATAAAACTGAGACACTGCACACTTTGGACCAGATCTTCTTACCCTGAGAACCTCATGCGTGCAAGGAGGGAGCAGCACACATGGTGGGAGGAGATGGCCTCTCTGCATCTCTGAAGCATGACCTGGATTTCTCTTCTCCGGGACAAGTAATAAAACCTTGACACAGAAGTGCAGCTAAAACTCCCTCTGTTTCAAGCATGAAATGGTGGAGGTGTCTGCCAAGTCCTCAGTGTTGTGAGTAGTTTCATAAGGTGCTGATGTTTTAGTGATGGCCATCAGATCCAGGTCAAGTTTGTAGCCAAAGGCCACAATCCCAAATCTCACACCCAGCTTCCTTGCAGACCTTCCCATTGTGCTTCCAGTGACTCCATCACACCCAGCAGCAGCAGGAGCCAACATTAATTCTTTGATACAAGCCCAAATTTCTGCTTGGCTCATGGTCAGACATTGCATGCAGGGACATACAATCCTTGCTGGATAATTAAGGGAAAAGATGGACACAATTTGGTAAATAACCCATAAATTAAGCCCAATGCAGTAGCTCTTGGCAGCAGGCTGGTGAAACACTTAGCTGAGGAAAATTTGGCCCTCCCCATTGCTCCATATGAAGCTACCAAGTACCTTGCATATTGATTATTTACTAATCAGGAAATGTACTTTAACAAGTTTATTCCTGTGTAAACTTCTCAGGCGTGCAGATGCTTAAAGCAGGCTACATTGGTACCAATTGTATTTTTAATTGCTGTGTTTAGAGAGTCTCATTGATCTAATCAGAGCTAAATAAGCCCCATGGTACTTCCCCTAGTAAAGTTTACTGAGGATGTGTTTCTTTCATTTGCTGTAAATGAAACCTTCTGCTGTGCTGTGCCTGGTCAAATGCAACACCAGTGAGCAGAGGGCGACGCTCCATCCTTTAATAAATTTGTTTTTTCTGCAGTTCAGAATTCCTGTCACCCAGGCAGCAGAAAAGCAGCTGGGTGACATTATCAGTAATTGCTTAATATTGTCATTGCATTTGCTTACAAGGAAAAAAAGCCACAGACTATCAATCAGCCAACAGAATATTCATAGTCTATGATAACACTAAGTGCTTTTTCAGTGTCATGGCAACAGTCACACAAGCAACGTGATCTCGTACTTGATTACTTCCTGCTGCATTCCTGATAGTGTCCATAAAGCTCCATTAATTTTGGTCTCTTTTTTTGTTTTGTTTTGTTTTTTCTTAATAGATTTTGATTTGTGTTTGGCAAGTGTGCAAAACAGACAGTACCTTTTCCCAGAGTCTCACGGTGAGCAGAGCCTCTTGGGGTATTTGCAGCTTTTCTGTACCCTGGATGTGTTCAATACTGGACCCAGCATTCCCAAGTGCATTTTAGGAATTATGTCTGGATTATTGCAGCAGGTAATCTCTGAAATCAGATTTGAGGCTGACTTCTGTGAAAAAGATTTAGGATAATCTTATTAAATAATTTGTCGGAAGGGCCTTTCAGACAAGGGAAAATAAATTGATTTGTCTAAGACACATCTGCACCTGACTCATTCTCTGTCCTAGTGGCCTTTGTTTTCCAATTGCTTTATCTCATTCAAATTTGTGAGTACATGGATTTTAAGGGCCAGAAAACATTAGTAGCCTTCTGCATCAGAAAATTACCCAGTAATTTCTGTATCAAGTCCATAACTTTTTAAAAGCAAGTGGCATGTATTTTTTGAAAGAGCTGCTTGGAAATCTGCAGCTGGTCAATATGCCACTATATTCCCCTAGCAGGTTGTTGTAGATATCAGCAAACATTCTTCTTAACACCGTCAAAAATAACCAACCAAATGAAACAAGGAAGAAGGTGATATCCTTATTTCCAGTCTGAATTTGCTCAGCCTCAAGTGTTGTCCCTTAGAGCTCATTATGAACTTTGCTTCGTCTTGAAGAACTGAGTCCCATACAAAATCTCCTCATGCAAATGCTAACAGGTTGTAATTGAGTTCTCGCTTAACCTTCCCAAGGATAAACTACTTTAGAGAAATTGGTTTAACAAAAGTGAAAGGTTCTGTTGGGCACTGGTGTCTGAACTCATGCTAGACACCTTCTGGATTCCTGTTTGACCTCCACTGTGTTTCTCCTAAGGACCATTTCTAGTTCCATGAGGACATGAAATGCAGGGTCCCAAGTGAGCATGCTCTGACAAGAAGGTGCAAAGGGGTGAAGGAACCATCGCTTGGAAGAATTTCTGTACAGCTCTTGAACAAATAGCCCAGTTCTGCCACCACCCACCACAAATGGTCCCTGCCTTCTAGACTTTTAAAAAAATTAACTACATTGATAATTTTGTTGTAATACCTTGGCTATTTTCCTTCTCTCTTTAAAAATACAAAACAAAACAAAACAAACCAAACAAAGAAACAAAGAGAAACAGACTAGACAAAAAACCCCAAACAACAGAAGAAGCAAGAAATGCAATGTTTGACCAGAAAAGTAAGGGAAATAAGTAGTTTAGTCTCCTCTGAAAAAACAAACTCTAACTTCAGTTTTACCTTTTCTATTAGATCCTTTTGTCTTGTCTTATCCTCAGGGTCTTGAGTTTCTTGATTTTCATAGTGGAAATAATGGGGATATTGTGGGCATTTGGTCCATTTGGCCACCTCTGGGCCAAGTGACCACTCACATGATGGTGCCCAAGGACTCAGCTGCTCCTCTGCCAAGAGATTATTTGGTTGTATTATTTATAAAGTGCTTTGATAGGCTCGTTTACCCGGAGCTAAATAATGGCAAGGCCTTTGAGGGCTGGATGCTTGTCAGACGCTACTACATTAAGTCTGCAAGTGAAAATCAAACCGCCTGGCTTCAAAGAGGTTTGGGTGGTGTAAATTAACCTGTATTTTAGAAGTTCTGGAGCAGATGTCATGCTTTGCCCTGGAGATCTCATTACTGCTCAAATGTATGCACAGATTTTGCCACATTAATAAAGCAGCGTGGCCCCCTCCCCTAGAAAGCAGGATTAGTGGTTGGTGTCTGTAGTTATTTTTGTCAAAAACCTTTTGAAAGTCTGTGTGAGAAGAGGAGGAGGAAAAGTTCAGAAAAAGCCAGTATCTGTCTTTATTAATTACAGGATGATTAATTATTTAATCTGCCCAGATATCTGTATGCACAACTTAGCTGATTCTCATTTATCAGGTTTTCAGCATCATTAATCAAGGGAAGTTTTAAATGTGAGGGAAGACAGGTTGATTTAAGGTGTTGTGTGGTGATGACCCCTCTGGAACCCACGCTGCCTGATCCCAGCACCAGGGCCATCGATCATGGCAGGGGATGATCCCACCTCCTGCTGAGGAGGGCCTGGCATTTGGGCCACTCCATGATTTGCTTTGGGCTCCTCCAGGGCTACTTCTTCAAATTTTTTCATGAAGTTTGAAACCCACCAAGTGAGAGCACAAGACAGGTAGCAAGGGAGTGTCTGGAAACGATTTTGACTTAGAGCAGCTGAAGAGAAGTTGCCCCACTTCAGCTGAGACTGGCATGGTTTCTTTTCTGGGATCATCTTCTGGGAGGGTGTACATTTTTTGGGAGTGCTGGATGGTGCCTCAGCGTAACCCTGCTCCACCGTGGTGTGTTACCTCAGCGAGTGCATTCAAGTTTCCAACATGCAAGGTCACTGACAAGGTACCAGGTAGTTTGCCATGCCACAGGGCTGATCATACCCACTCAGCTCCTGAAGTACACATCCAAGCAGAAGCCATTTTCCTACCTTCTTTAAATGTCTAGGAAAAACCCACGGCTGGTATTCAGGGGGGAGAATGATAAGCATGTGTGGACAACAAAACATCTTACTTTGCTTGGGTACTCTTCTTAGAATATGGAATGGCCTGGGTTGGAAGGGACATTAAAGATCATGTCATTCCAACCCCTCTGCCATGGGCAGGGACACCTTTTGCTAGACCAGGTTGCTCAGAGCTCCATCCAAATTGGTCTTGCACTCTTCCAGGGTTGGGGTGACCACAGCTTCTCTGAGATGCCTGTTCCAGTGCCTCACCATCCTCACAGTAAAGAACTTTTCTAATATCCAATCTAAACTTACCCTCTTCCAGTCTGAATGCATTCCCCCCTGTCCTGTCTCTCCAGGCTCTTGTAAAAAGCCTCTCTCCATCTTTCTTGTAGGCTCCCTTTACATACTGGAAGGCCACAATTAGGTCACCCTGAAGCCTTCTCTTTTCTTGTCCAGGTGAACAAGGGTGCAGGGAAGATGTAGATGGATGTAAGCTCCAAGCTGGGTGCAGACTGGTTTTGCTTTTTTTTTCCCCCACCTTCTGCTTAGGACTTGGGTAATGCCAGTTTATCAGACTGCTGGTATCAACTCCAACAATTTCAGAATAGTTTTAGAATTAATCTGATACTATTGGAATGGCTTTTAGATCCTTAGCTCCTGAAGTCAAGTTTTACTGGAAGTTGACTGCCAGATTTCATTTTAAAGCACAATTTAGCTTTGTGATTGCTACAAGCAGCTTAAGAGTAAAACCCAAAGGATTACTGCAGGCTTAAAAGTCAGATAACATATACAAACTTGAATTTTTATTTTTCATGCACTATTTTTTCCTGATTTATGGTGAATATCGATGACTTAGGGTATGTAGAACTATTCATAAACAATCGAGCCAAGGTATCTGGAACACTTGCACACTCCTTTTTCATGGCAGAACCTTCTCAGTGCTGAGATTGTATATCCTCATCCTGCTTAATTGCTTTGCTTGCCACTGTGTGGCCAAACCTGCCAATGACTTTACCAAAATCTGCAAATCATTCCTGTTGGTCCATTTCAAGAGCTAGTTAGAAAAAAATGTAAAATCAGTATCCAAATTTGCCTGTGCTGCACTGAAGGTAAATGTATGCCTTGCCCTTATAAATAAATCTCAATTCAACAAATGTAGCTGAACAGCAAGGAAGTCTTACAGATCGATTCAGTTATTATTTTAGGATAAGGAAACTTGTGGTTAATTAGAATCACAATCCTTATTCTGGCCCTGGGTGGCAGAACAGGCCGTGCCTAAAGTATCAGATACACCTGCTCTGCTACTTCACTCACAGATTCCTGTTCCTGGAGAAAAGACAAGAGCCTCACACTCATTATCCATGGCAGTATCCTGCACATCAAACTTACCCATTAGGCCGATCTCCAGGCAGCAGAAGGATGTGTGTCCTGTCTGCCAGGAGGAGCAAGGATTGTTTTCCTTTCCAAGCAGGGTTAGAGGTCACCTCTCGTTGGTGTCCTGGCAGTGAGTAAGGTGTCCTCCTGTTATGATGATCAGGGAAGGGTGGATCAAGTCAGCCAAGGGCACTGCAGACCACAGAACCCCCCTGCAAACAGTTCCTGGAGCTTTACTACACCTTTTTTTCCTTTAGACTTTTCCTTTCTAAGGAGAGTCTCCCTTTTTCCCTGCACATCTCGTTTTTGACTGTGCGTTAGTCATTATTGCTGTGTTATTTCACTGAAGCTACCTGAGTATAGCTTCAGTACCCCAAAAAAATGTGCAGAGCAATTCAGATGCCACTCAGGCAACAGTGTGGCTGCTACAGGTGTGGGCAGGCAAGAGCTGGCCTCCAGCAGATACCTGAATATAGGTTCTCATCCCACTCCTCCTTCCCTGCAGCGCATCACAGTAAGGGGCCATGGGCTATTTCTGTAGATTTAACGCCATCCTGTGAATTCAACCCCCCACCCAGACTGCAGTGATTCATGTGACACCAGAGAAGAAAGAACATAAAATCAGAATTTACCTTATAATGAGACACCAAGCTAGGAGCCAAGGCATAGGACTTCTCTTCCTGTTTTGGCCACAACTTTTGGCAACTCCCCTAATCTCCCAGTTTCCCACTCCTATAAAGAATGGAAAATTCCTGTCCGCTTTTTCTCCTGATCTCTATGTAGGTAAATTTTCATTTCACTCTCCTCATTAATACAACAGAATTTGAGCTGGGAACTGCCATCCAATGGACAAACATAGGAACATCTCTGTGGTGTATTTTTTGACCACCTTTTCCTTTTTGTGTCTCAGTGATGGGCTTGTGAGTCACAGAACTCAGAAACAGAACCTCTTCCCATCATAAAATTCTAATTGCAAATTAACCTTTGTTTGATTCCCTGTAAAAAACATTATTGTCCCTGTAATTGAAAAAGAAGGGAGCACAGTAACAAAGCACCTGTTTATTGCTGAGCTTTCTCTGAAATGTTAAGTATTATCTTATCATCTGTTGCCTGACTTGTGAACTAATTAAAAATATAATGTAAGTACATAGGATTTTTCAGGATTCTATGAGTAATAATTGGACTGCCAGAATACTTTTGCATCTTAAAAATGCTGCTTTTTCATGGAGCTACTACGATATGTTTTAGATTTTTAGCATGACTACATGTTCATATAATGAGAAAGAAAATTTAACGGTGCTTGTAGCTAAATTATCTTTTGCTATTAATAATTTCTCTACACTGACATCAATTCAGTTGTTCTAAAAGCATTTAAATGCTGAGGACAGATTTTGCAGTCTCTTCGCATGCAAACTCTCAGAGAAATCATCTGAGATTTTTATGTACCATCATCTTGCAGTACATTAATAATCTGATTTAAAACATTGTGGAACAGTGGGAAGCCTCCATTTGATATCAACTAGTTTTTCATCCAGGCGTAATTGAAGAGCAGAGATATTTTTTCTGTTGAAGGTCTTTCATATGCAAGTCCCAATAGATGCCAATAAACTGAACATGTGAGTTGTTATGGAAAGATCAGAAAAAAGGCTTTTAGTTACTGGGGAACATTATCCAGTATTTTCCTGCCGCTTTTTGTAGACTTAAGTCAAAATGTCTTATGATTAAAAACATCTGTGGAAGCAAGTTCTGAGCAAAGTGAGGAGAAAAGAAATATTTCTCCTCAAAGTTCTCACTGCAATAAACAATTCTTTTCCTGAGTCTGTAATGGACTAGATCAATAAAACAATTGACGGTAACCATGGGAGAAGAAGAATAACAGCCTCGTTTAACGTTTATAGACTGATGCTGCTGAAAGACTTTCTAAATGCTTTAATTAAGCATCACAACAACCCTATGATGTACCATACAGGAAGAGTTATTATCTGTATCTTACAGGTGGAGATCAGCACTAAAGGCCCCCTCTCCAGGGTCTTGCTGATTCACTCCCAGTCATTTATCCCCACTTTGGAGGATATACCCTCATCTCCATATAATGTTATTTATAGGTCAAGCTTCAGAATAAATGCTCTTGTGACTAAGACTCAGATCTGAAAGAGGTTGTTTTGGGGGAAAGGTGTTGCTGCTTTGGGTACTGAGAATCTGTTACTCTGTGTGTGGGGAGATTGGGAAAAATCAGAACAGAAATTAGGAGCAGACAGAGTGGGAAACTGCATGAAACCAATGCTTTCAGAGCAATATTTGCACACCACATATCTCACCTGTGTTCCTAATATTTTTTAGCGTTTGGGTCCAGGTTATCAAAAATCCTGGCTCATAAGAGCTGCTGGGGTCCCGGGCGGTCCCCAGTGTGTGATCACCTGCAGCTGGACAAGAGACAGTGAAGACAGGGAGCTTACACCCTGACATTTGATATATGTCTCCAACCTTCACTTCAAAAAATTGACCAGGGATTATTTAAATAGAAATATTACAGAGGTGAAAGAATCTTTCTTCTTGTCTTAGACTGTTCTCTCCTAAGAAAGGAAGGAGCCAGGCTCAGTTTCCCTGCTCATCTCCCAGGAGCACGTCCAGAGGTGTCCTTGGATACACCCACTCTCCATCATCCCTAGCAAGGCCTTCCCATCACATTTTCCTGGAGAAAAAGGAAGCATTCTCCTGGGACCTCCCCATTATTTTATCTGATGATGTTTAGCAGAGAGTGCATCTACTCTGGGTATTCTGAAGTACAACTGCAAGATATATAGTCCTAGATGCTCAACAGGTATATAGCAAAAGTGCCTCCATTCCCAACAGGAGATTTTCTGTGTCTTTGGTTCTATTTATCCCTCATCCTTCCATACCCTTTCTATGAAACATGACCAGTAGCCGTTCTTCTGCTGTCCCCTCTGTCTTACTGAACTAAACAGCAGCTTCTGCCTTTCTTTCCTCTTGGCACATTTTTGTTGTGTTGGCTAATGGGTAGCTCCAAGGGAGTGACGTGTTATGAAAATAAACAAGACCAAAGCATTTCCAAATGCAGCATATCAGGTCTACCAAGGACTGGATCCTACTTCCTGCACTGGCTTTTCCCAGGCTGCTTTCACTTACAACTTCAAGCCCTTGACCTTAGCTGGCAGTGGCAGGCGTGGAGGGAACAGCAGCGAATGTACTTCAGTGTATGCAAAGATGTTCTTCCAGGCAGAGATCCTGAAATCCCCTCATTAGGTGCAGAATGAGCCATAAGACATTTATTTATTCAGGGATGATTATGCCATCTTCCATTACAAGCACATGTGTGCCCAGGGAACTGAACTGTGGCTGCTTTTCTACATCACAGACCCCTCTCTGGGACATCCAAAAGGAGTTTCTCTTGGAACCACTGAATAACTACATGTCAAAACCTTTGGCTTTGTCTATGCATCCCCAGCACAGTGGGAGACACACTTGGGTCTTCTGGAGTTAAATTTGGCCTTTCAGGCATAAGATATGAAAAGAAATACTGTCCCTTTACTATGTCTGAGTATGGGTCCTTCTCAGTGCTTCAGAGTGGTTTGTCTTGTCTTGAAAGCCTTTATCTACTGAAGGCAATCTCTTCCACAATATTATGCTATGGGACCAGCCTCTGATTCAGGAAACTGTTTATTGAAATTAGGCTAAATTTCATTACCAAGTTTGGCAGACATCTTTCTTCTTCTCTCATCTCAATTAAAAAATGTTTAGACCCATCATGCATTCATTCACTTCAGTTATATTCTGCCTCTCATTGCAGCATGTGTCTCATCAGAGTACATCCAAACTCCTCCACTGGGGCATAGAGTCACCTCTTGGGCCTTGGGCCTTACAGTTCCCCGTCCCTGGCTGCAGATGACCTCACGTGGCAGCTGTGTCCAAGCAGCTGAAGTCCCATCCTTGCTGTTGAATCAATGGGAATTTCTTTTGTACTGATCCTTTTTTCCTATTAGGAGGCACGGCAGCCTCTATTTGAGAGAGAGATGAGAAGCTGATGGGGGATTTCTGTTTCCCATGTATTTTTTATCCAAGCAGTGTTTGGAGTAGATTGCATTTGCAGGCATCATAATTGTCTGGAGTGCTTTTACCAAAGAGTGCCTGGTAAAAATGGCCTTTTGCTTTCCCCTCCACAGCACTTTCAAATACCTCAGTGCAGAGTGCATCTTTTATCTTCAGCAAAACCAACCAAGAGATGGAATTTTAAGCAGGGACTTTTTTTTTCCCTCTTTGGTTTTCTCTTGCTGCTGTTGTTGTTTGCTTGATTTTTTAGTTTATAAGCTAGGCTTTAGGGTCAGAGAAATGTTTTGACAGAAAGGAAAGAGATTATAACAGATAATGTAGTAATCCATTTGTTGTGGCTGCTGTACTACTGAAATTCGTATACATTGGAGACCACTAATAAAAATTGAGCCATTTACACGTAATTTAGTTGATTGAGTTAGTTCTAACTCTCTTGCAGCTGCCTCTGAAGCGCATAGTTACTTAAGGTTATTATTTTGAGAAGATTTTTAATTTAGATGGATGCCAGAGATGTAGGCTACTTTTATTAGGAGACATTCTGTGCTGTCCTTGTACTGTGCTTTATGTAATTAGTACGTACTTAGAGAGTACAGCTATTTAATAACCCCTCTGTGTGTTCCATGTAATGATTATAATTACACCAACAACCGAGCACAGAACTGGGGTATCCTGCAGGATGTCCTTGTGGTGTAGAACATCATGAATTTTAACCAGTTTCTCACTCAGGTTTGGCTGGGATATTCCAGGTGCACACCACGCTTTGTGGAAACAAAAGTCTTTGTGAGGCAGTCCCAAGGACAGACCCCTCTCCCAGCCAACAAGTCCCTCACACACTGGGAATATTTAGAGATGCAGAAATGCAGGAAGCCTTGGATGGTGTACATGGACAGTAGGAGCTGTAAGTAATCCTCGGGCTGAGTCAGCGGTGGCTAAAATCTAATGCTTGCTCCCCAAAAAGAGTTTTTGGTATAGTTTTTTTTCCCTTTTAGTAGCTGCGCACATATCACCAACACACTGTACATACTTCTCGGCAGAGAGAGAGCTCTGCAAAGGATGACAGATAAGAATAAAAGCCCGGAGTGCAAGGGTAGCCATGTGCCTACAGGCATTAAAATTAGCCTGCAGTCCCCCCGCTTCATCATTACACACTTCTCTGCAAGCTGCATTTCAGCAGCTGTGGCATTTGAGCCAAAGAAGGACAGGGCAGAAATGTGCTGAACAAAAACATTATTTCTTTTCAAGATTATTTTCCTACTAAGAAAACCAAGCTGACAGCCTTTAAAAGTAATAATGCTCTACAAATTTTGTGTGAAAATTATGTTTTTTCCAAGGCCACTGGTTGTTGCTAAGCCAATCTGCACATTCCTAATGTAAGATCTTGAACCATTCTCCTGGCAGGAATCATATCTTAACAGCAAAATGGTCCAGCAGGCCCCCTCCTTCCCTCTTTGAGTTGGTGCTTCCTGGCGCTGGTGACAACACTTGGCCAGTTAAAAAGCCACATCAGGAATAAGAGGAGTCCAAAATTCTCAGTGATGCTCAGTGCCATTGCTTTGAAATGTTTTTTAAGGATAAGCATTTATATTGAAAGAACAAAGCAGATGGGCCCTTTTTCAGATCTTTGTCCATTAGCAGAGAAAGCATCACCTCATAACTGGGTCTCTACCTGACCTTAGTGTGTGGAGTGAAGGCAGGGGAGGCCACTGACCAGATCCAAGTGCTGTCCAACACTTCCTACATGCTCCTGGTGCCAGACCTCACAGAGAGGTCTCCATTCAGCCTTCTGCCAGGTGGATGCTGGCCACGGCCAGGGCACCATGGCCTGCTCTTCCCTGCAGTAGTTCATTACTTTTGCCCAATTATTCACAAAACAGTTTATGCTAACGAACTTCAGCAGGTCAGTTGTTTCCAAGTTGCCTCACTCCCGTCACAGGTCCCACTGCAGCCAGAGGAGACTCAGCTATTTCACACCAGTGAAAGACACACCCTAAAAATGCTGACATCCCTGATTTGCCGCAATGATCCTCTTATTTTCCCCTTTTGTAAAGGAGAGTAGCAAAAAGCAAGTGACTTGCAGAATTATTCATGCTAAACTTCTTCAAAGCTCTTAGATATTCAACACATTCACAAGCATTTGTTAGATCTTGGAATAATTTTGCAGAAAGAGTAATCTGATAACAAATCCTTCAGTTTATCTCCCTGCAATCCAGTCTGCTCTTTGAGTTACTCCCTTTGGCATCAAAATCCTTTCAACCAAAATGTCTTTTATGTTCTTCATTGCCAACCCTTTGCTCATTACAGCTTGGGATGTCTAATTTCATTAACTTGCTGGTAAGAAGGTGGACATTGGCCCAGTAATTTTAATTTCTTTGGAATGATGAGAGACAGATTTCTAGTGCAAGTTGCTGAAATGAAAGAAAATCATCCCTGCAGAACAGTTGACTGAGCTAAATGTATTTTGGTGTGGTACACTGACAAACGTTACACCTTTTCCTGCCTTACACAAATGTAGAGCTGGCTCCTCTATAGCTAAGGGAGAGACACTGTCCATGACAGTGGTTTCTGCCCTGCTGTGTCTACAGCCATGCCACAGGGTGTGGAGAGGTGGATAAATTTCTGTGCTCAGCACATGAAGAGCATCATAAATCTGCATTCTGGATTGATCACAGCTGTTGCTATCTGAAGTACCTACCTGAGAAGTGCAGCCAGCCCCAGGCTTCTTGTATACTCCATGGAGAGACAGGCACACTGGGCAGGTGAGCAGCAGTTAGGCTGAATGTCACAAGTGCTCGTTTTTTAACGTATTTCTGCTCAACTTGAGACTGAGATCTAGTGTGAAACTCTGATGTAGGTCCTTGGCATCTTTCAAACCTACAACACCATCGCTACCTGTCAACTGAGAGCACCTTGAGACTCAGATCTCCACACCTCATGCAGGGAAGAGGGCTTTTATTCTAGGAATGACAGTAATGTTGAGGGAATAACAGAAAGAAGATTTTCTAAAATGCACTGTGCCAGTGAACAGAGAAAATGTGTTTCGTAGGTTAGCATGTTGCCCATAAGCAGATCTGACAGTTTAATTTTCTAACATGGTGCCTGGAAAACTTGAAATGAGCTTTTCAGTTAAGTGCAGGGCACAGTGTCTCCACAGTGTGTCCAGTGAAGACTTTCAGCCATATCTCCTCTCCCTGCTCCTCAGCTTCCTCGTTCTGTCTCTTTCCTTCCATGAGATGCACTTCCAGATATAACTACCAAACCAAAAGTCTCTGTGTTTGTCTGCTGGCTTTACCATGCTGTAGCGTGGATAGGAATGTTGCTTTGTTAGCAGGGATTCAGAGATGCAACAACATGAAAGTTTAGCAAGAGAATGACTTATTTATTAATTTACAATACCATTTATATATCCTAGTTCCATAAACCCATTGGACAGTGTCCACACTTGTCCTGGGGTGATTGGCTAAAGCCCTAGACACCCACTTCAGACTATTTGTCTAACGTACTAAAAACAGAACTTAACAAAAACACCAGATGTGAAAGTTATTTACAAAACCTATCTTGCTGTTTACATAACTTGCATGGTAAAGGAAAACTTCTCACAGAATTAATGCAAGAAGATGAGAAATTCTCCTGCTAGCAGCATTTCAGTATCCACACAGGGATACCCTCATATGCTTCTTTGACAACCAAAACTGTCAAGACCTGAGTTCTGGATACCAGCACTGCACAGATGACTGTTTCTAGCTGGAAAAATGATGCAAAAGTGCTTCAGCACACATGCAAATAAGGTGCTGTAATGGCGTTATCTTAGTGTTGACAAAACCCAGCTAATTTTCATATCCAGGATGTACAAGGCTAGTCAGCACTGACATCCTTGTTCCTATAATGTGGGGAATAAATGGGACACCTCTTCCTGGCCCTGAGAGAGGGAGAGGTCTGAGGATCACATTGTCTAGCATAGGACACATATGGCTCAAGGTACGAGTTAGATACCCAACTGCTCCATGTTATTTCAGGACAGCAAAGTCTTGCACAATTCCTAGAGGAACAAAACTGAGAGACCTGGACATGTTTAACCGAGCACTTAACTTGCAGTGATTTACAGCAGTTGACATTGCAGCACTTAAAGTTTTACCTACCATGATAATGACGTGAACTCTACATGCCCGCTGAAGGTCCCAGTGAGTAAGCAGTGACAGCAGATAGTGCTGCAGACAAATGTAGCTGCTGTGATCCAGGGCATTCAAGGGAAAAGAGGAAAAGTCCAAGCAGAAGTCTCCAGACTCAGCAGACCACGGGCAGGCATTGGCACAAATGTATTCCAAAGTGCTTGAGAGACATTAAAAGAAAGTCTTTTGCATAAGTCAGATGCTCGGAAATTCATTCTGACAGTGGGCATCATTTTTTCCCCCACATGCATGCAAGCATTTGCCAGTCAAATGGTTGCTGATGCTGATGATAAGTTTCTGGCCTAAGATACCCATAGGCTGCAAATATGAACCTTAATTTCTGTGTGTGAGGGGGTGTCTGTGGCAAAATGAGAGAGGCTACATCTCACTCCCTTCTTGCTTTGACATGCTTTTGGTCACCTGCATGTGGTAATGCCCAGGACACCATGCCTGAGTGCCACTGTTGATGTGAAGCCACATGAAGCTGTCACAGGTGCGAGAACAGATGTTTCAGCCAGCCTTTCCCTTTGCTTCTCCTTTCCACCATGGAGTCACGGATCTTTAAGGCTGAAATGTCTGTTTTGAGTATCAAGCCGTGGCCCTTTGTTTGCCAGCAGCGGGCAGTAGGCATTCCTGTGCTTGGGGTTAATGGGGAAAGAGGAGAGTGTATTTGCCCAATGTGTTTCTTGCTCACCAAGGTCAGATTGAGGCCAGTGAAGACTTTGATCTAAGTCCCTGTGCAGCTCAGGAACAAGCATCCCCATCCTGAGATCATGCTATTTTCTCTAGGAGAAGCTGCAGCGATCTCTGTTAAAAGTAAAACTAAAATACTTCAGCCTCAAATGCTGGCAAACCCGTGACATGACCCTGGAAGATCCATTCCCACAGCCAGCACCCCTCCCAGTCAGAAATGAGTGCCGTGTTCCCAGTCCTGCCATTCCCAGCTGTTGGATCTGTTCTCCCAGCCCTCCCCTCCTCCGAACCTTTCCACCCTGAAGGCAGTGGTGGGTTGTGCTGGTGGCAGCTCCTGAAACACACATTGTGTTCCTCAACTCCTAGCAGCTCCTGCATGGTTTACAGAGATGCCACCGTGAAATGCTATGGGAGCAAAAATGTTATCGCTCTGTGTCGGCGGCTTGAGAAAATTATAGCTGAGTTTCTGGGTTTTTTAAAAGCTGGTAGCTCTATCTCACTGCCCAGAGTAATTTAACTTTGCAGACTATGAAGGGAGAATGCTAAAGTGGTTTTGACTGGGAGTTAATCCATTAATTCCGCCGAAGTACCCAAATATGTCAATCTTTGGCTCCAGCTTTCAGCTTCTAATAATTGCCCAGGGACAGAATTCGGGTGTTACTTCAAATGTGAGATGACGAGGAAAACAACCCAGGAGTTGATTGCAGAAAATGCAGGATTTAATCTTCATTATCAGCTTCCCCCCTGTAGAATTTGGGGGGCACCCAGCAGCTGATGGGAAAGGCTGACCTCTGCCTTGCCAGCCTTGTGGGCAAGCTTTGCAGCATGCAGAGCAGAGCCAGCCTTCCCGGAGTACAACACTGCTGGGAATCTCATTTGGCTGAGCTTCTCATTATCTCAAGGATTTTGTCAGTCAGAGCTGCAGTAACCAGAAAAAAAGCTACTTCAAACAGCTCTGATGGTGTTAAGGTCCTTTAGGAGGAAGGGGAAACCATCCTGGGATGTTTTCATTTTGGTTCTTCCAGGATCATGGACTGCAGACCAGTACACAACACAAGCACTTAGAAACATCTTTACACAGAAAAGAATGAAGCAAGAATCAGGGCCTAATTCTGTACATCAGCTCAGCCGAGAGAGCTTTCTGGTTTTATTGCTGGAAGTTTTTTGACCTTTCTGATCCAAGGAGCACTCTGGTGGATCTGGACTGGGATAGGTTTCTTTGTGTAATTTACAGTTTCAGGTACATGATGGCTCTTTCATATCTGGAAGAAATGGATGTGATGCAGCCTGTGTGGAGGTGTGTGTGTGCTTATAGCTCATGATTGTTGGGTTTTTAATAGTTGCCTGTTGTTCTTTAAGCAGACTCTGATTCCAAGTGTCTTCATGGCTTTCACGTAGTGCGAATGGCACAAAGTTATTGAAAACGTTGCTCTTCCAGATGCAATGATTAACATAAAAATTAATTGGACAGCTAAAGAAACCCAAAGCTAAACTTTGCACAAACAAACGTGCTGTGCATGAGAACCATTGCTAGTTAGAATTACACACTACACAGACCTCACACACAACCGCTGGTTTTGCCCACAGCAGCATGAAGATGTAAAGCTTTTTATTTTCTTGCTGATATCTATCCCAAGGGGATGCCATTTCTTACAGGAATCCTTCCCAGCAGAGTTTAGCTCCTGAAAACATGTGTCTCACCTTTACATTAGCGTGACAGTGAGAACCTTAGTTCTGTTTTGTGCCTTTACTCCTGCTTTGGAGTACAATTGTACGGGTTGCTGAGCACCTTCGCCTTCCACCAACATCAGGGCACATTAAAAGGCACAGAGGGAACTGAGCACTGAGTAGGATCAGCCTGTGATGCATCAGTATTGAGGTCAGACTTACAATGCATTAATATCGTTCAACAGAAATATTAGCTGTCAAGAAGCTTAGAATTATTCTTTTTATGGCTTAGGGAATAGTATTATAGTAGGAATGATGGGAATATAAATTCAGAGGGTGTTTACAAGGTGGGAAAACACGAGTCAACACAAACGGGCTATTATCTGTGTTTGGTGGTGCCTGATTCTCAGTGAAATGAACGTGGACAAGTTGTGCTGAGTTGGCTTTTCAAGGTTAGCGGAGACACGGAGCCGTTCCCAGGGGAGGCTGAGGAGCAGACGGTGATGGAGACGAGCTGCAATACAAGATGTCAGGTTTTACACCCCACAGCAGTGTTTCCAAAAGCAAATGATGGAAGATGACTATGGCCCTGATGAAGCCATTTGGTTCATCATGATCTATGAAACACTGTCTTCCTCCTCTACCCCAAGCCCCCAGCAGACCTGCAAGGGTCAGTGGGGTCAGGTCCTTCTGTCAAAAATGCTGTGGCTTGCCAAAAAGAGGTTGAGACAAGGCACAGAAATTTCTTCAGAGAATTGGAAAAATAAAAAACCCTCCAGAACAGCTCCAAATACTACAAAACCTGTGAACTCATCATGTATGTTGCTTTTAGAGCTTAACACCAACACAAAAATACCTGTCAAGAAATCCAGAAGTGAAAATGCAAGAGGGAAAGAGGTGAAGTCAGCCACTATTTGTTAATAAATGGATTTCTGAAAAAATATTTTCCTCTTAGGCACCATTAAGTCCGCTGGTGACATCAGCTCTCAAACTATGTCACATAAAAGTCTGGTCAGGTCAAACAAAACATTCCGGCCTGGACTTAAAAGGGAATGTTTTGAAAAACTTTTGGCAGATTGGAAAATATAACAGCCTTCAATTTACATAACGATGGCGATTCCAAATATTATAATATCTTTCATGTAACGGAACACCGTGAAGTTATTAAAATATCTGGCAGATGAAGCAGTAAGACAAAAAATAAATATTGCGTGTAAAGAAAACCTAAAGTAATATTTGGCTTCCAGGGCCATGTCAGGCACGCATGTGGGTTGCAGTAAATTGCAGTCAGATATCAGCATCTAGTTCAAAAATGGTTAATTTTATAATTATTTACCGCAATTTAAAATGAAGTGGAAAAACTTTTTAGCACTGGTTTTTGGGTTTTTTTTTCCCTTTTCTGGAGATAAGTCTACTAATTCAACTGTTTCCAAAACTTCAGATACTTTGGTTATTTTTCAGAGATGTTTAATCAATAACTGCTGTTATTTTACTTCCAGGATAGAGTTTTACAAAAAGGTCATATGTTGAGTGCTTCTGAAATATAAAATGTCTTGGAAAGGCTCTAGAAAATATTTCCTAACAGAAGACTTCAAAATGGCTTTGTGGGAATAGGAAAATCTGTGGTTCTGCCACTGAATTAATGTAAAAACAGAAATAGTCTTTGAAAGCAAGAAGGATGAGGTGAATTCTGTGACCTGGTGTTTTCAGGTCAGGCTAAATAATGAAAATTGCTAAATTGTAGCCTTAATAATCTATGAAAAATATCCTCAAGGTATCCCAGTAATGCAGACATTCTTCCTGTCTCAAAAGCAATTTTACCACACTGGGTTTTTGCCTTCTCTGTTCCTCATGACAAAATGTCCCACATCTCAAATACATCATGATATTCCTACTGCCTCCAATTTAGTCCACCAGTAATCGTATTATACTTCCCCTGCATATTGATCTTGATGAAGCAGTGGCTCCAGCAGCTCCCTTTGGTGCTTTTAGGTGGAATATCTTCAACCACTGGAATAAAGTCTGGTGTAATTAAAGACCTGGTGCTGGGGACTTCACTACATGTACACGAACAGTGTTTGGTACGCACACACTGAGTTGGTCTTCACACAGAATGGGACTGTAAATGTTTGGGCTGCTACTAAAACACAGCTCCAAAGCTGAAGAATTAATTTGCTTTTCCCAGAGTCTCTGGTGGTACCCGACACTGCAGTAAATGCTCGATCCTGAGCAATTCTGCAACGTGCAAATACACCCTGGTGAGAGCAGGGTATAACAGGATCATCAGAGCATCCTAGAATGGGATTGGTTTGGGTTGGAAGTGACCTTAAACCTCCTCTAATTCCAAACCCTCTGCCATGGTCAGGGATACCTTCCTGTAGATTAGGTTGCTCAAAGACTGAGTTAGGTCTCGGTCATGGTGCAGGCACTGGGTTGTGGCTGGTCCTTGTGTGTGTGTTAGTGTAGAGTGAGCCTGCAAAACCCTCCCACCATCGGACAATGGCTCTGATAGGTGTTAGATGTAGAAAAATATTATCCCTCCTGCTTCATAAAAACTTGGCATTGAAAGTACTTGATTGTCACACACTCATCACATTTATCTCTGTATTCATGTACCAAGAAAAAAAAAAACAAAATTAGCAAATAAATCTTGAGAGACCTCCAGTCCAACATTCTTCAATTAGCAAGACACCTACAGGAAGTCTTTCAACCCTGACACCTCAACTATTAGTCCTTCTTTTGACCTGACTGAGTGAAAAGTTTGTCCTACCAACCTGCAATATTAAGACCTTCAGACTTGGGCATTTCTTCCAAACTGAGAGCTGAGTGAAGGCCACATCCCCTCCCTGACCCCTCCCATGCAGTTTTTCCTGACGCCTAATCAGGTCTGACATGATCTCCTGAAAGGTCCTCAGTACCTTCAATTCTGTCTTGATATTTAAGGGCTAGGTCATGGTGGCTACATTGTTCCTGTTTGGCTTCTCCATCTTTGTGAAGTTCATCTGTCCCACTGCTTTGGAACAATACATCACGTTAACAGCTGCAGTCAGGACAGTTGCACAACATGCAGGACACAAAACTGATCAGTATTTGTGGAACAGTGTTACTGTCTGGATATTTTTCAAACAGATGATTTCCTGGTTTTTTCCTTGCTTAGATGCAGGATGGGATCTGAGGTGCCCCAGTGCTCTTCGTGGAGCAGAGAGAGAGGAGAATTGGCCACTTGTAGCTTAATTTTCAGGATATATTGAATTCAGTGCTAGTGCTGGTTAGAAAGGCCATGCTTCTCTAGCAATTAGAAAACATCTCATTCTGTATTTGAGAAATAAATCCTGGTAAAGCCAGGTGACTTTTCCCTGCTCTCTTCTGACAAGACTCTTGTTCCCAGGCTGCCATTCCCTGTTTCAGGTCTGGCTGTTAGCACACGTCTCGTGCTTCTACCTGCCCACAGCCCTCATCCAGATCCCCATCTTCTGATCACACTGGCATCAATAGTTGTATTCTAGAGATTAAAAACAGGAAAAGAGAGCCCAGCCCCTTTTTCCTAACCTGTTTTAAGTAAACAAACTACTTTGGCAACTCCCCTTCACCACTGCAGCCCCACGTGAGGCTCTCCTCTCCAGCCAAGCTAAAGGGTCCGTAGTTTTGCCTGTTTCAGGGGGATCCACAGGGATTATCACACGAGAAAAAGTCATGCAGGGCATGGGTAAACCTCTCTTTGATCTAAAATCTGCTCTGTGGAGTCAGTAAACCTTTCAGAAATGGGATCATCAAGTACAAAGAGTCTTCCTGTCTGTCTGTCCCTCCTCTGCTACACACCGACTTGCCTGGAACAACTGCTGCCTGAAAGGATATCCTGCTCCATTTAGTGGGTTTTGGGGAGCAAGGGGAGAGAGGGGGAGGCTTAATCGCCTTCCCAGCAAGTTTCACTAGATGGCAGTAAGCTGAGGGAAATGAGGGAGAAACCCCATTTTTGAAGGACTTGGTAAAAACCTCAGTGACCAGCTGCTTACTCAGCATTGCACCCCGAAAAAAGAGACTGCTCCTCAGAAGTAGCACCTCTGTAAAAGGCATCATGATTTATTTACAATTAATGTCTCTTCAGCCTCTGTGAAGGCTGCCACTGTCAGGAGACTGTCCAAGCTGGAAAACTCCTGCCTTCACCGGCTGCTCTGCAGGGATGCAGAAATTTGCCTCTTGCCACCCAGTTTCTCCCTCTGCCAGGTCGGCTTGTCAGATGATTTCCTTTGGGGGTCCAGCTTTTCTGCAGCCCCAAAACAACCTCAAAGGGTCAGTTCATGCCCAGTACCCTGGAAGGGTTCCTTGCCCACCCTTAGGACACTCAGCAGGACACTCAGTGCCAGCAGTGTGGTTTGGTTTTCCTGCTGCACTTAGATGCTCACAACGTGCCATTTCATTCAGGTGGGAATTCTTTAGCTGGGTACTGGGTGTAACCCCTTGATTTGATGCTGGGCACCTGGCTTGCCCCTTTCCTCTTCTTCCTTGGTTGCAGGATGGCTGGTGGCAGTGTTCTGCCCCACATACAGTCTGGGGGCTGCAGTGCTGTGTTAGACTGTGCAGAGATATCTGAGAGTAATGCAGCCACTCACTGAGTGGGACTAGAAGGTGCTAATTGCTTCCAGGAGGCTTTTCCCTGCAGGTTCCCTGTGGATATTGTCAAAGCAGGCTGAGGCTAGCCAGGGAAGCACCACTGTGGGAAGTGCTGTCAGAAATGAGAGGCCGTCAAAAATTTGTCAAAATAGGTTTGTTTCAATAAAAGTCTGCACAAGAGACTTCCCAGGCCAGCAGTGGGAAGGAGTGTGTCAGGGTGACGAGTCCCTGAGTAAGACACTGTCCTCAAGCCCCTGTCCCAGGCACTTTCAGTGCTGGCACAGGGACACCTCCTTCTCCAGGCTCCTATGAGAAGGTCCAGAAGTCTCTCAAGTTTTGTTTCCTGAAAAAATGCAACAACCCCCAAGTTTAAATTCACATATTTCTACCCCAGAAAACCTTCTAGTGGAAGGTCTCTGTCCATGGCAGGGGGGTTGGAACTAAATTATCTTTAAGATCTCTTCCAATCCAAACCATTCTGTGATTCTGTGCTCGGAAGGGAATTTGAGGGTTTTTTTCTCTCAAGCTCTCATCCCAGGCTGCACAATGAAGCAAATGAACCAACCTCCTTGTGCATGAAGAGTAAAAGGACCCAACTCCCTGGCAGACCCAGGGAGAACCACAGGGTGTCCCTGGTGCAAACACAAAGCTTGAACGCCATTTCAAATTTTAGCATTGAGGCAAAAAATCTAGGGAGACTTTTGCAATAAGCTGGGACTATGTCAACACAGAGCTCACTGGAGCAGAGGACAAGAAGGAGATCTGAGCTACAATGAGGAGCATTCTTCATGGAATGGATTCAGCTGCAACATTCCCCCCAAAAAGCCCTAGAACCCCAGTCTCCCAACCTCACAGCCTGTGTACCTAAGAGGTGGCAGGTGGTTAAATCAGGAGATGGCTTAATTTAGATGAAGAGTGCTACCTGTGCTGGTCTCTCCCTCTTTCTGTTGGCTTTTGGGGGAACTTAAACTCTTATTTTAGGAGATCTGGATGACCTGCTTATGGCTAATCATTTCACATTTCACTGATGCAGTGTCTGAGTAAAACAGAAGGGCCCCAAAGCCCAAGGCTGTATGTTTCATATCAATCTCTCTTACAAACAGAAATAGCCTTGCAGGACCCAATTCTCCCCAGTTTTGTTATAGCCCTCAGTAATTATTTGGAATTGAAAATCCTTTCTAAAACGTGGTTTTAAATGAAATATTTGCTGCTTGGACAGATTTACAAGTTGGGCAACACTATGCAGAGCTTTTCTCACCTTTTTGTAGCCTTCCTTTCCTGCAGGACGTTGAAGTGTTGTACAGATGAACAATGCAATGCCATTTTCAGTCACATAAAATCAACCTTACTTTAGTGGGTGATAAGAGCTCCCAAATGCATCTTGGCTATCCCTGGAGGTTGGCTGTTCAAGATCCATGCAGCCTTGCTGACATCAAAGATGACACTGCCGTGACTTTCCAGGACTTTACTCCCTTTTGTTCCTCATGCCCACTTAGAATGAAGTTGATATAATGAAACAAAGATATTAAACCCAGCTATTCCTTATGCATACTTGTCATGAACACACAAGCTGTTGTCCCAGGAAATCTCAGTGATCTTTCAATCTCGTTGCTATTAAGCTTCTTAAAATTACTACAAGCAAGCAACACCAGTGCTTGTATTTGTTTAAAATCAGAGGGAAAAAATGAACTTTCAGTAATAATGCTGATGTTGATAATATCAGGCTCTCCTACCCTGGGCATGAACAGTCATCTTCTGCTCATAACCCATCAGGGATTCCAAATCAGGTACTCTGAATGTGAAGCTTTTGAAAGCACCAGCTGTGCCATGTTAATTTGCTACTACAGAGCTCAGCGAGGCCGGGGCTCCAAATCGCCTGCAGCGCTCCTGGTATTGATGTGGCTGATCAGGAGCTTTCCAGGTTGGTTTGAGGTGATGTAACCTACACCTCACTAAGAAGATTAAATACATTAAAGGAGGTTACTGCAAGCACTGCACTGTTGCATGCTCAGCAAGACTGCTGTTAATTATTGCAAAGCCACCGGTCTCTGCTGCAGGGATTGTGTCAGCCTTTGACTGCATTGGTTTAGGAAGCAAAGAGAGATGGGGTGCACTTTAGCATCCCATTTTAAAAATTGTCCATGGAAAACTAGCAGACAGCTGAGAATACAACCAAGAAATGGATAGCATCATTATTTTCCTTGCATTCACAGGTGCTGTCCTTACAAGCAGCTGTTTTCTAAAAGCTTTAGGTTGTCACATAGGAAGATGGAAACACAGCCTGCTACTGCTAATGAGATTACAGACTCTAATGCCCTCCAGAGAGACCAAAAATCCCCATTCAGTAGAGGACTTAGAAAACAGGGAAGGGGTGATTAAAGGTGAGCTCTTACACAGCACTGTCACAGCAGTGTCCATCCCCCTCCAAGAAAGCCTACTGCACACACCAAGGATGCCTCCAAACTCCTCATCCCACTGTGGTCAACCGCAGATATTTACTCATGAATACTCTTGAGAATGTATTAATTGCCATTTGTTTCATGGGATGACATCATTCAGTGGAGGAGGGGAGCATAAAGACCATGACACTAAGCTGGATTTTAGGTAGATTTTGAGTAAATCAAAACCAAAAGTCCCTGCAACCAATCCCTCTCAAAAAAGCCCCCAACAAACCAAACCACAAACAAACAAACAAAAACAATCCACCAGGAAAAGCTATCTTTAAAATATTTTGGAGTTAGGTTTACGAAAAAACCAGCAGAGGTTCCCCAGCCCCTGGAATCCAAGGTGTTTTATCAGTTTGCTCTAAGTAGTGTGACATCTGCACACTTCTGTGTGTAGGGGGAGGAAGATGGTGTTGGTATGTTGTGTACTGACAGTCTGTGATAGTGCAGGACACAGTGTTGTTAAAAAAAGCCAGCCTCTGGTGGATGGGATTCCTTATGGCAGCTATAATGATGGGAAATTGAAGGAGAAGGCTCATCTCTCAGGTCAGACTTCCTGGGATGAGACATGAAGACTTAGACCTTCCAGCTTTAAGGGGCAGGCAGCTGCAAATGTGGAGCTGGGTCTCCACCTGGATTGGACCTAGAACAGTGAAATCAGTGGTTTGGGTAACTTAGTCCTACCACTACTGTAAATGAGAGATTAGCCAGGTCCTTTGTGCATGTGGTGGGCACACTGGTCTAAATGGATCATTGTTTGGACTCAGAGGGAAAGGGGGCTTTCTCATGAAAAAGAAGAGCTACGCTTTTACAGATCCAATTCCTATTAACACCTTTGATCTCCTCAGTTACCTCAGGCAAAGTTTTCCCTATCTCTCAGTTTCAGTTACCTGATAATAACCTTTATCAGCAGCAGGGGACCATCCTGCTTCTCCAGAGGAGAATGTCTGTATTGCTCAGAGTGCACATCCCTGTTCTGCTGTATCCATTGATATCACAGTGTGGAAGAATTTCACCCAGTCAGGAGAAGCAGATGAGGTGGTGATATTTAATATTCCAGTAGCATCAGAAGAAAGGATACTTTCATCACTGAAGCCTTGGGGTCTTGGCTCTTGGGATCATTTCTCTAGTTCCAATAGCCTCTGACAGGAGAGGGCATTTGCAGCTGCATCAGTGCGGACCAAAACTTGGCTGCACACAGACACCTCTGAGCAGTGTTTCCAAAATGCTTGGTAAAACTTGCCCTGAGCCATAATTGTGGTCTTAATCTTCTCTCCATAACATTTTCCTCTTTCTCTCAGTATCACTTCATTCTGCCAAAGTCAATATTTCAGCTGTTGTTTGCTTTAAATTTTATGTTTATTCTCAGTGTTCAGATTTTATTAATTCAAATCCTTTTTATTACTGTTTGTCAGCCTTAATTCAGGGGTGTGTATCATTTGTAGGTGGAGTAGTATGACTACTAAAAGGCTCCCTGACATAATTTGCTACCCTGTTAACAGCAGCAATAATTTGAGCAATTAGCAAAGCCTTGACATGGGCTGTAGCTTCTCTGTCACACAGGAATACCTCCTTGGTGCAGCTGCCATTCTATTTATTACTCCTCCAGCAAGTCCCAGACTGAAATAGTGCCCCAGGAGAGTAGCCTGTAATCAGTCCCCTTGCAATGGCTGTGACTGGATGAACACTAAATAAGTCCTGGCCTTGATTATATTAACGAAGCTGTGTGGGGAATGCCCACCAGGAAATCCACAGATGGAGCAGCCCGTGTGCTCACAGCATCTCCGACAGTCCCTTTGCCAGTGACCACGGCTTTCATAACAGAAGCGTCACTTCAGCTCTTGGAGATCAAACCTGCTGGGATCCTCCCCCAAGAGAAGCTGAACCAATCCCCCAACTGCTCATCTTCATCTTGTCCAGTGGCTCCTGGCAGCGGTGAGCTTTGTCCCTTACATTACGTACACCACTGTGGCCCCTTGTACGCAGTGCACGGTGGCAACATTCAGTCTCCTTCACCAGTAAGTACTGGGAAAGCTCCTGCAGACTGACAGGGCATCACTGGTTCAGCCAAGGGGCACATCAGAGTCTCAGAGGAGATCTCCAAGACACCTGGCAGTCCTGTGTTTTACCATCTCATAATTTGGACAGGGAATTGAGACAGGGATGTCTCACACAGAATAAAAACTCATGACAGAGCTGGAATTGCCTCAGGCCCTGAAGGCACCTCTGCACCCTGAGACAATCCCTTTCCCTAGCAAGGCAGGATTAGAGCCTGAATCAGAAGGAGCCATGGAGAGCAACCCAAGCCCCTGACTGGCCAGTCTGGTGGGATTCGGAGCCCATGGGTCCCGTCAGTGCACTGTGACACAAAACACAAAGCTTTAGCTCTAGGAAAAAACAGCTTCTTTAAACACCCTGGAAAATTTCACATTAAAAAACCCTGTGCAGTGTCAGAGCTTAAAGCCACCATGTTAAAGCTCTATTTTTGGATCTTATTAAAATAGATACAATCTGTGCATAAAATAAATTACTTGGCTTACAATTTTCAGTTCAGTTAAAGTTTTACAAGTGCAGTAATTAACAAACTTGTTCCGCTTTTTGCCATCAAGACCCTGATTCAGCACAGGGTTTTGGTGAGGTCTGTGCTTGGCTGGCCTCCCTCAGGTGGCTGAGGGCAGGTCACAAGGTCCTAGCCCAGAGGGGTGCTCCCCTCTGCCTCTGCTCTGCAGGCTTGGAGGGCTCCACACCAGCCAGTGCCCTACGAGCTCATTCACGCACACCTCAGCTTTTACTCTGCACAGCCAGACCCACACGAGAGGGTTGGAAGCCACTTCCTCACCTCAGCAGTGTCTGGGATGCAGTGGACACAGGGTGACAATACTTGCAGATGTCCATCCCAGAAGGATGTGGTTGTGGGATAGATAGCTGAGATCCATGCTTGTTAGCAGTGTGGGCTGGAGGCAAGTTTGAGCTGGCTTGTAAGTGTCTAACACACTGTGTTGATTAACTATAGATTATCTGCTCAGGAGGGATCATTACGTTCAGCTAAGCTGCCCTGCAGCACAACAGAGTCCTGCAGCCTCACTCCTGCATCAGCAGAGTAAGGAAAGTTCTGTTCCCAAGAGCCTCTCCAGCAGGACAGGTGCTTGGAGCCAGGCTTGAGTTACATCCTAGACTTACCCTTTCCTTTTGCTGAAGTTCATCAGCAGGATCTCAAAATGAGCTTAGAGCTAAGCCAGCCCAGACCTGATGAACTCACACCTAGAACAAGTTAAAGTCTCTGTTTCACAGAAGCAGACCTTGAGACTGACAGGTTGAAAGACTGCACAAAATAAGGTCAGAGTATACAAAAGAGTGCAGTCTGCTTCAGCAAGCAACTGGCATCTGCAACCAGGAGCAATTTAAACCATTTCCTGTGAGTTGCTGCATGACGTGATCGAACAGGAATAAGTATCTGGAATTATAGGCCAAAAACATAGCACAATTGAATTGCTGATTTCTCTGTTAGGCTCCCTGAGATAAAAGAGTTGTCCCCAGGGAAAAGAGAGACTTGGGGAAAGCACGAAAGGCACGGCTGATGTTTTTCTGCTTTGCGTATAATCCCCTGAGAATTGGAATGTCCAAAAGCTTGTGACAACACAAGCGGGACTAATGCTCTGGGATCACATGAGCCATTATCGGATTCACAGGTGAAGATGGTAATAAAGTGGCTGAAAAGCCAACTGCTAGTGAGAGAGCGAGGAACAGCAGGCTCACTCGGTTATGGGCCGTGCCAGAAACACCTCTTGAGATCAAGCAGCAAAAATAATTAGGGTTGGGAAGGCAAGGAGTGAGGTTCCCAGATGGTGCAGGCAATAGATAAGGAGTCATCCTTTTTATCTGCTGCCAGGCCATCCGTTCATCCAGTTTTGTGGCTGACTCAGATCTCTGTCAACATGCAGGGCCCTGCGCCACTGGAGCTCTCAGGGCAGTGTTGCTTCCAGCCTGCATTCAAGGCTGGGCAAGCTGTGTCTTGTTTTGAGGTTTGGTTATTTGCTTTTGTGTTTACACGACAGAGAAGAAACTCTTGCCAAGGTGAAGAAGGGTTGGCACCCCTCTCTGGAGGATCACAGCTGGACGCCTGAGGGTGGATAACCTGGCTGCACCACACATGGCTCCCACACCACGCTGTGTAACACTGGATGCAGCAGGGATGACCTTTGCCAAACCTGTGGTCCTGCATGGTACATGTGGAAGCCCTGCCCAAAGACCAGCTCCATCATTGCTTGCTCATTCAGCAAATATCAAACACAGGGGTCATCTGACCACAGCCACGACGGTCTGCAAACCAGTCTGCCTTTCCTTTCCAGGTCTGTCAGTGTCCACACACAAACTTGCAATCTGCCCACAGAGAAAGTCACAAATGGTCTTTTATAGCTCCCTGTGTATGTGATTTTGTGCAGGTTTGACTCTGGTTGATGGTGCACCTGATCAAGTTCTTTATTGCGGAGCATGTGGAAGGAGTGTCCTCTGTTGTTGCATTTACCTGAATATGCACTGGCATTTACAATTACATTGGCTACAACAAAAGTCTCTCAGGCACCCTCAGCCTCCAGGAAGCAAGGTGATCAACCCCCGAGGTCAGGAAAACACCTGTTCCTTAGGGCAGCATTGCACAGGCTAGGCCTGCTTTTCAGTTCCAGTGCCTTTCTTTCAAAGCACACAGTCCTAAGCCTCCAATGGATAGAGCGATAGGTTTTTACAGCATGGAGATGTGTCTTAGAAGGACAGACCTTTGAGAGTGGATGAATAACAGGACTGGTCAAAAGCAGATGTCTGTCATAAGGTCTGTCTGAAACACAGTAATCAGAAGCTGCCTATTGAGCTGCCCAGAATTTTTCTGGCTGTGTTGGTGATGGCAGAGCAGAGCAGATCCAGACTGTCTCGAGTGTTCACGTTAGGGTACCTGTGGCGGAGCCTTTCTTTCTGGGTCATGCTGGTAGCACAGAAGTGTGTGGCCACCCTGCCACACGTATAAGCACCCAGCAGTGTGGCAGCAGGTGAGCTTTAGCAGAAGAGATGTCAAGCTAAACGGGCTTGCTTGAGATAGATCAAGGCATTTAATAGATCCAGTTTATGTGCAGTGCAGCTGCATGCCTATGTTTCAGATCAGTATTATCAAGGTGGGTGGCCTGTACAACCAAGTTGCAGAGAGGACACAGAGTGCCAACATTTCCTGCACCTCCTGCATTCAGTGGTGTTCATGGAAACCTGGTAAGTTCTCAGAGAGGGAAAGGGAAATCTATCAAATCCTTTGCAGTGTGGCTGTGAAGCAGCCTCCTTCGCAAGCCCATGCTACTTTTGAACAGCTTCTTGCTTCACAGGATTGTGTCAGATCCTCCCTCTTTGGACAAAGATGTGAGACATGCCAAAGGCAGGGACGTAAAGCTCTGGAGGGAGGAGAAACTTCAGTGGGGAGAAGAAAAGAAAATGGGGTTACAGAAATGGGGTGTTCATGGGAGCTTGTTAGGGGTCGTGTTTGCAAGGATATCACCAGGAACCATCAGTCTTGGAGCGGCAGTGAGAAGCAGAGGGAACACTAGGTCGTGCTGTTTCCCTGAATTCCTGTGCAGCAGTGCTGGGCTGGATTGCACATTTGTCACAGGGATCGAGGGATCCTTTTGTGCTGTGGGTTAGAAGAGGACCCCGATCACACTCTTTGGGTGTTCTTGAAAGGAAATTAATTGCATTTTCTGCATGAAATGCCTTGAGCACACTGGCAAAGGGGTAGGGCAGGTCTTTACAGGGGACCAAAGCTGCTAAAATGTGAGGTAATGCCTCTCCCATTATAGGGAAGGAATGATGAGCATCAGCAACAGTTCAGAGAGTTTAATTAGCCTTCCTGCTATTCCTATCAAGAGGAGAAAAATAAAGTGGGAATTCTCTACGGGTACAAACTCAACCATGTGCTGACACGAGACACAAATGAGTGCCACCTGGGCGTGGGGAGGAGATGGCTCTCTCTGACTCTCTTGTACTACTCTAAGTGTGAGGAACACTTGAATTCACTCTACCTGAGGGCTGAGCATTTAGCAAACTGCTGCAGAGTTATCACGTGTCTCAGTAGGGAAAGACCTTCAAATGAGTGATTTATCAGCTTTGTTTCCTTCGCACAGTAAAGAAAACTCTCTGCTCCCAGAGAAGAGTTTCTTTGTGCTGCCACTGCAAAGCGTGGCTTGTGCCTCCCAAGGCTTTTCAATGAACACATGGAATCAGTGGGGGGAGTTTGAGCTCTGTGAAGTTCATTGCTGTGTGTGCACTTGGGCAGCACACAGGAGCTTTAAGCATTTTTCTTTAATTTAGCAGGGAGCTGTTGCAGCTGCTGAGGCACTTCAAAGACCATTCTGTGTATTGCTCCTGCACCTGACAAACACAAGGCCATGCTGTTGTTAAATTGCCAGTTTGGAGGGAAATGGCTTTTGCAAGTAGCAGCCAGTGCCACCTCACACTCTTAGCTCTGGCTATAGCCCCACTGTGTCTGTGTGTGTTTCTCCATCACTACAAACCTCACATGGCTTCAGAGCCACAGGAGGCATGTTGTGATCTCAGACAGATGAGAAAAGGTGAGCTCCATAAATAATTGCAGGTTATAAATAGTGGTATCTCCCCCAAGACCCTGTACAGGCAGGGCTGGGCCAGCTCTTGAGAGCCAGGGATTCAGCCCTTTCCCCACCACAACTAGCCAAATAATTTATATGCAAGTGTAATATTTACAAAGCTGTGCTCTTGTACCTGACATTTTAACCTGATCCCTGAGCTGATGGCTGGAAAATGGCCATGACATGTAGAAGACTGGTGAAAAAATGAGAAGTTTCTGTTGTTTAGATCAAGGGCCCTGTAAACCTCATCTAGTTTAACCCCCTGCAATGAGCAGGGACATTTTCCATTGGATCAGATTGTTCAGAGCCCTGTCCAACCAGACTGTGAATGTTTCCAGGGATGAGGCATCCACCACCACTCTGGGAAACCTATGCCAGTTTTTAACCCCCTTCATTGTAAAAAACTTCTTTGTTATGTCTTATCTAAATCAACCCTCTTTTAGTTTAAAACCATCACCCCTTGTACTATCTCAACAGGCCCTGCTAGAAGGTCTGTCCCCATATTACTTACAGGCCCTTTTTCGGTATTGAGAAACCACAATAAGGTCTGCCTGGGGCCTTCTCCGAGCTGAGCAGCCTCAACTCTCTCAGCCTTTCCTCATAGGAGAGGTGCCCCAACCCTCTTTGTTGCTCTCCTCTGGACCCACTCTGACACATCCACATCCTTTTTATGCTGGAAGCCCCAGGACCGGACAGAGGTCACCAGGCTTTGTCCTACCTGAGTTAGTAGCAGCCAACAGATGCAGGCAAGAAGGCCAATTTTGGTCACCCAGGGGCATGAGGCAGCTGTGAACCTGGGTGAACCCAGCGCATCTGCCCAGCTAGGAAAAGGAAAAGCAGTGACTCAGTGAAACGGGCCAGTGAATTTTTGTCTGCTTGGCAGAATAAATATAAAATAAATAGATGGATTGAGCCTGTTGGCTGTGAAAGGAAAGGTGTCAGCCCTGAGAGGGTAAGTGCAGCTCTGTGAGCAGGGATTTGTGACAGGACCTGCACACACTGCCCAGGGTCACAGAGCACACTGCCAGAATGAGTCAGAACACATGCTTATATCACAAAATCATTTGAGGCTGGGAGACCTTTGGGGATCATCTCATCCAACCACCTGCTCAAAGCAGGGTCACCTACAGCAGGTTGCCATGTCCAGGTGGGTTTTGAATATCTCCAAGGATGGAGACTCCACAACTTCTCTGGGCAACCTGTGCTGGTGCTCAGTCATCGTCACAGTGAAAGGTGCACCTCCAGCCACCAGGCTCAGTCCAAAGCACACAGTGCACAGGTTTCTTGCCTCCTGCAACAGAAGGCTGAGACACCTTGGCAAGGCAGGTGTGATTGATTTTATCTGTGCTGTACCTATTTCACAATGAGAGGGAAAACTTCAAATGCTAAAGCAAGCAATCGGACTTCTAGGAGATCCTCAAAATGATGAAAAGTATCACTGTTCAAGCTGCACCTTTTAATGCTTTTTTTTTCTTCCCTCCATTTCTCTTTTTTCCCTTTTTTTTTTGGCTGTATAATGACAATTTTGAAAAGGACACAGTTCCCCATGTTTCAGCCCAGAAGCTACCTCTTACTAACAGGGGTTAGGAACAATGCTTTTATTTTACTGCCTGGCAGGGTTTTTGGAGGGGAGCTTTTGGTACAGGGGGTTGGCAGAGACCTGCATACAGGATGCTCCATTGATCTCGGCTGTTCCTGCCTTCCTAAGCTGTTTTGTGACCATTTTATACCTCAAAGCTACTCAGAACAGGGTATTTGCTTACAAGAAGTGCATTCATATCTGTCAAATGCTATAAGACTGTGGTCCCTTACACGACACAGTAACTGCACAAACAGGCACTGGGGCTGCAAAGTGGAATAGCTTAATTGGTTTGCTTTCCCAAGGAGATACTGTGCCAGACAATGAACACAACAGCTTAAATCTATGCTCAACAATTGCTTTGTCTAGAAATAGGGTATTTTTAAGCAACGGGAAGAACATTCGGGGTAGAACTAGATAACATTTTTCAGGTAAATAGTTTATTTGCTAATAAATGCTGCTTCGGGCTGACTGAAACTAGTCACAGACTTAGGCTAAATTCAGCTAATGTTTTCTGCTGTAAAAAGGGGAACCCCATTTTTCTTGACAAACCAGAGAAGCTCCATTTTAGCATTTCAACATAAAAAATTTAAAACATTAAAAAAACCCTTCATCTTAGATTCAGCTTGATATTATTTCTTTACTTTGAAAAACATTTTATTTCTTTACTTTGAAAGGAATTGTTTTATTTTATATCCATGCCAGATAAATCCTTTCTGTTTTATAGCAGGGAAAGAAAATTATTTAGAAGGGACTTTTTTAGTCTGTTCCCACAGGCCTGCTCTGGGGCTTTGCTTGCTTTTTCCAATGGCTTTGGAGTGTGAACATAATGTGCAGCTGGTGAGCTTGTCTTTACAGCTGATAAAGCGAGTTATACCAGGGTCATGTTGAAATGAACCCTGCATACAGGTCGAGTACATAAAATAAGAGTTCTCCTCCAGCGGCCTCGTGTTACAGAACTGATTTATGTCTCCAGTGCTTTGGTTCTGGTTGGAGCCTGGCATGGTTACGTGCAGTCTGCCCAGCCAAGCTTGAAAGCTTCTCTTTTCTCAACTTGCTTGTGCAAGGCAGGGCAGGTAAGAGGCATAAGAAACAGCCTGACAGGTCAGAGATGGATAGAGGCAGCACCAGTGGGTCTTGCTGCACCAAACGTGTTCCCTGTCTGTAACCCGAGGGAAGAAAGCTTGCTGAAATAATTCTTGCAAACAGAAAAAAGATGTCTTTTCCAAGCAATCTAACACTTGAAAAGCCTCATTAATAATGATTGCAAATTGTGGAGAAACTATAGCTTCTATCTATGGGTCACATGGCATTTTTCAAGTATTACCTGAACGTCAGAAGATAAAAGGGAGGAAATCAATCTAGACCTGATTTTCACAGAGATTTCATGGTGGTGCCTGAAGAGATTATTAAAAGCATCTAAGCAGATTAGGCACACCTAAGCCCTCTTAAAAGCAGTGGGGTTTAGACACCTCACTTGCTATTGCTTTTTGCAAATCATACCCAGAAAAGGGGACATTTAAACTATGCAACTTCAGTTTTTTAATGCATGCGCTTAAACAGACTGTGATGTCCCTGTGCTGCTCTGCACTCCAGGCAGGGTGTGGGAGGGAGGGAAGGCAAAGCTGCAGCACAGTCCTGTGCTGAATCACACCTGGGAGGACTCTCCCTGTGAGATAACATGAGCTGTGACATAACATCACAGCTTTGGTAGGTCAAACCAAGGTCCGTCTCCCCCCAAACCAGCAGCAGCCAGCCACAAACGCTTGGGAGAAATGTAAAGCAAGGCAAGGCTGGAGAGATGCTTCCACAGTACATCCTCCCACTGCCCAGGAGTCACCAGTTTAGCCACTTCCTGACTTCACCAGGTTTAACAACCCCTTTATGGAATTTTCTGTGTGATACTTTCCCTACTTTCACCATAAGCTATTCAAATAAGAGATTTCTCTTGTTCTAAATCTGCAGCCTCATCATGTCAGTGCATAGTTCTTAGTCCTGGTGTAATAGTATAAGATATTAAATAACTTTTAAAAAAATAAATAATCCTTCTCTATTCACCATCTCTTTCCCTTTTATGATTTTATACACTTTGATGGAATCTCTCCTCTGTCATCTTTCCCAGCCTGAACACTCCTCATCCACTGAATCCCACTGCATAAGAAATTGCTTCCTACCTGTATAGGGAGCCTGTGATTAAAGCTTTGTGTGGGTTGCTATGTAAGTCAGTGAGGATACAATCCCCTTGCCCAGCTCTGAAGTGCAGATACCTTTGATGTGGCACACAGCAGGCATCGGACTGTGCCTAGCACCAGGACTGCACAGGGAATGGGATGGGCAGCACTGTACTCAGCTGCCTCTGTGGAGGAAATGTGGGAGGCAGGAGTAATAATAAGCCTGTTCAAACATACTGTCTTTAGGACACACTTTTCTAGACACACAAATGCTGCTTCTCCGGGATCCACAGATCACAAAAAGTCTGCAAAACTTTTAGGAGAAGCCACAGATCTTGGGTTTTTTCCTTAAAAGTTGTGTGGACCAGAAGCTACTGCAATGCTTTCAGACCTCAGTCCATGATGTGTTTAGTCTCAGCTCCCAGAGAAGCCCTAAAGAAATGTAGATTCTCAGCATTTATCATGATCAGTCCAAATGTAAATGACAGAGACAAAATGACTAAGGGTTGGCAACCGCATCAAGAGTCTGAGTGTGTTTCACGTTCAGCTGTGCTCAGGTGCTCTTCTCAGAAGGTGGATTTTTACAACTGGTTGAGAAAGGCTTTCTTCAGCAATCCTGCATGCTGCCTTTCCCCATCCCTTTTCATTTTTCCCACTAGAAGGAAAACCAAAAGCTTTTCCAGACTGGGGACAAAATGCATAGGAAAAGGAGGCAGAACAAGAAAAAGCGATGAATTACAGTAGGTGAAAAACAAGTGCAGACTGTCCTAAAGAAGTGTGAGAGCCATACTCAAGATTTCTGCTGCTGTCCTCCATTTGCTGAGCACTGATTTCTCTCTTGTTTTGGGAAAAAGAATCCCGTGCTGGTCATAGAAACCATCCCACCACAAGTTTGACGAAACTGACCAGTCATCGTAAAACTATGAACCTTCTTTTTGTTCAATAGATGTGTTTAAAAACATCATAAAAATATTTTTCTAGGTGATCTACAAAGGGAAGTGCTCCTTGTGTGTGAATGTCTCCCCATTCCCTCAACCCAGTGAGAGTGATCATGTAAACCAAGGGTATGCAGAGACGCTTGCAACTGACTGAATTATCACAGATTAGCTACTTACTACTCTTAGTTTAAATTAATGTGCTTTATATTACAATGTGCTGGAAGCATGTAAACATCTTCAAGCTGATGACCAGTAATCTGTTAAGCCATGATAACTTCTGCTCTTGCAGTGCATCTCCTTTCTTGAGGGAAAAGCTGAAACATTTGATGATGGTTTAACCAGTGACAGGTGACTGCTGCAGTGGCAAAAATAAAATTTGCATGTCCTTGGTGCTTGAGTTGGAGCACACCAAGACATCATTTTGAAATGAGGTGGAACATACATTTTAATGTCTAAAAACATCAGAAAGTTGTTTCAAAGAACAAACAGATCTTCTTCCCTTGGGGCTAATTGCTCCTTGAGCTTTCCACCATCCAGCTCCAGGGTCAGGTCAGTAGATGTGCTGGTGAAACCCAGCCCAAATCCTGTCCTTGCAGGGTCTCATGCACCTTCCAGAAAGGGAAAGCAGTTTTGCCCCTGCCACAACCATCCTCCACAGATGTTAAGTGGTATTTTCACACACTTCAGGTGATTGCTCAAGTGGTGTGGAAGGCTTTTGCCATACAATCCCAGAGAAGCAGGGATCCCCAGGGATGTGGTCCCAGCCATTAGGCTGCTGCTTTGCATGTTTTCCTCTTGCTTTTTTTGTGCATGTGACATCTCTGTGCTGTGTGCTTTTTAATCTTTAGAGGTCCCTCACCACCCCATGCCGCCCACCTTCCCCTCTCCAAGCCCTTTGATCAGAGCACTTTCCCCTGCCACACCCATCACTGTCAGTGGACACATGGCCCCGTGTAACTGCTGGGGACATCCCCTATGGACAGGGATGAGCAGCTGATTTCCAGGCTGCTCTTCCCTCCTGGATCGTGCCCCCTTCCCCTCATGCCACTGCCCCTTGCTTTCACCTGATGAAGCGCAGGCTCAGAGCCAAGCTGCTCCCGAGGCAGCTGAGCTGGGGAGTGGCTGTGAGCAGTGGGACACCGTGCTCCTCAGGACATCCTCTCCCTCCTGACCTCCAGGCAGGTGAGAAAGCAACATAGGGAATTGTAAACACTAAATTACATGGCCAGGATGGTGAAAAGAATGGGGATATTTCCTTTTTGTTTTGGTGGC
This sequence comes from Oriolus oriolus, assembly GCA_013400235.1. Taxonomy (NCBI): domain Eukaryota; kingdom Metazoa; phylum Chordata; class Aves; order Passeriformes; family Corvidae; genus Oriolus; species Oriolus oriolus. The sequence goes on along the minus strand of VXBT01012155.1, from coordinate 698,936 downwards.
TTTCCTTAAGGTGATGAATGACCTGAGCATCCCATCTGATACCTCTGCACCTGCCTGCTTTCCTCAGCAATACAAGAGTAGTCTGCCAGAGCTGTCTGTCTGTTTGTTAGATATGACTGCTGGAGGAGAAGGGATGTCTCAGTGAGGAAGATATTTCAGGTCCAACATTGTCCCAGTGCCCCCCAAACCTTCTCCATTTCTTTGGCCTAGGCCAGAATGGCATTTGGGGCTCAGTACTTATTTTATGGTATATAAAGTGTGCAAAGGTATAGAGACAGCCAGAAAACCCTTCTGTGGGTGTTTGTGTGACACCCCATACCTAGGGAATGCCCTGCTGGGGTCGATGGGGTCCCTGATGTGACTTCTTAGATATGGAAAGAGGAAAGAGAAAAAGAATGTGAATGAACATTGCTGAGAGAGGAGCCTCAGGAAGGACTGTGCCTCGGTGGAGAACATAACCACCTTCACCTTATTAATAATATTTTTTTTAAGGAGGAAGAGGGTAATCTTGAAGCTGTCTGGTGTCTGGGCTTTGCTAGAGCACAGTGCTCTAATGAAGGGCAGAGTTAGATGCATTTCAGGGCTGAAGGAATTAAGGATGCTGGCTTGTACCCAGAGTTGAAACAAAAATTGCTGTGGGGCTTAAACCTGTTTTTAACAGGAGTATGTAGCCTGCCAGACCTGGTGAGAGATTTGCAATTTAATTATACAGGCCCTGGCTTCCCGCTTCCCACTAAGTGCCTAAAACCCCTCTAAAGAGGCCCATTACCTTCCTTTTTTTTTTTTGCTCTTGCATTAACTAGGCAATTCAGAGCAGCATAAACACGGAGGAAGGACAGGGGTTCCCTTGCAGAGATCTCGGGGTTTTATGGCTAAGTGCCTCCTGATGGATCTGTCAGAGCATCCCACAAGAGCAAACCTGTCACTCCCCACAGCGACCATTAGCTTTATCTCCAGCATCCCTGGAAGCATTTTCTGTTTGTCCCCTCTTCAACTCACTGACAAGAGCCGGGCTTTTCTCAGGCACTGGCTGACTTTGAGATAGAAAGAGGCAAAGTGAGCAGCCAGGCGCTGGGCACGGGGATTTAGGGCAGAAAGCCTCGGCAGGAGCCTTCAGGGATGGCTGAGTGCTGCTTCACGTGGGAAACAGGAAAGGCAGGCAGAAAGCTGCTGAGAAACATGTGACATGCAACCTGCTGAGCTCCTAAAGGTTTTTTGAAACAGGGAGCCAGGAGGAAGAAGTGGCAGACAGGGCCTTTTTGTCCTTTTCATTCACAGGGAGCAAGTTTATTAAGCATTGTGAGCTCCCATACCATAAGCAATGAATTGTCTGCAATTGTTTTGCTTTCCAGCACTGCCTGTGGGACGTTTTCAGACAGTCCAGCTTCACAGATGCTCTTCAGAGGAGTTGACTCGTGCTCCTACTGCAAGTTCATCCATGCATACAGCCATTGCAGTCCCCTTGGTTTCCTGGGACTGTTCTGGTGTCTCTGGGTTCAACTCTGCTCTGTTCTCCCAACACCACATCCCCAGCCAGGCACCCACTGATCCACTGGGTCCCACTGTTGTATGCACTAGAGCTTGCTTTGGCAGTAAGGAGTGCAGGGAGCAGGTACCACATACTTTTAACAGGTATGTTCCTGATAAATGCTCTCATGACGTAGAAAAGCAGTGATTTCTCCATCCCCCACAAAAGCAGTGATCTCTCCACTCCTACACCTTTGTACATCCAAAGGGCAGAACTAGGAATGGATCAGACCCTGGAGCACCAGGCTGCTGCTGTCAGAGCTGTTGGCTGTTTTACCTAAAATCCTTTAAAAAGCAGGGCAAAGACATCTACTCTGCAGGCAGCACAGGAAATCTTGCAAGAACGTAATGTGGTGTAGTCAGTGACAGATTTGTCATCTCTGTTCCATGGCTGAGGCACAGTGCCGTGATGGATGGGACTGTGGCCTCTTCAAGCTACTTTTATGTCATGCTGAGCCAGGCTTTCATTTCTGGGACAGGGAGGGAGAACTCCATTTCTCTTTGGCCGGTCACTTGGCCCTGGGGGTCAGCCTGCTTCGGGGTCATGCTGGGGTAGGGAGAGGATGTAAGACAGCAGTGGCACTGATGGAGGTGCTGCGGTGTCCCCAGTGCCTGATTTGTGTGAGCTGACTGCACCTTCAGAGGTGGGCCATGCTCCGGATTTGGGATTGGACAGTCATTTCCCCAGTCATATTGCCAGGTGTTTCACCTTTACCTGGTGTGTGTTCCAGTCTGATCCCTGGAATCCTCTGGGAAACCTTCTGGTTGTGTGGGAGCATTGGCAGTGCTCTGCTGCTTTCTGCTGTGGTTTCCAGCCTTACTGGCAGTTGAATATTGGTGGGTTTTGTGATGATGGGAAGAAGATGTCCTCTGGCTCTTAGCCAGGTGAGGGCCATGTGAACCAAGATATCCCCTCTGCAGGGAGATCACGGAGGGTGAAATGAATTTGCAGGGGGAACTGGATGTCACATCATGGAGCATGGTATCCCTCTGAGGTTCTCACCCTCCCTGGACCCTTCCTAAAGCCTTGACTCCCTCAACCAAGAGATTATCTGGCCTCAACAGACTTAGTCATAAAAAAGATTTTTTACTCTTCATTGCCCTGGGGAAGAGCATTAAAGTACAACGAAGTATGAAAAAACCAGGAGGCCATGAGAAACAGCCAAAACAGTATTTTAGTTTTTGGGTTCCATAGTTGGAGGATTTATTTTTTAGCAAATAAAATCATGCCAAGGTTTGATTCATGTTTTTTTAATTCCTCAGAAGTCTGCAGTGTCATTCTCCTGGTTTGGCATCCTAATTCAAAGTGAAATACATAAAGCCAAAAGGAGTGTGTCAAGGAGTTTCTCGAGCTTTCATCATCTTTTTTTTTCCATCAGCAGACACCATCCTTTTTGAATTGACTGGCAGTGTGTAACAAGGAATAGAGGGAAGGGCTTGGTAATAAAATGTTAATGAGATTTTTATTATTGTTTCCAGTGATATCAGGATAGAACCTTTATGCATATAATAACAGCTAAATATTCAACTACAGAAACTTGTTCGTAGCAGGCTTGTAACAACTCACTGCAGAGCACTCGCAGTGTCCAGCCTTTAGGACAAATTAACAGCTATCAGTACATGCTGCCAGCAGCTGGATACACACCGTAAGAGGAGCTTTATCTTTGCCGAAAAAAGGATATGAAAAAATACGCAAGGATGAGGCACAAGCTGCCGCGGCTCTGCAGACCCCCGCCGCGGGTGCCGGCCGAGCTCAGGGTCTGCACTCCCCTGCCAAAGGTGAGCTGCTGGCACCGGGGTGGAGGTGGGTGCCAGAGGATGTGGAGGGCTGGGATGGTGGGGTAAAGATTGATTATGGACTTCTGTAGGAGTTTCCTGAAGGTGAAATTTTTGAAGACAGAGAAGGGAGGGGGATAGCATGACATGGGGAGGTGGGGGCTTCTTCCCTGGGGGATGCAGGACATCCTCTGTCCAGGTGCAATGAGAGGTTGCTTCACTACATTAAGTCGCTTCAAATTCCAGCTAGAAGAACAAAAAGAGGCCCCAGGGGCTGCTGAGAGTGGTCAGTTGGGAGCAGGTTGAAAAAACATCCTCCCTAATCCCCATCTGTGGTCAGCAGAGGCACAGGTTTCTGCTCCAATCTGCCTCTAGAGAAATCTCTTTCTCTCTCTGACTCTCTGCAGAGCAGTTGCCTTTACAGGGTGGTTAAAATCACTGAAGATCTCCCTGCTCCCTCTGTCCTCCATCACCTCTATAGCATTATTTTATCATTATTTTACGGGATAAAATAGTTTAGTTTCAGGACATTGCCTGTCCTTGAGACATCTAGCTCTGCTGTCCAAAAGCCCATCCATCACATAGCAGGAAACACTGCCAGTGTTTCTAAATGCTCAGCTGTACGAAGAGTGCCGGGGAGATGAAAGTGCCCGAGGATAACTTCTGTGAGCCGTGTTGGATGGAGGAGGAAGGAGGCAAGGGGATGTGAAGTCCAGAGATTTGAGCACAGGTTGTTGTTTTGGTGCTTTCAGATGCATTGGGCTCCTCTGCGCCTCCGCAAATCTCGCTGTGAGTGGCACTTGTGAGCTGAGAGCATCGTACCTGCCACAGGCAGGTTAATTCACTTCTGCTTCCAGCATACTCGGGAGTCTCAGCGTGAGGTGGAGGGGTGTCCCACGCTCACTGCGGCAGATGTGGGCGATAAAACCCATCAGCAAACACAGTGTGATGGAAATGGCCTTGGCAGCCCAAAGCCCCTCTGTGTGGACTCCAGCCACAGGGGTAGCACGACGACGGGAGCTGCTGTTTGCATCGCCAGGCCCCGGCCCTCTTGCTGTGCCAGACTTTGTAGAAATGCTAAAAGCAGAATTATGAGCATGCATCTCCAGGGTACCGTAAATATCATTTTTAATTAACTGGCAATTCTACAGAGGAGACTTTGTGCAGTTCTGTGAGACATGGGAACAAAGTTCAGCCTGTCCCTGTGACAGAGCTCCAAATTTCCCCTGCACTTTCCCAACCCAGCGCCAGCAAACAGATGTGCTCTGTGCCTCCTATTTATGCGCTCCCAAGAAATTAGCACCCCGTTAAGCTACACAATGCAGTGCATTTATTTTTATTTCACTGTGCTGCAGCCTTTTAATGGTAACTCCACATTATTTCGTACTGGAATCAAATCCAGACTAGCATCAGGGGCTTCTTAAATCAACAGCAAATGAGGGTTTGAATTTTGTGCAGCAGAACTAGTGCCTACATCTTAAGATAAAGTAAGATAAAGCAGCTGCCAAGTTGCAAAGTCCAGTGTTTGACTCAGGTCCAAAAGGGAAGGGACAGAGAGGAAGATTTCATTTCCAAATACCTGAAGCTGAGACTGTGATTTGTTTGCAGACCTACTTTAAGGCAATAAACAGCTATATTTATATCTCCTGAATGTGCCTATTATTTCAAGATCTCACCCACCAAGTGAAAGCAACACGACAAAGCAGCACTGTAGGGAGCCAAAAAATGTATAAAAAACAATTGATCCATTATAGATGCAGTCTCAGGCAAGCTCAGTCTATTTTTAATCATTTTAATAATGCAGCTGATTTGCTAAATCAAGGAGGGAAGCTGAAGTGGGATCCCTCACAGGGAGCTAAATAATAGGCTCATGTGGCTCAGTGGCATCTGGACATCTCCGAGAGTGTGCATGGCTCAGCCATCTCCCAGGGAAATGGTGTCACTGCAGCAGCCCTGCCCAGCAGGTCACCTTGAGACATGGGAGACCCCAGAGACAAATGAATGATACTTTAGGAAAGCAAGGGAAGAAGTCAGTGGGACATTGAGCTGTGGGAAGTGGGATTCGAAAAGGGAAGGGTTTATCAGCAGGTTTTAAAAGGTGCATTTCTGTTGCTGTGATTTGGGCAGGTGGATTGTGATGCAGGTTGCTGCCATGCAAGGCAGATTTGGGCATGCATAGCCAGCCTAGGAGACTCTGATTCCTCTGTGTTCTCCATGTTCTCCATGAACACAGCCCTCTCCCTCCACTTGAAAGAGACAAAACCCATCTAAGCAACACCCACTCAGCGTATTTGTGCCAAAACGGCTCCTTCATGCTTGGGTGGCTGGTTTGACCCTGGGGGAAGTCTGGAAGAAAGAAAACTTGAGGTTTCCCTTCCCTTGCCAGGAGTGGCCTTTAAATGAAAGCTCATGTGAGAGGGACAGGAGACAGATGCCTTTAGCCAAAGGGTGGCTTTTCGGACACTCAGTTAAATCATGGAAATACAACAATGTCTTAGCTAGAGAGAGCGGTGGGAGGCCATCAAGGAGAGAGGGACCACCCATGAGAAGCAGTGCAATGGGGACGGTGAAAAAAGTCAGCCAGCAGCAGCTATGCCCAGGAAGAAGATGAGATGTTGGTTTAATATAGTGGCAATAAAATAGAAATTATAGCCACATTTTTTTAACTTGAAAGCTGAGTGCTCTGCGGCACCTGGGACTCCTCAGAGGCAGGATGATCAGGACTCCGTTTTGCTGACTCTAAGTTCACTTCATAAAGCAAACAGGAATGTCCCTGTTAAAGGCTATAAAAAGACTGGGACAAGCCTTGGTGCTAAACCTGCCAGGGCAGCAGGACTCTGGTCGTTGCTTTTCATCCCTGCAATACCTCAGAGCTGCTGGCGTCTCCCATACGGAGACTTCCCTATAAAAACGTTTATCTTGCTGTCGTGTGGAAGCAGAATTTTTGTCTCTGTTATGGAGCTATGTCAATCCCACTGCGGGCAGGAGGTCAGGAATGGGACTCCCACGCTCATTCTTCATCTGGCAGCACAGGCCAGCCCCAGCCTGGCAAACCCCCTCGGATGGAAGCAGCGGCTCCTCCGTCCCGTTACCAGTGAGAGGACTGACAGACACGTGGGATCTCAGCTGGCCCAGGGAGCAGCCCCGGATGTGTCGCAGCCCTGCCTGGCAGCGCACTGCGTACCTGCAGGCTTGTCCCACACAGTTTAGGATGGGGACATGTTCTTGAAGGAGAGGAATGTTTTGCCCTCCCCATGTTACTCGCCATCATTCTGTAGGTCTCTTTCTCCATATTTTTTTCCCCCTGGACCAAAGAGTCCACTTTGCTTACTCAGTCATTTCTTTATAAAAGCCATTTTTCTTACATTTAATCATTTTTATTGCCTTTCCTTGAATCCTGCCCCTCATCTTTATGTCTTTTCTGGAGATAAAGGGATCAAAAGACAGTATTCAAGATGTAAGTTAACCCTGGTTTGATTCAGTGGCACATTAATATTCTCTTTTACTTGCCCCTTGGTAAATGTTAATATTTTATTTGCTTATTCCATCACTACCGAGCAATGAACTGATGTTTCACAGAATTATTATAATCCAAATATCTTACTCCTGAGTGAGCCCAGAGCCCATAATCTTATATGTGAAGTTCAGGACATTTTTCCTGCCATGAACATTACTTCACATTTGGCTACATTAAATTTAATTAGCTGTTTTATTGCTCATTTACTTAGTCTCATCATATCTTTCAGTAGGCCCTGGTTCTTACTAGCCTGAATACCACAGTGTCACCTGGAAACTGAGTGTCACTGCTCTCCCTATTTCATGGACTGCCTGCTCATAGGTAGAGCAATGTGTGTCCTCACCCAGATCCCTGGAGAAAACTCAAAATCATCTCCCTGCTCGTTGCCTTGACTGCATGGACTCAAGGTTTGCAGGATTCCTTCTCTGGAGATATATCACAGCTGGATGCCTTCATCAGATGAGGCTGCTGCATTTCAACCTGGATCAGAGATTTGAGGTGGAGCCATAGGCTGATGTCCAGCCTTTGATGCAGCACTAGTTTAATTAGTTCACTGGATAATTATCACCAAGGCCTTCAGGTGACATTGAAAGCTACTGCAGGATGGGGCTGACTTACAGCACCGTGAACCAAGGTGAAGGCAGATGGCTGTGCCCTGGGCCAGCTGGAACCTGATAGGCTTCACATTCAGCTCCAGATTCAGTGAATTACCACAATCCAACCTGCAGGTATCAGGTTGATCGGTTCCTGTGTCCAGATTTTTGTGTGGGAAGGAAAACTGGAGATGGAAGGAAGGTTTTGGAAGCTGATGGTCCCCTGTCACCCAAGTTTACCAAGAGGATGGGATGTCCCTCTTCCCCTTCCCCAAAGAGAACAACTTCATGCTTTGTTGATCTCAAGAGGAGAAAGCATAGAAAAACTTGTGGAGGAGATCAAAAAGATTCATCTTCAAATCCTCACTTTGCTTATTTCAAGCAAAAAAGTTCATAAAAGTTCTCTGCTAGATAAGTAGAAAGACAGCCTGACTTGCCACAGCTGAATTGGAGCCCATCCCACACTTGTGGGATGACAAAGGCACTGCCCCAAATGGACTTACACCCGTATTTGTCACACGTGTTCACGACTGAAGCTTTAGTCCCTTGGCTAGAGCAGTGGAGGAAGCCAGGATGCCTTTCCTAGTGGGCTCCCTGACCCAGGAATGGTTTTTGCCTCATGGACAAATAGCCTTCCTATTCTCCCTGGACTCCTCAGCTCCTGTCTTTGCAAACTGGGCTGGCCCAAACATAACATCCTGGGACTAATTAAACTCAGATCAGCTCCTTAACCCTTTCTTGTCAACTTTTGGCCTTACTTAGTAAACTTTTTGTTCTGTTTTTACACCCCTGTCTTTGTAGGCCAGTGCTTGCCAGGGCAACTCTTTCCTACAATCACCAACCACCTTCACCCCTGGAACTCCCCTAGGAAAACAGTTCTGGGACTCAGTGTGTCCCCAGATAACGCTCTGGCTTTTGAAATACAGCATATTTTGCTGAAATCTCATTTTGGCAAAAATGCTACAATAATCTCCGCTTTAGAACTCTTTTCTGGTATCTTATTCCCAAATGGTCAAAGAAAACTAGGAAGGAAGTGAGGAGAAAATGTGGGTGTAGAAGAACATCCTGTTCTGCACAAATACCCTGGTGTGTTGTCAGATGGATGCTCTGCTTTAAATAGAAGAGGTCTCATGCTTGCACAGGCCAAAGTAATACATTCTCAGAAATCAGAATAGTTGGGACTAATGATTTAATAAAGAAACTGTTTGGACCTACTGCATTAAAGAATCAACCAGGTTGGAGTTTCTCACTGTCACATGCGGTCTCATTTCTGTGTGCAGCTGTGATGCACATGCACAGAGGTTTGGGGATAATCCCTGGGGAACTCAGAGAAATTCAGTTTCTTGTTTACTGTGTTTGAGAGGCTATCCTATGAAAAAGGTCACTTGGGGTGAGCAACATTGAAGTGAGAGCTAGAAGAGATCCAATGGGGTAAATTCAGACCTTTTATGTGTTTGAAGTTCTCCTGCTTAGATCTGATTTTGTGACTCTGATTTCTGCTGTTTGCTTTTTTAAGGGGTTGAGTGAAACAACTTTCTGAACTTTGGTGCCCTTTTTTTCCCACCATTCATATAATTTTACCACAGCCACACCAACTGCTTCAGTTATGGCTGGAACAACGTGATTCTCTTTTCTCTTCTGCACATTCTCTATGTTTTAGATTTTTTTTCCCATTGTGCTTTGCTTTGAATCTGAAATTTTACTGCAATTTGAAGGAAAAAAGGAAAGAGATATACCCTTGAGTACAATATGCCCTGCAGTCTGGGAGTCAGGAAAATTCTACAGGGCTTTCAGCAAAGCAACTTTTCCTAGCAAGAGCATTTTTACCCAAACTTCTGACCATCTATACAGACAGTTAATATCGACCAGGAGGAGAATTGCTAAGCTGAATATTGCAACTGCAAGAGCCTAAGAGCTGCTATATCAATACATATTGTTGTAATAATGGAATCCCAGGCCGTGTAAAACTGAGCCTGGATGAGAACCCGGGGATCCACTCATCCTCCTTGCCATCACCAGTGGAGCACGTGGTGGTTTTAGTGCCAGGTGTTTCTTGAGTGGGCATCAGGGAAGGCATTATGTGTTCCCCTGTGCCGTTTTCTTGTGCCTGACACTGTTCTCTCCACCACTTTTGAAATAATCTTGAAATTCATCTTTGTGAAGACAAAAATGAGCCTGTGTTGGAGTCAAAGAGTCTGTCACATGGTCCTGACCCTGGATGATGTCTCCTGTTGTTTATCTCTGTAACCAACACAATGAAGCTACAGGGACAGTCAAGGGGCACAAGTGACATGCTTGCCCTGTGCTATTGCACAGAGGGAGCCTACAGAAAAGAATCTTTAATTTCATATTTCAGTATTTAACACTTAGCCTTTGTGCAATAAATGGGGTGGGGAGGACAGAAGCAATCATATGTTTGATTCCAGTAAAGTTGTTGTTGTGGTCAGACTGGTTGGACAGTAGTTGGGTCAGTTAGAGGTGGACAAATGCATGATTCAGTCCATCTGGACCACTGCTGGCTCATCTGACACAGCCCAAACACTGCTTTCTATGGGCCAGGGACTTGCAGAAGGCCAGTCATACGTCCTTGTACCCTACCTGGTTTTGTAGAAACCATAGATTCCTGGAATCTCTGAATTTCCACGCATGATGGAGAGGATAAAGACCTTACCAGCAGTCAGGTCTTCTTCTGCAAATACTTCCTGGAGAGCAGAGCACGTGAAGTCCTGTCTGCAGTGAGCCCTGTGGCCATGCACCCCAGCCCTGGGTTTCCACTGCCTTCCCTCCAAATGTATTCCTCTTTGTTTCGATCCACTCTCATTAAAACACCCCTCCACTCACACTGGTGAAGATGGACACTTCATCAAAGCTTTAATGAAAGGGCAGCATGTGAATGATTAACAGGCTTTTTTGCAGTAGACAAGCTTCCCGTGCTGGGTTCATTTCTGGAGAAGCCAACCTATTATCTGATGTAGGGCCATGTGTGAATGAGAGTTGGTCCAGCTGGAAAATGAATGACATGTCCTTCTTTGCTGTTGAAACTATCCATCATAAATGTCCCAAATGGTCCATCATGATGTTGTCTAGTAAAACTCAGCCATCAGAGGCAGCTCCTGTTCAGATGCTGATGGTACACATCTGAAAATGTGATTTCAGCTATAACTCTGAGAACGTTTAGTTGGAATTTATGACTAGAGGTCCTTCTAAGCTCCATCAACTCTATCCATCTCACACCTTGACAAACAATACTGGTCTTCAGTTTCTGAAGCCTTTAGAGCAGCCTTGTGGATTTTTTTTTCCAGTGTCTGGAATACATCACATGCAAGATTTCACTCTCAGATTTCGAACTATGTGGGTACATGTCAAATAAATAAAAAATAATTTGGCTGAGCAATGTGAACATCATGAAAGGCAGTTTGATGAAACTGGCACTGTCTAGGATGCAGAAAACTTTGGCACGTGTCCTGGCCATATCAAGACTTTCAGTATTTCTCCTTTTTGTGCCTCAGTTTCCTTTCTAGTTGGTTCCAGTTAACATTATGCAAAATCCTTGAAGGGAACCTCCACTGGGTTTTGCTTTGGTTGGGTCATGTCCATCAGTACCTTCCCACTCCATGGGGAGCTGTGAGAGCTACAAAGTGCTAAGCAAGCAGAAACCTTTTCTCCGTTGAGTTAAGTGGGAGCAGATGTGTGGAGGAACAGCAGGCACTTGGGATCATGCTTTAAACTTTGCATAAATACAGTAAATAGAAGGGTCTAGTCCTGAGAAGTGCTCTGGGGACAGGGATGCTGCAGAGCTGAAGAGGTTGAGTGGTGGGAGTATGTGTCAGAAGCGGTGTTTTCAGGGTCAAACCCTGTAGTATTATTTGGGGTTGTTCCCCTCCATACATAACCTCAGCAGTCACCACTGCACGCCAGTGCCTTGGGGAGTGGGTAAGGGGATCTATTAATACTCTTAGGAAAAAATTAGCATCCAAACAACTTTTGTTTCCTTGTTTTTTACATGTCTATGCTCTCCTCTGTCACTTGCTGCAGCGCAGAGCCTGGTATGCTGTGACAAAGAGCTATTGATGGAGTGCTTGTGTGAATTGGCCCAGCACTGGTCACAGCCAACTTCTGTGGGACCCGCTGCCCCTGTTGTACAATACTCTCCAGTGTGCTGGGCCATTTGTGAAAGGTCAGAAATGAACAGAGAAATGGACTGGAGTCAAAAACAAGCAGTCCTATAAATATCAGTCATAGTCAAAGGCAGTTTATTCCATTCCTCCCCTCTCTCTCCCTCTGTGTGTGTCTCTCCCTCCCTCTGTTGTGGTTTCCCAGATATAACTCCATGCTTCTGGCTGGGGAGCTCTGAAAGGAAGGCAGCAGGCACACTGCAGCTTCTGCTCCCATCTTGCACACATGGAATAGTCCTCAGTCCTGCAAGTAGGACTGACAGCCGGCGCGGAGTCCAGGCATCATCTGGACTCTGATGTTAAGTTTTGATTTCTTGGATTTTCCTCATCTGTGAGAAACTCATTTGTGACAGTTTGAGAACTAGATTTGGCCACAGACGCTTTGGATTGCGACTTCTGACAGCTTTCCTCTGTTTGACTTCACAATGACTTTAGCAGCTAAATTAGAGGATATTGAAGTGACGCTGGAGCACCTACTAATGGATGTGTTTGTAAGTAAGCCACAATTTCCTTTTTAAAGTCAGATGCCAATAGTCCAGAAGGCAGTATACAAATTTTATGGCATATCCAAAGTGTTGCATTGACTTAATTCCTTTACATTTCCTGATAAACTGAGTGTAATCCAACTCTACCAATATTTTGTGGTTTAGGCATCTCCTTCAAGCCATAAATACAAAACTGGGACAGTGTGAGATCCAAGACAGGATAGATTTTGCACTGGTTTTGTGTATCATCTACAAATTTGATGTGAAAAGGAGGAGAGATTTGGTCACTTTGAGGAATATCTCTGTAAAACTACTGCATTGACAGAGATTTAAATTGTGCATTGCTTGACATCAAGTGTCTTTGACTTTAGGATTTTGACAGCTATTAGATTACAGTTTTGACTCTTGGGTTATTTTGCAAGAGATGGAGGAACAAGCAAAATAGTTGTGTTTTCAAGAGAATCTAGTTTATTACTCCTGGATCAATCAAATACTTAAACCAGTGTTAATCTGGGATTGCTTCCTTGGAATCAACAAAGCTCACTGAAGCAATGTATGATTTGCTTCTACACATCTGAGATAAGAATCTGTCTGTATCACCTCATCTTAAAGTTTCTTAAAAATATCAAAGCATTTTCAAACACATTCTTGCCTTTTCCAACACAGCTTGATGGGTTTTGCCTAAAGGTCAGAGATGGTCATGTTTTGGAAGGTTTTCCTGGGAGCAGGGATGGAAAACAACAGTGAGGGATTGCCAGTTCATTTCTCTTTGTGGAAAAAAAACCATGCCGAGGTGATCTGTACTCTCTGAATTCAGGCTATAAGAAATAAGATGGCAAGTGACCTTCTGAATTTTCAGAAGAGATTTTCTGGCATCTCTTAAATGGAATATTTCAAATTTCAGGGTCTAGTGATGAGGAATCTTAGGCATCAACCACAGAAGTGAAAAACAGGAGATCTTGCCAGATTTCTAGCCTGTGGTCCAGTTACTGAGGTGTCCATCTGTGCTGTGAAATGGATTCAAGTTTCTCTGTGCTGGCATCTCCCCTCAGTACTTTGGAAAGTGCCTCTACCCCTTTCCCAGGCTGCTGAGATAGGGTAGGTGGACATTATTGGAGACTGCCCTGTGAAAGCCTCTACATAGGGAATGAAATACTGAAACACTCTTTGGGTTGTAATATCTGAATCAACCTAGTGATTATTTGCTGCTCTGGGTTCAACTCCTATTCCCAGCTCTCAGTACCATGAATCCCAGTGAAAATCCCTAAGGATTTAAATCCCCTTGACAAGCAAAGATGTAACATCTGCCTCTCATTCCACAGCACGCTGTGAGAGTTATTCTGTGTGGGAAGGGGCCAGTGCTTTCTTTGGAGTACTTGCAAATGTTGTAGGATAAACTTGGCACCCCAATTCCTCGTGGTCTATTTGTAGCTCAGCATCGCTTCACTGAGTTGGGTGTTTGACACCTGGGGTACTGAGACCCTCCTGGGACAGGTGTCGTTGAACAGTGGGTGCTTCAAGCATTCTGTCACAGGGTAGCTCCAAGCAGTGTCTCAGAGACTGACATCATCTAGAAAGCCAGGGTTGACTGAAGCTGAAGAATCCTACATGTCTGATTGTGTTTGAAGGGCATGAAAAGCCTCCTGCCTTGCTGGGAACCACATAGCCCTGTCAGACAGGGAAGTAGGGAGTCATGTCTTCTTGGCTCTTCATGTCCCACTGTCTATTTTAATGTCCATGCCTTGATTCCATCCAAATGTCTGTCCTCATGAGTTTTTGGGTTTATTGTTTGGTGGTTTTTTCCAATGAGGGTGACAGTTGGCGAAATAAAATGTGGGCCAAATTCTCCAGAGGTGCAGGCAACCTCAGTTTGTGAAACCCATGGAGCTCTTCTCAGGTTGTGTTTTGAACTGGTCCCTCAAGTTTGTAATTCCAGAAACCCAGTGAAACATCCCCAGCTGGGACAGCGCAGTCACAGCTGAAATTGTGATGCAGGGACATGTCTGTGCAGTGCCATGCTGTGCCACTCCTGGGCACAGCTGGGTCTGGAGGAGCTGGGGTGTGTGAGCAGCATTGTGCAGGGGACACTGCAGCAGTGTCACAGCTGTGTGCTCTGCGGAGCCTGGGGCTGTACGACCCAGGGCCTGCATGTCCAGCCTTTGCATCTCACTTCAGGGCTGGGAACCTAATCCAGCCTCTTTGCAAATCACAGAAAAAGGTTTTCCCCTATGAACAACCATGTTTTCAGACAGCTAGGCTCTTCTAGTTTTCTGCCTAGGAATTCAGGCAGGAAGAATTTCAGGTAATCTAGATCAAATGCCCAATGCAGAACCACCACTACCAGGCACAGTTTTCAGGCTTTACTCATACATCACCTTGCCTCACCGCTGTGTTTGATCTTAAATCATCTATTCATTTAGCAGTGCTAAAAATAACCTCTGGATGTACTGGATACAGAAAAGTAAATACAAAACTCAATGTGAAGGAAGGGTGAAACATCAAGCTCTGGCTGTTACAGAGCATTCTAGCAGCCAAATTTGTCCAAGGTCATTGATCCACTACCAAGTGTTTTGCTGCAGCAAGATGGGTATTTTGGTGAGGAGCATGGGGCCAGACTGGTGGGGCTGGATGCACTGTGGGCGGACTGCCAGGTAACAGGACCCTCCTGGGAATGATCTTGAAGTCTGCTCCATGCCATGCATCTTCATCTGTGTCAAGTTTATTGCTGAAAGAGCGAAGCCATCTGTCACCGTAATGCTCCTCTTCCAATTCTTCGGTGCCCTCCACTGCTCCAAACCAGGTGATTACTTACAAAATTGGGAAATTGTGGTCTATGGAGCCTTGAGTTATCTTTTTTTTTCTGAAGAAGAAACTTAGTTTTAATGCTTCTTGGACCTTAGGGGCAGTAACCGATTCCTGGATCAGTGGACCCTGACAAAGCTCACTTTAATAGCTTGTACTAAGCTATCAAGCCCATTTTGTCACAGTGTGAAAGGTTATAGCAGACAACAAATGAGAAGCAACCACCAGTTTCTAACAAAAACCGAGACATAGCTCAGCTCAGACTAACACACCTTAATGTAATTTGGCTTCTGCTGTAATGCAGACTGAAGAAAAACTATAGGGTTGGGCCAGTTTTTCTCTGGACAAGGTTTTCAGCTACATTCTCCTGCAGGAACTCACCTGGAGTGAATTCAGCAGTTTTGCAGGGATGATGGCAAGCCTTGCCAGCAGATATGTTAAACACTTCCTCTGGAAAGCTAGTATTACATGAGAACACTTTTTAAAATATTCTTTCATTTTGCAGAGACCAGAGATTTGCATCTACATGGCACGAGCTGCCACTTCCTTCCAGGACATGGTGTTCTCGCCGTGTTGTCATCCCGCTATAAGAGAAGCAGCTGGTGCTGCACTGACACTCCCTTTCCCCTGTTTCCAAAGGGCACTGGAGAGCTTTGCTGGGCTGCGTGAGATGAGATAAAAGGGAAGCCTCCAACATGACATTTCATAATTAGCTGTCATCGCTGGCGGGCTGCTACCGAGCCGCTTGATGAGCTGGGACTTGGCTGCCTGGACAAGCTGGACAGGGAGACAGGGACCAAAGTAGGGGGGCGGTGCAGGGACAAGCTCAGCAGGTCCCTCGGGTGTGCTACAGGGAAAAGGAAGTCTGGGTATGAAATGCAGGCTCTGAACCGTTGTCTCACAGCTTGCAAAAGGCATCCCTGAGCTGAACCCTCCTTGCCTCTGGACACGCTAATTATTCTTGCGCAGTCTGTGAAAGGAGACCTTTGAGGGAAACCTCAGGATCAACCTTGCTGCCTTCCAAGCCTTGCCTTAGGCACAGGTAGAGCTAACCACCAGGGTATATCATGCCCAGCATGAGTGGGGCACTTTGCATGGGATGTCTGGAAGGGGTTGGAAGTGAGAAGGGTTGTGGAGCCCACCCCGCTGAGGTATGCTTTTCCTTGCATTATGGATGTGGCTTTAGACCTGCTAAAAAATGGACTATCAAGCAAAGAGGGTAAGGGATATTAATCCTGTTAAGAATGTGAGCCTGAAGTAGTCAAATATCCACTGGCCTCAAAAAGGAGACTGAATTCTGAGGATAGGCATGATGGAGCTGTAGTGGATGTCCCAGGAGAGAAAAAAAAGCCCCTTCAGATGAAATCTTTAAACCATGAACCCTGTGTGCCCGGCCCACTCCAGATCCCACCTGGAAGACAACAGGCAATTTATCTTTAGTGGTTCCCGGGGTCTTAGACCCATCCAAATGCATCCTGTCAAATCCACAGTACGCTCCCTAGCTCCTTCTACATTCCTGCAAACATCTATTTCCACAGCTCGCTCCTCAGGCTTCCTCCCACCACACTCCCACCACAGAAAAATAAATACTAATGTGTATATGCATATATGTCTTTATATGTATATGTAAAAATGTTTCAAATATATATTTTGAATATCTATATCTGTATATATATCATAAACATGTATATATGTGAGATTATCTGAGAGCCTTCTGGCATGGAGAGGGGCTGTGATTGCTTTGCCCTAGGTGGATGTAGCAGTCCAGATTTGCCATGCTCCAGCCTCCTCCACCACCCAGAGAAACAGCTGCTCTTCTCCCTCCGCACTGTCAGGTCCTGGCAGAGTTAACACCAAAACAGCAAGGCCATGAAACTCAGTCAGAGGAAATTACCTGGGATGAACTGGAATCAAGATCTGAGTCAAACTCCTGTATCCAGACAGACCTAAGGCTGGGTATTTGAAAGAGAGGGACTTGAACACTGAGACTGAAGAGTCTGAAATGAGGGTCAGGTCCCTTGGCCAGTGGCACCACAGGAGACAGAGTTCCCTGGTGGGCTTTGGCAGTGGGGAGGGCACTATGAGGTGGACAAGGCCATCATGTCCCAGTAAGGATTTGGAGTGGTAGCTCCCAATACCCACATATTCCAGCTCTTAAAACTAAGCTGGGAAGAGAGGGGCGTTTAGTGGACCTGGCTCTTTATTAATAATAGTGAAACAACAAAAAAATCAGCACTGATAATTTTTCATGTAACAGATAGAGAAGCTGAGACAGTGGGACATGGAGCCATTTAAGCAGCACCCTCCTCCGTCTTCCCACTTAGAAAGGAGTAGAAATACAACTTCCAGAAGCCCAGTTTGGTGATTCATTCCCTCCAGAGTGTAAGACTCCACACAATCACAGAATAATCCAACCATCAGTGTCTCACAGATCTCTGATGCCAAGGATGAAGTGTGACTTTGGATCTAGTCCTAGCATGCTCTGGCATAGATAGCTGTGAAATTTGTCCATTCTTTGGGCAATTACACCATTAACCTTCCTATTTTCTCCTGCCACCAACACTAGTAAACAGTAGCCATCCTCATAGCTGGGAGTGAGGACAATCTGGAGACAGAATGGGTGCAGGAATATGGTTTTGATGAACTTGCTTCAACCACCATTTGCACCGCGAGCCCTGCACACAGCAGTCCCCCTCCCTACCGTAATCAAACAAACATTCCTGCAGCTGCTATCGACTCCCGGTGTCTGTGTTACATTTTTCTTAATAACCATTGCAATAATAAGACATTATCAACATGTAGAGTGATCCATTAACCTCTACAGCAGCAATAAATTGTGTGGCTTTGCTAGGCTGCCAGGGCTTGCTAATCGAAGAGCAAGAAGCAAGTTTGTACCCGGAGCAGTCACAAATCATACATAATGCAGAAGTGTGGGTGCTAACCTCACCCCCTGCAATATAATGGGTATTTCCAAGTGTTTATTTATCTGAGAAACTGGTTCTTTGAAGCAGCTCCTAATGAGTTTCTCTCTGGCAACAACAGCATCCCCCAGTTTTTCCTCAGCATACAGTTTGTAGGAGATTCAAAGCGTCACCCTCCACCACTGGAGTCAGCATGAGTTATGCCAGTGCAGAGGACAGAAGCAGAATCAGGCCCCTTGACCTGCAGTAAAAGCTGAGGTTGCTTAGCAGGATTGTGCCATTAAAGAGATCTAATTAGGTGGCTTGCCTCAGGTTTTGTTTAGACACTTCTGAAACTGAGAAATGAAAAATAATCATACCAGGTCTTCCCAGTGAATGATGTAGACCAGCATCATGTCTTAAGCAGCAAATAACATCAGGTCCCTACAAACAGCTCTAACAGAGGGCAAATGCATAACCACAATCCCCACAGTTACCCTCCTAACACCAGTTCTTTGCACTCAAGGGTTTTGCAAACTAGAAGTAGCACCTTCAAATTTAGCAGCTCACAGTAGATGTCTTTTTTTGAATTTGTTGAGTCATTTTTTGAGCCCAGCCCAGGAACCTGAGTTGCCAGGCACAGCTGCCATGGACAATCCCGGAGCAGAAGGAAAGCCATAGTGCTGTGCTGCAGCCCTTCACACGGTGCCATCAGCTGCAGAGAACTCCCATCTCACTCCCATGAGAGTCAGGTCGTGCTGCTGACCCTCTGAGTGCCTTTGTGGAACAGAAGAGCTCTGTGGAGCAGCCTGGGCTTGGTCAACCATGCTGAACAACACACAGACACGAGGCAGTGAGAATGAAGAGCTGGGAGTGTGAATGCCAAAAGGGATGTTAGCAAACACAAGGTAATTAAATACAGCTACCAAGGGACACAGGAGAACCTCTGAGAGCTGGCAAGGCAGACAAAGAATGGCCAGTTGTCATGTTGGTGGGGAGACACTGACACTTTCAGGCACCATTAAACCCCCAGTAAAGTAAGCATCTGAAGCAGGTCTGGTGTCTCAAATCTTGCAAGTGCCCATTTCCTTCCAGCTATGACAAAAGGAGTCCAGGTGACAAGCTCACATTAAGGGACCAAAGTTAGGAGAGGTAAATGCCACTCCAGGTGTCTCCTACAGCTGGGGTAGGGTGTTGTATGAACAGATAGGAATTACAGGGAGAGACTCCAGGATTCCAAGACTGAAGATCCAGAGAGTAAAACTTTTCACATTTCTTCATCTGTCCAGAAAATACACACGAAACACAACCAAGTTGGGTTTGTATTTTACCAGTGTTAGCAGTTCCCCTTTCAGCTTTGTGCAGAGTTTTCTCCTCACTTGCAGAAAAGTCATCATTATTCCACGCCTGTGAGACCTAGGCTACAAAACATAATTTGCCTGAGAAGCTGTTTACCAAGTCTGGCAAAGCCTAAAAAAACCCCTTGTATCATCTCTCAGGGGTCTTCTACTTCCCTCCTTTCTTCAGGGACATGTTGGTCTCTGCTATTCATGTGGCTTTCTCTTGGGGCAACATAACTGTCTCTCCTTCCCTCACACAGGCACATAAGCTTTCCCACAATACATTAAGATTAATCAAAGCAGTGTAACAAGGATGAAGTTCTAAAAGAGAGAAAATTGCACAGAACAAAAAAGCATTTATCTTCACAGTGTTTGACATAGTCCATATGTCACATATCCTGTTTAAGGCTTAAATCGAGCTCGAGGCTGAGCACCTTCCACGCCGTGCTGAGCAAACCCCTATTGCTTCTCTTTTTTCCCTAAATCATCAGTGCTAAGCACTCCACAGGAATCGCCTGCTCACATTTTGAGATTTGATAACGAGATGCACCAAATATTCACACGTTCCTTGCAGTCACCAGGATTTGCAAAGGCTTTAGACCAGACCCCCAGTAGAAATGTTGCGTAGTCATCCCCCAGCTAAGAGCATGCCTGCTATTGTGTGCAGCACACCCCGCCTCTGCTGCACAGCCACCATGTGGGAATGTGCTATTGTTGCCAAATACCTCCTCCTTTGTTTATATTCGCCCTGGAAGTCAGAGGTGGCCCCTTCGATCCCTCCGTGATGTTTACAGGGGCGTGTCTCCAGGGCAGTGGGTCAGGCGAGTTCCCTCCCTAATTAATTACTGTCTCTCTGAGTTATGTGGGAAAAGAGCTGACCTGCTAGCACGCTAAAACCCAAGGGAAATGTCCTTCCATCTAGCAGAGGCCCTGCTTGCTATCTGCTGCTGTTCTTCTGGGCAGGGTTTTCCAGGAGCCCGTCTGCCTGGATGCT
Organism: Oriolus oriolus; assembly: GCA_013400235.1. Classification (NCBI taxonomy): domain Eukaryota; kingdom Metazoa; phylum Chordata; class Aves; order Passeriformes; family Corvidae; genus Oriolus; species Oriolus oriolus. The sequence continues at coordinate 678,827 of VXBT01012155.1, read as the reverse complement.
CAGAGACTGGGACCACTTTCCCCCGCAAGGACCAAGGTCAGAGGATGCAGAGGGCAACTGGAGGTGGGATGGAGGCTGCTCTGGGACAGCCTGCCTGGTGGCACGAGGGGAAGAGGAAGGATGCAGGTTGCTCTGTCCTCTTTCCTGAAGATATTTCCTGGGGTATCTGTGCCATGATTTTCAGTAGGGGCTGTGCCAAGAACTTGCTGGTTTGGTGGACACAGCAGCTGATGGGTCTAAGTGCTTGGCTGGGTGCAAGCTCAGCAGGTGACATCCTGGGCTTCACGCTCTGCTCTGCCAGCCATTCCCCATGAACACCCAGGGCTGAGGTACACAAAGCAACTGATGAGCAGCCACGTGGATATTTATGAGTGAGTGCATTTAGGAACACCTGACATGACATTCTGTGCCAACCTACAGCAATGTGCATCAGATATGAACTTCTGTGAGTCCAGAAGGGCTTGGTTCTGGGCTTCTGATTAGGCTTATGCTAGTCAGACCCACTAACATATCTATGGACTGCAGATGGTTAACCAACTGTGCTGCAGCACGATGTCAATTTGTGACAGGAGCCCAAATTTCTCATTGCTACACCCCATGGCTTTTGTTGGTCCTAGTGATGGACATGCTGCATGTGCAGTCCAACACCACATTGATCACTGCAGAACCCAGAGCTCCAGAACAGAGTGGAACAAAGCACAAACCTCTGTTCAGGTGTGGGGCTGACCTTGATATTCAGCCTGGGTAGTTGCACTCAGCAAAGGCACTCCCATGCCCTGCTTGCCCAGGAGACACAGGGACAGGATGCTGCATGTGGCCCCTGATGTGACACAGCCCTGCCACACGCAGGGGAAGTCCCCAGGCCTTCTGTGGCTGGGGACCACAAACAGCCTCTCTGTCTCACCCCTGCAAGCTGCTGGGTTATTGCCAGCTCCGATGGAAAGGACTGTCATGGGAATGGAGCTGCACCCGGTGTGTTTTCCTACATCCCTCCCCAGGCTAGAGTGATCATAACATTTCTCTGTAAAACACCATGTAAGACTGTAAAATTGTTTAGCTTTTTTTAAATCAAAGGCAAGCTGGATTTGCAATGACAACCTCTGCACCTCTTTCACTCCCAACAAGGCAATTTCCTTTGCAGTCTGATTGTGAGTGCAATAAAATATAACCTAAGTCACTGAAGGGTTTGCAGCCCCAGAGCTCTGGGGAAGCTCTGTTCTCCTCATCTTTCCAACAAAATAGCGAGGGAGGATTGCTTACAGTGGGAAGTAAGAAATCCCACAGAGATTAATAGGAGCTGCTAAAGAACTCAAATAGAAGTGGTTTCCCTATCAAGACTCCAGGGAAGAATTTGGCTTTGCTACTGACAGACCACAGATATCATCCAGGGTGGAAAATACTGCCAGGAGCTGCAAATTATCCTTATTTTCCCCTCAATCTGTTGCCATACTTGTGTCGTCATGGAATACCGAACTTAAGTGGATTTTTCGGTACCAAGCGACTTTTCACTTTTGCAATACAGTGTCTTATTGACAGATCTGATAGATACCACTCACTGCATTTCAGTCTGTGCCACTGATGTCACTGGTTTCCATTCACTGATCTCCTCTGGGAGTATCCTGACTTGAAACTTGACTCCTGTGTTGCAAATATAAGACACGCTCTGCAGCAGTAAATGATTCCTCTCTCCTTTTCATTAAAGACCAAAACGGAAATCTAGTCCAAATAGCAATCCATTGGATATACTTTCCTCTGATGCATTGTTACCACAAGCCACTGGCAGCCTGCAATTAGTACTGAAAAGCATCCACTGCTTTAAAGAGCTTTGTCTTTCAGCAGTTAGTAAATACAGGAGTGTGTCCCTTCTGAAGGTCTGTGGGGGCAAGGCCACGATGTTCCCTTAGAATATTTGGGGGTTTATTTCCTATTGTGCTGTTAGTTGGAGATGGTCTCTGCAGACAGTGCAGTTAAATGAAGACTCAGTGATGAGCCTGGTGATCTTAATCTGCATCTGCCGCCACCTAAATGGGAAAGGGGGCTCTCCAGAGGCAAATTCAGAATCTGAGGGGCAGAAGTGCCCTTGGATGTGCTTATGTCTGCCACAAACACCCAAACTCACCCTCTGGGAACAAGAAGAAAGACCCTCATGGGAGCATGTTTTACATTACCTACCTGTAGGCTACCTATCGAATTAATTCTAGTAGACTGCCCTATACAGCTGCCTGCCAATATGCTTTGAACAAAAAGAAATAAAGACAACATCTCATCCTCCTGGATGGTTTCCCCAGTCCTGATGATTAAGGTTTGGCCTCTGTCTCCAGGTTCATACCACCTGGGAAATGAGGGATGAGAAGAAAGTGTCACAGTGGGTCCAGGTCTCCAGATTTACATGGAGGGTGCCTGTAGAGTTGTGCCTGGGGTGCAGCACAGTGAGGGAGCAAGGAGTCAGGCCCAGTGGGATATATAGGAATCTTATTGGAATTGGTTCCAGTAACATGCAAATGGATGCATTTCTTCTACTCTTCACATGTGCAAGAGGTTTCCTATAAAGAACATTTTTATTATTATTCAGCTGCCTTGAGCAATGTACAGATTTGCATTTCATTGGCAAAACCTAAAAACCTAGGCAAAAAAACCTTGTGGTTTGTGGAAATGACTGGATGAATGCTCCCCTTTCCCCTGTGGAGGTAATCAGTGTGTGGTGTTTCATGCTGCTACCACTGGACTGTCTTTGCCTGGTCCCAGGGCCTGATGGCTTCCAGACACATCTCCATGTGTGTGACGGCTCTTTGTCCCCTCTAGTGGATAAATTTCTCTCTACAGAGCTGTTTTTTCCATGAGCTGGACCTGCAGGAAGGAGAACATGCTTGCAGGAATATGAGAGCTCCCGGGGTAGGGGGCTGGTGTGGGCAGGAGCCTCACCCAGGGCTTCGGATTGGGTGAGCAGGGACATCTTTGCTACTCTGCTCCTGTATGAAACACTCACCCCCAAGGTCCTGACTCCGGCATGACTCAGCTTTCATTCAGGAAAAGCTCCCAGCCACGCTGATTGCTACCACCTTTGCCCTCTTTCTCCAGCAGCTGGTCCCCCGGGGTTCTGCTGATACCGCCAAAGGTTCCCCGTGGGAAATGCCAACCACTTCATGCTTGAAAAAAAGATGTAGGCAGGCTGTGAGATAGCAGGGGAGGCATTAACATCATAAAAAAACCTGCAAGAAGCAAAGGCCCTAACTGTACACCTATTCCACGTAAAGAACCTATATAAGTCAGTCATACTTAAGATATTTCCATCTTTTCCTGTCTCTTTCACTCTCTTTGGCAAGAGACATATGGAACTAATTATGAACAAAGGCCAATTGTTTTAATATTTAGAGTTTCCCACATCAAGCTGCATTTTTTTTCCCTTTGACTGGTTTTAATGCATGTGCATATGCTGAGCAGATACAGAGTTTCTCTTTTTTATTTGAAATGGTTGCTTTAATATCATGTCCCTAACACCTTCATCCCAGATTTTGGACTTGGATCAAAACAAAGTATTTTTAGTTTTGCATTAAAATGAGAACAATACATGGAGGAAGGGATTGGCTCTCCAACTCAGCACATTTTTGCTCTCCCAGGAAGACTGCTTCAGGAAAAGAACATGGGCCAACTTCTTTTCCATTTTACTGGGCAAAGTCAGAGCACCACTAAGGGATTGCTGAGTTGAGAAGCTCCCACTTTGCACACATTAACTCGAAACTGCATGTGGGCCAATACTAACAGAGTATGGAAATGAACATAGCATCCAAAAGACTTTCCTTTAAAGGCAAAGGATTATACCTGGCTTCTCTGGGACAATAGAAAGACTATGGGAAGTGGAAGTATTTTTCCCCTTTCCAAAGCATGTGTGTACAATTTAGAGTGTAAATAAAGTTTCAAACTTTTCTTCCAGAGTAAGAGAACACCATCCTCTCCTAGCCTCTGGAGCGGTTTTATAAGAGAGAAAAAAGAAGTAGACATTGAGAGTGACTTTGTGAAGTAACACTTCACAACTACAGACTGTAACATAACCAGTGTTGTAAGTGAGTAAGAACACACAGAAGCTGCAGGCGTCACCCATCAGGCTGTCACTGATGTGGATGTGTACGGACACGAGTGTGAGTGGCATTGCCTGTTCTCTGTCCTGATGCACGTGCTGCTCTGTGCCACACAGACCCTGGATCCGTGAGCGCTCAGCTCGGCTGAGCAGCCCAGAGGAGCTGCCCGAGCCCTCTGCTCTGGCTGTGTGCTTTCCAGCATCTAGGAGAGAGGGATATCTGAACCCAGGAATTAACATTAATCTCTGCACCAGATGGTGATACACCAGATATTCTTTTTAAGGTGAACATGTGATCTACTGTACAGCAAACCAGAGGGGTCTGCAGTCACATGGCAAAACGTATAATAACTCAGATAGAGCTTTGATTAGACAACTGACCTGGTTACCATCTGTAGCAACAAGAAGCGGGGTTGACGTTTTTGGAACATTCTCCCCAGAAGCTTAATTCTTCCACCTCTATGGCACAGCAATCCTGCTGAGCAAACTACACCGAGAAACAGAAGGAAGCTAAAGATACACTGCTTGAAGCATGTTGTTAAGGTTACAGGGCTTGGGGTTTCCTTTTTTAAATTTTTTTTTTCCCATTTCCCCCCTCCTTCTTTCAAACAAGCCACATCTTGACTCATATGGTCTGATGTGAAAACCCACTCAGCTATTTGAGAGTTGGGAAATCTAGATGAGACTGTGAGTTATTTCAAGGGAAGCCTGTGTGTGCTGTGAACTCTCTCTCTCTCTCTCACACACACACACACTCACACACACGAGTTAGCTCTGCACTATGGTAGTACAGACAGCTGTGACTCCGGGTAGGACCCGAAGACTTTTATTCAAAATACCGTATGGATCACTGAGGAGACGCAGTGTGGAAAGGGTAAGCCATGATTTCTTTGTCCTGAATGCATGCCCAGAGGATGAGGAGGGTACAATTTGATAGCAGTTGTCTGCCCTGTTAGCAGTCAGAACTAATAGGGATTATGTCATGGTGTGAAAAAATTACTACTGGTGTGTGCCATGGTAGGAATTACTGTTGGTGGGACCTGTGTGGTGATGAATGGGAATTAATGCTTGTCAGAGGCTGTGTGGTAACTTAGAGTGGAAACTGGTGCCAGGAGGAACTGTAAGATAACATACAACAAATGTAACTAGTTAAAGACTCTGTGGCAACAGTTGGGGGTAATAATTTCTGAAAAAAAACAGTTTCAAATAATGAGCACTCACTGAGAGAGCGTGATGGCATACGGCAGCACCGACCTGCAGCAGTGGGGAGTAAATAATAACAACAATACTAATAATAAATGTCAAATAATGAACACCAGAGGAAATCTCAGGGTGGTGTGGAAGGGCTCTGTGTAAGTGAGCAGAGATGGAGGTGCCCCCCGGTGTCTGTCCCAGCTGAGATGTGCAGTGAGCACACATGGCACTGAGGGCTCTACAGTGCCCAGAGTCTCTCCAGTCAGTGCCAGCTGAAGGGACACCACAGGATAGCCCTGGACAGCGAAGGCAATGCTGCTGCTTTCATGCTGCAGCAGGAATAGCAGGGGGTCCCGGGGAAACTGCACTAGTGTCATTAATTACTTGGAAGCACATCACCCTAGCAGCAGTGCCCAGGGAACCAGGGGGTCCTGGCACTTGGAAGATTGATGGGCTGGCAAAGAAGCGGTGGCTGGGACAGGGGACTCAGCTCAGAGCGTGCTGGACACCCACAGAGCGCACGCTGAGCACACATCTGGCACACACCAGGTGCTTTCAGGCTGCCTTTGCCTGGTGTGCTGCCTCTGACAGAGCTGGCAGGGGCAGCACAGCCCTCCAGGGGACAGGGACACCTTGCACAAACACTCATATACCAGCTTGTCACTACTGATATCTCCCGAAACAGAGGTCGGCTCAAGGGAAGAGGCACCCTCTGCTCATTCCTGCCCTCGGGGTCTTTGGGTTGAGTGCCCCAGGGGTGGGCAAGGGGTGCTGCACTCACTGGTGGCAGGTGTAGAAGCTCTACAAGCCCAGAGTGGCTCAGAGTTGGTCCTTTCACCCAGGACAGAGGAAGACCTTTGCTTGAGGCATCCCTTTTGCTGAAAAGCAGTCTGGCTGCAGCTGAAACCACGTGTGAGTTTACTTCAAGTCTGTTGCACTCAAAAAAAATCTGCTTTTGTGCATTTCAAACCAATTTTTTTCTGCATTTTTCTTTCAAAAAGAGTGTAATTTCATTTAGAATAATTCCTTCTTTTTTTCAAGGAATATGAGAAAAATCTCAAAAATTAAAAGCTGTTCGAAAAGTGTTTTGGTTAAACACAAAGCCTTTTTGTTGTTTGTTTTTCTTTCACCTCCATTTGGCAGAAGGGAGAGCAGAATAACTTTGTGTCAACCTGAAAAATATTTCCTTTGCCTTTCCAGTCCGTCAAGCAAACCAAAGATAATCAATTATTCACACAGCTTTGGTCTGCTATTGTTTGATTGTGGGCTGTTGCTTTGGAGAGCATTCAGAAATGTCCCTCCCGGTAAATTTGGGCTTTGAGGCTCAAGATGCTGGTTCTGAGAAGGGCCCAGGGCAGACAGCCCTGATGCCTTAACCTGTCTTGGGTCAGGTTTTATTTTGTCCCTGTTCCCTGCCTGGCACTGCTGCTGCTGGGCCGGGGTTGGCATCTGGTGGTTTGCAGCTGCTCTTGCGAGTGTGGGGAGGCAGAGTGTGGTGTCCCCTTCCAAGGTGGCTTCCCGCAAGGTGGCAGATGGTTTTTCATCCAGAGTGAGCTCTCAGCTGCTGCAGGGCCACTGTCCTCTGCTGCTGATGGCCACAGGGGGTCCCTCCCTGTCTGGAGTGGCTCATGATTTTATGCAGACTGTGCCTGAGGCTGAGTAGTCTAGAGATAAATCAGAAAATTGTAGAATGTTTGAGTTGGAAGGGCCCTTAAAGATCACCTCATTCTGACCCCCCCACCATGGGCAGGGTGCCACACACTACATCAGGTTTCTCAGGACCCCATGCAACCTGGCCCTGAACACTTCCAGGGATGCGGTATCCACAACTTCTCTGGGCAGCCTGTGCCGGGGCCTCAGCACCCTCACAGGAAAGAATCCTTTCCTAACATCTAATTTAAATCTCTTCTCTTTTAATTCAAAACCATTCCCCCTTTTTCTGTCACTATTTGAGAGACATACAACAGTGCAGAAAATGTGAGATCACTCTCTTCCATGCATGCACGCATCCCCTTTGGAATCGTGTTATCCGTACTGACCTGCCTGAGCAACAGCTGCCTGAGCCCGTGCTTTACTCTGTGCATTGCTCCATGTGATGGAGAGGTGTAAATACCTGCAGCACTCTCACAGGGTGTTTCCAGGACGAACCCCATGGCAGGGAGCAAGGCAGAGCCTGGAAATGCCTTCAGAAGAAGTTGTTGGAGAATGTTAGTATTTATAAAGGAGGCAAGAACAGCTGCATAAGGATGACCAGCACTGCAGGGGGCTTAACAGTGTGTACAGACTTAACAGCTCCACACACAGCCCGAGTGACACTGTCAGGGGGGGTGTGTTGTTTTATTTTCACTCACATCCACAGTTTATTTCTTTCCTTCCCACTTCTTGACCTAAGGTTGGGGTAGTTTAGGCTTCTCAGGCAAATGCTGGAGCCTTGCAATAAGGGTTGCCAGAGAATTTGATGGGATGGCTTTTGCAACCACTTCTTTTTTGTCCTCTGTCCGTGCCATTTTTCTCTCTGCCTCATCACAGAAGTGCCCCATCAGGGATCTGACCCATGAGGCTGTGGTCAGCCTGGCTGAAGGATGCATCATGTTCTCTCTGCCTGGAGCACCCCCACCAGCTAGAGCTGGCAGGGCAGATCCCCTGCACTTGGGGTCCTGAAGCCACACTAAATCTGTTTCTAAGCTCAGAGTCCACAAAATCCCACTGCAGCAGTGAAAGGGCCTGAAAAACAGTCCTGAGTGAGCAGCTTTCACATGCAAAGACTGAGATGTGAAAGATCTGTGCAATGCATGGCACACACCCAGCAGAAGATAGGACTTTACAAAGGCATTTAAAAGTCCAAGGGGAAAAGGGCAGTGCTGAATATTAGTAGGTATGACACAGAGACCACCAGACATGTCAGCTGAGGCAGAATCAAGCTTTGTGCTTTGTGCCACAGGGCACACCAGGGGCTGGTGTCAGGACTGAGGCATGAGTTGGGTTCATCTAATTCAATGATGATGTCTATGAGATGTTTCCATCCTGACCAGCACCTGGGGTGGTGTTTGGGATCACTGCAAAGGCAGTAAAAGTACTGTGTGGGGGTCGCAAAGGAGGTCCCCTGAACACACGTTTGACTGATTTAATAACTCCTTAAACTGCAGCCAGCTCTACTTTAACCAGCACATACACCTTGGTCAGAAGAGGACCCCCAAAAAACCCCAGGAGATGTGAATCCCATCCCTAACACAGCATTTCTCAATGCAGAGCCCTCCCCACCAGATCTTCCTTCTCTGGGTCCTCTTCCCCCAGCACGTTAAACACGCAGTCCTTTCTCCCTTTGCATTATTGATGTGAGACGGTTTGTGCCTCCCAGCTATGTTTATTATATCCATGTGCTGCGGATGTGTGCGAGAGGAAGACAAATAGAGTCCTGCTAATGTCTAACAAATGCCTAGCACCATCCAGAGATCTCTTTCTGCTGCTTCAAGGCACTGGTAAGGAAGAGCACAATTTACTCCTTCTTTCAAGACCTCGCTGGCTATTTTCCAGCCACGGGAATGTTTCTCACCACAAACACAAGGCATTGTTTTTTTGAGTTAGAAAGCCCACAGAAAACATGCAGCTTTCTTGTATTAAAAAGGAAGAAGTCTGCCCTCTCTTCTGCCTTTGATGCTCAAAGCCTGACACTACAGAGGCAGTGCAAAAAGGAAGGCCATCTCCAGGCGAAATGAAGTGCTGTAAGAAACTAGTCAAGCTGGGAGAGGTCTGGCTGGAAAAGCCATTTTAAATTGGGTTTTGCAGTTTGTGCCCCAGCTTTAGGTCCCAGTTCTCAGCTATGGTAAATTAAAGGCCTCGTGCCCAGTTGTGTCAGTGGATGCTTGCAGCTCAGCAGGAATTTAGCCCAGATTGCTTTTTTATTTCTTGTGCTTCCAAAGAAGATAAGATTAAAAAATGCAGCCAAAGCCCCAAGCCACAGCTCCACTGTCCATTACACAAATGTAAATCTATACCAGCACGGAGGTGGGACTGCTATTTACCTATGACACTGCCTCTCTGAATGGATATCCATGAACACTCACTCGTATCATGACTTTAAAACACACCAGGCAGAGATAAATCCGTAAATGGATATTTATTGCCATAGAAAACAGATGGCAGAAGACAAAGCTCCCATGTTCTTATCCCAAGCTGCAAGCACGTTAAGAATGCAGCAGGAAACGTCATTCCTCCTATAAATAAATTTATCTTGAGAAGAGAGAACCCAGGGCTGAAAAAAAACTCAGTCTTTTTGCTCTGCAGGCCAATTCTGAGGCAGGTTTTCCCACGCTACTCTGCAGCTTATGGCGACCTTTGCTTTTGGCAAGAGAGGAGATTGCCTCCAAGCAAACCCAGCAAAAGAGTTCCAGTATGTCCTGCTGCTGTACAAACCTACCAGAATTTTTATATTCTGAGCTACTGACTTCCTCTTTCTAGTAGACAAAGCGTAATTCAGCATTCAGCTTGTTACTAATAATTTTTCCAGCATGGATTCAAGAGCAGAGTGGTGGGAAACCTTTCACACTGAGGGCTGCAGGGTCCAACGGGGTGGAACAGGCAGACCTTGCAGCATTCATGGAGGAGTGATCCTGGCCTGTGGAACCCTTCATGCGGGCTCTGTGAGTGATGCTGTGAGCACTCGCTCTGACACCACGACTGAGCCGCTGCTCCAAGGGAAGTTGATCTTTCCAGTTCATGCTATTTGCTTGAAATCTCTTATACTGGCATGCAGGTCCTGCTGACCTTTGCTTAGCACCTTCACTGATATTTTTTGGACGGGTCTCTTACCTTGACAGCATCACTACTAATCTGATAGACTGCCGAGGTGACAGCAGAGTAACTCAGACATCCTAGATAACAAACAAACAGTAGATATTTGAGTGCAGAAGTTGCCAAAGACAGAAGAAAGACCTTGAATCAAGGAACTCCTGTTGTCTTAGCTGTTTTCTGGAAGTTACTCAAGTTTCAAGGTCACGAAAAATTATTCACCATCCCTATAGACATATAATTGTATCCAAATAAAAAAAATGAATAAAAGGCTTATCTTAAGTAGCAAAGCCGTCACCTGTGTCATGCTCTGATATAATCACTTGTGACTGCTGAAACATCAATTTTATCTGCTTCATCTGAGCTTTATCTCTTCTGACCTGTTCACAAGTATTTTGGAGAAATTGGTTTAATTTGAACTCTACCTAGATAGATAAATGCTTAGTACACCTCTCAGGTGTCTGGAAGTTATAATATTTTGTGACACTGCTAAAAGGTGTAACAAATCAAAACAGACTTCTCTGTGAAACGGATCAGGAGCTGTGCCAGACTTCATCCCCCCGAAATGCATGCAGGTTAACAGTGCAAGAGGTAAGAGCATGGAAGAGGCTAATGGATAGTGACTGGTGAACTCTGAAGAATTTGGAACCAGGATACTGCTCAAATTGCCTTTCAAATGGTTGGAGCTTAATTGAATTATCGAGCACTCTCAAGGCCTGGAGACCTCATGAGCAGAGGCTCTGCTTTGAAATTTCCAGTGCTTCAGATTCTTATTTTGATGAGAAAATGAAAAGCTTTCTTCATTACAAATTGGCATTTGTTGCCTTCACACTGGCCGAACACTAGGACAGAAAGGCCAGGGGACAGAGCAAGGGCAAGCCCGGGGACAGAGGCTGGGACCCAGAAATGAGCCAAATGTTTTGGATTCAGGTGAAGGGAAGGGGGGAATCATGTGGATCCAGCAATAAAACTTTGGAGGGGGTGAAAAGGCTCCTCTGGTTCATGGATCCTTTTGGCTGATAAGGCTGCTCAAAGGGCTTTTTCAGGTATCTGGTACCATGATCACACTCCCAGCAGCAGCCCAAAGCTCAAGAGTTGTGATGGTTTCGTATCAGGTTTAGTTTCCATCAAGGTAGTGTTCCACAGCCCAGAAGGCAAGAACTTACCACTCTAAAGTGGAGGTTCCTGGAAGGGCTTTTCAGTTCAGAGACTGTGTTTCTTGCAAGGTCAGCCAGTGATATGTAATGCAAAGTGGCAGTTTGGGTGTTTGAAATACCTTCCAACCTGTCCCAACGTAAAGTCCTAGTCCTAACTCTTCTTCTAGCCAGGATTTATCCCTGGAAGGGCTTAGACATGCCTTCAACTGGGTTTTAAATTCCAGACATAGAAAGTCTTTGGATTTTATCAGTTCCTGATCTGTACAAGGGATTACCTGAATGTTGCTTCAACAATTTCCTGAACTAACAGCATCTTCAGATATCAAGTCCAAAGTATGGCACATACCTTTTTCTAGTCCTTAACTTCTTGATCAGTCTTTTCATCCATTTAAGTCAGGATAATGTACAGTGTTTAGGGGAAAAAAATCAAAACAAAAGAGTGGATGAGCAGCAAATTTACGCTCCATAGATCTTTCCCATTTTCACTCTAAAGACTTCTTTGGTGCAGACCAGTCACCAACACAAGCCTGTTAAACACCAGCAGTGACTTCAGTGAAGCTCACAAGCACCAGGGCTCCCCCAACCAACAGAAAAGGCTGTTCTGACCAGAAGGGAATCTGTTGTGTAGGTAGTCAGTCACACAGTTCCTGTTTTGCTGACTCAAGTTCAGAAAGCTGGATTGAGATTTCAAACACATTTCCAAACTCGTGGCCAAACTTTCTGTCTGTCTGAGCTTAGCTTATTTCCTGGTGAAGTATATATTATCCTCATTGTCTCAGTCATTTCTAATAGCTTCAAAGAAATGGTGATTTTTCATTCCACCAGCAAATGGACATGAGTGTTTCTTACACTTTAATTTTTTTTTATCAGGACCAAAGTTTCACACTCTCCAAACTGCATAGGCAAGGAGTGCAATTAGTCTCCACTTCCCAAAGATACCACATGAAAAGCTTCTGGAAAGATAATGGACTGCAAATGACGCCATTTAGTCACCCGCACACTCTCTACAATCCAGCTGTATTTCTGGAATATATTTAGAAGGTGCAATTAGGGTTGTGCATGCTTTGAAATAAGTGAGCAAGTTTCTTAACTGAGGTTGAAAATAATTTTTGTTTCCAGTACTCCCTCTACAAAAGCCACCAATCTCGATGGGGTGGGACCACGGACATCTATTTTCTCTCCAAGTTTTGCATCAACACGGGTTAGATAAACTCTCTGTGAAACAGTAGCTAAGGACCAATAACCTGCAATCAATGTTGGTGCACTAAGCATCTACCCTTTGGGGATCTATGTGCAGAACAAGTACCATTTTACAGTTTTACCATTTCGGTTCAGAATAGAAATCCCTGCAAGAGCGAATCAAATCAGCCTTAACTCAAAAGTTCCTGCAACAGGGAGTTTCCACCCTGCCAGCTCCCAACAGAGGAGTGATGGGATGAGATGTGTTTTGAAGAAACTCAGCTAAGGGAGATTAAAGGTTGGTGTTTGTACTAATGTGTACACCTACATCACCGAAGTCCCAGCAAAGCTAAAATTTGTGTCATAAGAGCAGCAATACACACTCTTGTCAACAACATTGTCCACTGAGTTGAACCAGGGAAGGTTTAGACTGGATACTAGGAAAAATCTCTTCACTGAAGGGTTGGTCAGGCATTGGAATGGGCTGCTCAGGGAAGTGGTGGAATCACAATCCATGGAAGCATTCCAAAGACTTGTGGATTTGGCACTTGGGGACATGGTTTCGTGGCAAACATGGTGGTTCTGGGTTAACAGTTAAGACTGATGATCTTAGAGGTGTTTTCCTATCCTGCTTGTTCTGTGACTCTACATGTGTGACTCCAGCAGATGCAGGGCAGGTGCCGAGGAGCAGAGCCCTCTGCTCCAGCCACCCCTCTGCGTCCTTGAGACTGTGTCTGCAGAAACAGGTGTTCCATTTTAAGAGATTCTGTTTGAGTCT
>VXBT01012155.1:647116-665603 GCA_013400235.1 Oriolus oriolus | reverse complement strand
TGGTGCTCACTGTTTCTTTTGGAGACATCTGTCTTCAGAGAGCGTGAGGGAACGTGTGAACCTGCTCTGAAGGACAGATCCATGACCATGTTCTGGAATAGTGTCCCATATTTACATGTTTTCAGGCTGTAGACACCAGAGGCAGATCACTGAGACTGCACCAGTGGCTTGATTAAAGGCCAGATACCTCACCTGAGAACAGGGCAGCTGGGGAGGTATGAAAGGGACTGGATCCTGTACTTGCACCCTCTCCAAATGCCTCGCCTTTGCAGGATAGATTTAGTCTGGCATTCAAAGAGATATGTGCCTCATGTCAGTTTCTCTGCATAAATGACTGTATTTACTGTATCTCAAACAGATGCTGAGGTTTGCCTGGGTAAGAGCGCTGTGGGAAGCTCAGGGGAAGAGCACAGATCAGTGAGCTCCCCTGATCAATGTGATCCATGAGAAACTGCTGCTATTCGGAGGGGAGAATGCCAATGTCCTTTTTGTCCTCCACAGTAATCCGAAAAAACTCTCCAGCATCATGCTTTTATTAACCCATTTGCTACAGATTCCATAGGCACAGTACATCTCTTACCACAAGGCTTGTCCTGCGTGGGTTGTAACATTATCCATGATGCTTTGGAGCATCTTAGGAAGCTGAATGGGTTTGGCAACAAGTAACTTTCTGTCTTTCAGTCTTCTCTTAATGCACCTGCAGACAGGGGGAGGAGGATGATCAAGGTTAAAACCCTACAGGTAGTTTACCCTCACTAAAGGTCCAGATTTTCACAAAAAAACGAGAAAAGTGGACTGCTAATGTTTCACCATCTCTCCTTTCCTCAGAGCTGACTTCAAAGCTGTTACTGTTGCCTGAGGGCAGAGCCTGGAGTTCCCAATATTTGAAAACACCATCCAAGAAAATCTGTCAAGGCCAATATGATAAACAGGCTATTGCAAGAGGGGAGTTTGGCAATCCTACACCACAACTTAAAATTATTCCTTTGAATACACTGGACTTTACAAGGCTGCTCAGACATTGATCCTCTGCAGACCCCTGCAAGACCCAGCCAGTGCCGTCGCTCCCACTTGGCAGCCAAGATGCTTTCAGGGTAAAAGCCAAGGTGAACTGCCAACACCGTGCAAATCTGGGAGTGTTTGATGCAGGATCAAACCTCAGGGCTCCCATTAGCTGGAAGTGCAGATCCACATCCCCTTCCTCCCTCCCCAACATCTCTCCACCCAACTCACGCCTGCAAACCACACCAGAGACTGGGAGGAGGCTTTCTAATTTTCATAATTTCCACTCTGAAATGTTGGAAAGCTTCCTTTTTCCATCCTGGACTTTGTTGTAAGGCAGCCATTGTGTATCCTCCCGTAAACTTTCAAATGCACCAACAGCAACAGCTTCCTGCAGGAGAAAAAGGGTTTGCTTCAGTTACAGCAAGTGGGAACCTGGCCAAGAAGAGTCATCAAATCATAGGACGTTGATTTTTAAAAGCACAGTTATGTTAGTGCATTCCAATGTACCCAATCAGTCACCGGAGAGCAGTTAAAGTGGCCTTGGGGCCAACCTCCGGCTGCTGGAGAATGGTGTCAGGGGAAAGACAATCAGGCTGATGCCAATGGATGACCTATCCCCCTTTTCCTGACAATCAGTCACAGCAGACTTTGTGGTGCTGGCCAGGCTCTCGGTTGCAGAAGTATTTTGAAAACTTTTCATTCGTGAGCTTTGTTTCATACTAATCCATGAATGCTGTTATCCACCTTAGAGTGGGAGGGAAATTGCTGAAAGATCTAGAACAAGGGTGTAGGCAGCATAAATGTTTTCCTGCAAAGGCCAAGAGATACCATGGGGTCTTTGAACATCCCTTATAGCACCCAGCACTAGTGTCTTCTTGAAATCAGCAGCTTTTTCCCCAGGAGTCTTCTATGTAAGGGGCTCAGGGTGAAAGAACCCCATTTTAGAGGGAAGGGAGCAACACATTTCTGAAATCACTGCCTTTTAGAGAAATTGCAGATGGAAACCCACAAATCCAGACACCCTGAAACATGTGAAGATGGATCAGGCATCTTGTGCAGCTCAGGGTATCCACCACCTCAGTCTTGCACTTGGCCCCTCTCCTTTGAGGTCAGCGCTTTGCAAGGAGAGACTGCAGGCCTGACCTCAAATTCCCTGGGCACCAGCCTCTGAGAAACCTTCTGTTGTTTCTGTTTCATAACGATTGCCCACTGGGGAGGCACTGACCAACTCTCCCTCCCGGTTCCTAGCTTGCAAAGCCAAGAAATACCAACATGAAAAGGTCCACATTCTCTTATCCTGAAATGAACTGACCATGTCTGGTCACGCAGGGACAGAGCCCAGAATACCATCTACGTGGGCTTTTCTTTCCCATGACAAGTTTCCCAATCAGAGCTTGAATAAACATTAGGTCATCACCAATTTATAATGGCAGAGATTTATATCTCTCTTGATCACATTTTTATAGAAGCAGAAATAAACTTTCGTTCTAGCTGTTCTACCCATATCTTAATCACCCTCTGACAAAACCAAACACACTATTTTGAAATCAAACCGATTCACAGTGGGTGTTCCCTGCCAAGGCAGTGATTCTTGTCTGACTGGACCACTGCTGTGTTCAGTGTTGATTTTGGTGGGCTTCAGATAATAAATCTTCCCAAAGACCATTTCTCTCTCTGCACAGAATAAGAGTCCCATTGTTACAGCAATGATGCATTTGGGACACAACTCCATTGCTCTTTAGACCAAGGCAGACACTTATAAGGCTGTTCTCATCGCTGAGTACCCTTTTTCATCTCCTTTCCACGATGGAGCAGAATAGTCCCAGGTGCTGTACCTGGGAAAGGTGAGGGTGGCTGTTGCTCTCTGTCCCCTCTTCTTGGCAGAGCAGTGGTTTGGAGGAGTGTTTATATTGAGGTCTAGGCAAGAGCACCTCAACAGAAATGTGCAGTCCTTTATGCTCCTCCTGACTCCTGAAGTAAACCAAATGAGGTGAATTAGGACCAACTTTATGTGCCTGCTTCTCACTAACACCGCAGCCTGTGAAGGAAGTTTTTCCTGGCTTTGCAAGGTTGTGACATGGCTTTGTCAATTGATGCCTGTCCATGATAAGGATGAACCACTGCTGTCAGAGCCCTTCAGAGGTGGTTCCTCAACCCACATGTGCATGGCTTATCAAGGGCAATGGACCATGCACTGCTGGCACTGTCTGTGGGGTGAAGGCAGTGGTGCAGGGACCAAGGGCAGCTCTCTGTCCTAGACAGAGGCAGAGTGGGAGCCAGATCAGGGCAGCACAACAACACAAATCATGAGCGCAGATCAAAAGACCTTCAGCCCCATGAGATCTTCATGTCTGGGTGGAGATCGTGCTGTGTCTGAGCTGCATCTGGAGTTGGGGAGGGTGTGTGAGACCTACAGGAGAGGACATGGTGTGGCATTCCAGGCTGACACGGAGGGCCTGGTGGAAACTGCCCAGAAGAAACGAGGGCAATCTTGCATGTGGTTCAAAGGGGATTGTGTGGATAGAATATATGGCTCTAAGCAATGAAGCAGTGAATTTATTTCAACCACATAGGGCTATTCAACTTGTGAACAACATTAGCTGGGTTTTGATCACTCCTTTTTTTCTGAGCTACTGTGGTGCTTGGGCAGAACTTCCAAGTTCATCATTCTCCTAAAAGTTCCTATATTTGTTTTCCTTAGACTCGAGACTTCTTTTTAAAAAGAAAATGTGCTATATCCTTCAGCTGCAAATGATTTAATAGCTTTTGGCTTTGTGTGATCTGAATATTTTCTTGTTCTCTTGCTTTGCAGCTGTGACCTACTTAATTACAAGCAGGAAACAAACCCCAGAATCATTAGACTTTCTGCCTGGCTTGAAGAAGAGGAAAAAAATAAAAATCTCATGTTGTTAAATACTAGGATGTCCTTCTTAATAACAGGAAGTCAAGCTCCAGATAGCAACAGTGAACATTTGAATTCTTTGTGCATCAAGATAAGAACAGCAAAGAGCTTATGGGTTTTATTTTTTATGGCATGGATGTTTTGGGGGCAGGGGAAATGACAGCCACTTCTAACAGCCAAAATGGGAATGAGTCATAAACTTCTAAATCAAGAGTGTAAATCCTCTTTGTTTTAAGTTCTGAACAGCTTCAGTCTGCTCTGTCCATAGAGACAATGAAGTGACTGACTTGCTCCTTCGATCCGGCAGCTTTCGATCTGTTTTATCCTCTTTTCAGGAAGTATGAGTAAGCAAGCCAGACAGTGAGTTAGGATCCCCCATGGCAAACCATCAGGTTGGAAGACAGAGCATAGGAGAATTTGATTAACTTCTCTCCACCTCTGCAGGAGTCTGGGCTACTATTTATACCTCCTGAAACTCAGTACCCCATCTGGAAGTGCTGGTGGGATAGCAGCTGTAGAAAGCAACCAAAGAAAAGGAAAGTCAGGAGTGCCAGCGTCTGAGACTGGCTGTCCCACACGGGCACTTCAGCCCTCTTGTCCCTGCTTATCACAGCCCTGGTAGCAGCTCAATATTACAAATCTCCCAGTGCATCATGAGGCAATAGAAGCTGATGTTTGCTCAGGGTTTTAAACCAACCAGCAACAGAAGTGCAAGTTATCCTCTTCTGTCAACTGTGCATGCATTATCACTGCAGATGGCATAGATCCAGCGCTGGCCTGCAACAAATGGAGATTTTCCATTAGCAGGAGCCACAGGGGTCTGTGTTTCGGGAGCAAATGGGGTAGAGGTCAACTCTTATGCTCTGCTGAGAAGGTCTAACTGGTCCCAGCTGGGAAGATGTTCTCAGCATGAAGATCTGCTGCCGTACAGAAATCCGCCTCTGCTCACTCCTGCGTTTCCCATCTGCAGATTAATTGTGCTGTGGCCACAGAAACAGCCCAAGAGCCCCATGTGATCCAGCCCCAGTGCAGATGCCATGAGTGAGTGTGCAAGCGTGTGCACACACAGGGCTTTGTGGTTTTAGCAGCGCAGTGTGGCTCGGTGTGGGACATCCCCTTCCTCCATGGCAGCCTTCCTACACACATTTAGCATTGCCTGGATGTGTACAGCACTATTCCCACAGGGAGCACACACATACATATCCAGTCTTCACCTCAGGGAACATTTATTTACCCATAGTTATGCTCATTTTGATAATCGGTGTAGGAGCTTTCAACATAGAGGGTACATTGCCGACCCAAGATATCTTAAGTTTTTCTGGTTTTTGCTGCATAACTCCCATGGAACATGACCAGTTGGCTTTCTAGAATACTTATTTACTTTTTAACGTGAAACAGTTCTCCTGATATTTCTTGTCATCTGTCAAATGTCAGTGAATTAATCTATTGAGGAAATGGAGACCCATAAAGCTATGTGACTCTTTTGAAATTGTTCAAGAAACTGATGACTTTCCTGGAATAGGACCAGATTCCTCCTCATTTTCACTCTGAAGGTTGTATTTGACCTGCTTATCTTCCTCTCTGTCCAGTGACAATTACATCCCAATCAGCAATATCATTATTTACTAGTAATTATTTATTATAAGGAGCTTCAGAATAAATTAAATACGCATTCTTTATTTTAGGTGGGAACAGGCTTTCCAACCCACAAGCAAGATCAAACATGAGACCACTGATTTTCTAAAATATGTTCCCTTTGCCCTCTTTCTTTTTAATGAAATGCTCACCCTTGTCTGTGAACAGAAAGGACTTTGTATCAGTCACTGAAAGCAGTGAGTGTTACCACTGGGTCTGAATCACGCAGATACTTAAATATATCTGCAGGATAAGTTGTAAGAAAATGTTCTGCTGCAATGGGCCATTTGTGCTGTGTCTAGGCTTGTTTTGCATGGACAGCAAGGCTGCCCTTCATTAAATTACCCACCATCCCATAGGGCAGAACTGCATACTGCCAGCTCATGAGCCACCAGATTTGTCCCCTCTCCCAGGCAAATAGTGCCAGTTATGGGACACATGCAACATGAAAAAGTGTGTCCTCCAAACCACAGCCCTCAGCCAAGGCCATTGGGATGGCTTGACCATCAGCTGATAAAGGGTGGGAAGCACAAGATAAATACGTAATTCAAAATTATATTAACATAGACATAACAGGGGAACATCTCATAAAGAATCATAGAAAGGTTTGGGTTGGAAGGGACCTTAGTGATCATCTAATTCCAGCCCCCAAAGGCAAACACTTGCTCCAGTCACCAAAGGAGTAAGCAAAAGCTTGAAACAAGAAGGGTGTAACTGCACAAGTGCGTGACTTCTTCTGTGAGCAGTCAGGCGTGTTCAATCCACAGTCTGAGATTCAGTGCCCACCTGATGGGCACAGACACAGGTTTGTCTCAGGTTCGTATTGTTTCACCCCTGAACCTTGTCAGAGGCTATTTTAGATGTGGGTGAATAACACGGAAGGAAAACAGCTCAGCTGCTGGATGAGGTCTGGGCTGTTCCCTGTTCATACATGCCTCACAAACAGGCTGTGATTTTCTTTCTGTTTTCGTCTGGCCAAAAATAATTCTCCTGAGCATTTCTGCACATAATAGCAGAGAGCAGGGTGAAAATGAACCTTGTGGTGATGGGCATGTGCAAGCACGCGCTGCTTTGATTGGAGAGTCCAGTCACAGGACATTGCAGTGCCCAGCGGGATCAGAGTTAATCATAAGCTTGGGTTTCCAAAGTGAATAATCGTATTTAAGATCTCACCATTCACTTTCTGTGGCTGTTCTGCACTATTTCCTTAATACATTGTCCTGACCTACATCCACTCCTGCAGACTCATTCACCACAGCATCCATGGAGAAAGAGGATTGAACAGCAAATCTCTGCGCAATCTCTTTCACGTTTCTGCATAGTAGAAGTGAAAATCACTTTAGCTGGTGGAATATTAGGGACAAGTACAAGCCCAGCTTTATAGGATTCACCTACTTTTAAACCTTGTTAAATTGCTAACACAACTTACTCTAGGAAATGAAATGTGTATGATTTGAGGAGATGACATACTCTCCTCTGCCAGTCAATAAAAACCTCTCTGGAGTGAGGTCACAAACAGCCTTATGCAGAAGGAGCTGCTGTTGGCATAATGGTAATACTTAGCACTGCCAGAGCACTTTACATTTTCAAAGAGCTTTAGAAATGTTATGATCAAGGTGGATGACTGGAATAGTAAATTTTCATTCTGTTATTACTGTGAAGCAGCAGTTCATTTCATTATGGAACATTTTAGGCCATATGGACTCGTGAGAACATCTTGAGGAAATTGGCCAGGATTTCTGACTCATGATGTTCGTCCTAAAATGCAACCAGCAGGGAAGTCTTCAGTTTCTTGAATTTTCTCTGCAGGAAAGTTTTAAGGCTGTCAGTGGTGGCAGCCCAGGGGGGCCAGGGGGAAGCTGTTCATATCTGTGGTTTTGGAAGCATGTGGAAGGTGAGAGATAGGAGGTAACTGAAGCAGTGCAGGCACGGGCATCACATTTGCATGGGGCAGCACATCTTTGGGCCGATACTTCCAAGAACAGCTCCTTGTCTTACAGCTCCAGAGAGGTGAGCTAGGGGTGTTGGTGCCCCCTCTACACGTCTGTAAAGGTTCAGGCATGATCATTGTCCAGATGCTGTGGCCCAGCCAGACTGAGGTCACAATCTTTTAGCAATCCAGAATTAATGCAGGGCCAACTCTTAGCTGATCAAAGCTTTCAGCAGACCCAGTGTGGACATCCGTACTTTATTTTCACTCCTCTTAAAGCTGGGAGAGTGCCTAGAGCATGTATGATGTATAATAGCCCTCAAGGTCTCAGGATTTGCTTCTTCAACTCAAATGACATTCCCAGTTCCTTCTAAACCCTTCCCTCAAAGCTTTCATTATACAGACAAAGTACAAAAGTACAAGAAGTAAAACTAATAGTATGCAGTCCTTGCACTCTGGGAAGCTCCTACTGGACACACAGAAACCCTCCATGGTCCCTCCTTGGGTGGCAGCAAGGTCACACGTCAGGGCAAAGACAGAGTAGCCCAGATGAGTCAGCATGAGGAGTGGCAGCACCTTGACTTGGGTGGAAATAGGGCACTCAGAGGCTCAGGTTCTCCAGTGGATGTGGTGCACAGTGATCATTTGGAAATGTTGGGGGACTCTGGTTCAGTGCAGCTACAGGAGGCAGGTCACTGCTGTAAGTCCCCACCAAGTGCCCTGGGTCTGCCTGGGCACATGTGAAGGGAGAAGAGTGGCTCCTTATCCGTGTGTTTGATCACTTGGCAGTGGGACATCCCTTAACTGCTCCCATCGTATCAGACATGAAAATGATACGCCATTAAGGCACAAGGAGAAAACTGTAGCTAGTTAAATATCTCAAGAAAGCATCTCCAACATAAGAAGGCACGAAGCTGTGACATGAAAGGGAACTCTGGGCACAAAGCTCTGACAACATTAATCCTCTTTAAGTTGTAGAGAAATAAAGACCAAAGAGGGCCATGAATTTATAATAGGACCTAAAAGACCACATTGGGCTGGAGCTGCAGGGACCACTGGGGCCATGTGTGGAGCAGACACAGGATGTTTCTGGTATGTCTACAACAAACCAAAAGAAACTGCCTCCCACTCGGCATGTCCTTCTTTCAACGCGCCCAAACACATCCACACCCATCGGAAAGTGGTGGGGAAAGGTTAACTCTAGAGCGTGTTGGAGAGAGATGCTCAACTGCTCTTTCCAAGGCCAGAACGCACAAAGGGGAACGTGGACCTGTGCCTCAAGCTCCTGGTGCAGGCAGCACCCACCTACAGCAGTGCACGGCAGGGATTTGCAGGGTCTGCAGAGAGGAGGAGATGCCTGCAGGGTTTGGGATGGGAAATCCACCCCCAGCCTTCAAGCCCCAGTGCCAGTCCCGTGAAACAACACAGCAGCTCAAGGGGATTTGGCTTTTGCTTTTTTTCAAGGGAAGTAAGGAGCTATTTTTATACCCTAGTAACAGCCTTTGGACTGTCAGTAAAACGTGGGAGGTTTCATAGTAAATGTTTTGGCTGACATTTTCTCAGAAACAGCAGGAAATAATCAGCGCATAATTAGAGAGGAAAAGACCTGCAAATGTCTATAGATCTATGTAGAGCGCAAAGGGCTTCTTTTTTTTTCCTAACTGACCTTAGTGAAGGTGAAGCTGAGCATGTTTTATAGAATTATAATATGATTTTACAGAAATTACTCAAAGGGTACACCAGTGGAAGAGCCAAGGTGCCAATTCTCAGTAATTTTTTCTCTCTTCTTCCATTCCCTGCAGCAACAACCTCTTCTGACCATTTTGGATAAGAAAGAGCACATTCTGTGGTGTCTTGCTTGAAAAGAGCTGTTTTGGTAGAGTATCCCTTGACTCTAGAGAGGATGGGCTATCTTTGCCCAAGAAACCTCTGGTTGCTACTCCCTTGTGTCCTGCAAGGTGGGATATGCAATCTGTACTCAGGCAGCTTTTACCCTCTCAAAAAGCACTTTGTGTCTGGTCAGCAGGAAAACCTCTGCAGGAAACCAGACAATCTGCTCTAATCATGAAGGTAAATCTATCCACTGAAATGTTCACTGGGCCTTCTGTAGACTCAAGTGACTCCTAAGGAGACTGTTCCAGTCTATCAGTTAAATAAATACATAGAAGTGTTTTCAGAAAGTCTGATTATGTCATCAGCCAAGTGCAAAGGCCCCTTCAGAGCTGCCCTCATCTGTTGAATAATTACCGAGTTGGGACAGGGACTGAAAATCTCCTTTGAGCCGTTAGGAAAGACTTGGTGCACGTATGGAGCAGCTAATTTTAAAACTGCGGAATATCCTCCATTTCCCCTCCTCTCCTCTTTCCAGAATACCAAAGGGGTTAGGTCACATCCCAGAGCAATCACTTGCTATGGTTTCTTTTTCCCCCCTCTGTTTTCCTTTATCAAACACATTTCTTTCTTTTCCTCTCTTTTGCTCCCGGGCAGAGATCTTACATACCAGGCTGTAGCCTGGAGAAAATATTGTCTAGTCGAATTATATATATATGTGTATATATATATATATNTAAATAAATACATAGAAGTGTTTTCAGAAAGTCTGATTATGTCATCAGCCAAGTGCAAAGGCCCCTTCAGAGCTGCCCTCATCTGTTGAATAATTACCGAGTTGGGACAGGGACTGAAAATCTCCTTTGAGCCGTTAGGAAAGACTTGGTGCACGTATGGAGCAGCTAATTTTAAAACTGCGGAATATCCTCCATTTCCCCTCCTCTCCTCTTTCCAGAATACCAAAGGGGTTAGGTCACATCCCAGAGCAATCACTTGCTATGGTTTCTTTTTCCCCCCTCTGTTTTCCTTTATCAAACACATTTCTTTCTTTTCCTCTCTTTTGCTCCCGGGCAGAGATCTTACATACCAGGCTGTAGCCTGGAGAAAATATTGTCTAGTCGAATTATATATATATGTGTATATATATATATATATATATATATATATAAACTTTCTTCCAAATGAGGCTTTATAATGGAGATGTTCCTGGTCTCTTGTCTACATTGCTGCTAACAGAAGCAGTGTGTTCTGAGTTTACAGGCAAGAAAATCACCAAGAGAGGATGAGCATAGGGAGAATACAGCAAAGGCTGGACACCAAGAAAACAGGCAGGGACAGGGAGAGGAAGAAGGAAAACTGCACTTTGCAGAATGAATCACTCCTAACAAGTTTAAAGGAAACATTATTACGATTTTATTACCATATTTTATGAAGCCACTCTAAAAATGAAGTCCTGAAGAAGCAATTAGGCTGAGGACATGAATTTTGCAGCTGTATTTTCCTGGCCCTCCACCTGCCCTGTCAATGAGCTGAAGAGCATCCTTGTGCCGTTACCGTGACACACAGCTCGCTTTGTGTCCTTCAGTCCTCAAAGAACAAACTGTGGGTGGGGTCATAGGGGGACAGACCTACAGAAAATCAAGCAGATACTAATATTTCTGCTCCTTCCCTGTGCAGGGAGTTGAATCAGGGAAGACGCTGAGGCTTTTTGGAAATGATGCCTTCTCACCTCTGCTAAACCAGCAGTTTTAGGCATTCAGTGTGTGCAGGTCCCTCATGACTTCAGCTCAAGCTGCCCTGCCTACTCCTCTAAAAAGTGCCTCCTAGGAAGTGCCTCCATGCAGGCATTCTCCAGCTGACTCCTGTCTGCTCCCTCCAAATTCTGTGGCCTTTTTGCACACATTCCTCTGAAGGAAGAGTAAAATGAGTGAAAAATAGCACTGACAGGCAGCTGTCTCCAAAGTCACTGGCTTGCACTGTGCCTTTGATAAAAATACTTCCAACCTCAGTTTCCCCACCAGGTGATTAAACAGGAAGAAGCACTCACTGGATTTACTTGAAAAATGTCTTGCAACTTAACTCCGTGATTTTATGGTGATTTAACTGAACTGCAAAATCCTCATCTTGATAATGTATTTTCACCCTCACTGGACCAGTTCCCTCAGCTCAACTCATCATAGATGTCAGCAGCACTGAAGTTTCCACCCAGACAAGCTGCTCCTGCAGAGAAACAGGCAGGGAACTGATCTCGTCTCAATACTTATTTCAGGAAGGGATGCCAGGAGCGAATCTTTGTATCCATAGACCAAAAAGGGTGTTTGAGCATCCAACTCTTCTGGAACTTTCTCCTGGCCTTGTTCAGATAAGACCCACCCTTATGAATGCGAGCTCACCAAGGGTTAAAAATATCTCCACACCAGCTGAATCAGACTGATATTACACGGCCATTGTTTAATCCATTTAACTTTCCAAAATATCACCCCTTGGGTAAATAAGGTGCTTTGCAGACTGTTGCGTAATTCTCATGTAAAGATTAAGTTCCCTTATGAGTCCAAAACATAAAAAGGCTCCAGAACAGACAGCTGGGTGGGAAAGAGACTGGAGTGTAACTGTGCAATGGCGAGTTAACACACGAAACGAAAGCATGAAATGTTGCATGTGGCAGAGCTGCCTTCTCAGATGTTACTCGGGAGTGTTTGAAAGAGTTAAGCCCAATAGTGGAATGTCTTGGGAATGCTGGCAGACGGAGAGTGAGCGGCTTTTTTCTTCCCTCTGGATGGAGTCCCAGGACTGAGCATGCAAAGTGATGACTTTGGATCCGAGTTTGCTTCTCGGGTCGGCAGCGGAGAGCTGGGAAGTGATGCAGTGTTACCGAGAAGTCCTTTGCAAGGGATGTGCAAATGCCTTCCTAAGTCAGGAGAGGTATTTTTACCTCTTCCTTGCTGATCCTTGGGTGCAGCAGGACTCGCTTTGAGAAGATACAGAGGGAGAAACCACATCCTGAAGGGCGTATGCAAAGGGAGAAAGTCACATCCCCAAACAGTTTATTTTGGCTGCTGGTTTTTGTCGTCCGTTTTGGTTTGGTGGTTTGGTGGTTTACTTTTTTTTTCCCTTGCTTTTCGTCCTCCTTCTTTGATGGCAATTTCAGTGACTCTTTAACCTTGCAGTTCACAAGGCGCCTTGGGATTAGCTGGTTGCCTCCAAGCAGGGAATCTGGGGTGGTTCACACAGGGAGCTGGCATGGCTGCTGTGCTCTTTGGCTTTGAGGATCTGCTCTACAGCTGGGACAGCCTGGTGTGGAGCCTGACGTCCCGGGCTCTGAGGACTTGCCGCTTTGGAAACCTGAGGGTCCTGCAGCTCATGCTGAAGCCATGGTGCATTTCCAGAGACGTTTACCAGGTAGGGTAACAAAACACCAGGCCAGACCCTCAAACCCCAATGCTGCAGGGGGGAGACCCCCTGGGAGTCTCACAGGGTCCTGTCCTGTTCCTGCCAACCACTCTGGGTCCCACACAAGCGGTGGGACAGAGGGGACACTGTGGGCAGGGGAGGCGTGGCAGGAGAGACAGTTTGGTTTGGAGGGTGGTGATGGGGTCTCCCATGGTGGAACACCGGTCCAAACTCTCCTTCCCACAGAGCAGGGGGGGAATAAGTGAAAGCAAATTAAGGTTCAGTCTGCTATATCCCCTTTCTCTGAGCTTTATACCCATAAGTACAACCTTAGCTTTTCTGCATCCTCAGGCTGTCCCTACAGCTGCACAGGAATAATTTGTAATTTACCCAGAGGAAAGGATGCCTAAAGGCACCTAATCTGTGGAAAATGGGCATTTGCAGAGGGTTTTAAACTGTAGTAGCACTAATTATCCCGAAGTGACTTGTGCAGTGCCTTCTGACTGCTTCATCTTGCGAAGTCCCAGGCATCTGATTGCCTAAAATTTCTGGTTTGTTTGATGTATGGTTTATGTGGTATAGAGAGCTTTGGGACTTGGACGACTGGCTTCTCCATAGAGTTACACTAACTGCTTGCTGCTTGAGGTATAGTGACACAGCTCTGATAAACTGTGTGTGTTTCTGAGACTGATTAAAGTGGGTGAAATAAACTGAACATCACAGAAGGAACTAGAACTGAATGTCACTTTGAAAAGCAACTCATTCCAGTCCATAGGTGAGTCCAGGTTGCAATGACACTGTAAACCAACCAGCTTGTCTGCTTTTTTAATCAGCTTTAGATAACTGAGGTTAGACATTTATTCTACTGTGGGGACAAGCCCGTTACAATATTTATCATCTCCACAGATTTGTCTGATGCCGGATGTTGGAGTGACTTGATTGGTATTTGCATTTGGAAAAGACATTTTCTGCTACTCCCATTTACTTGGTATTTTGCTTTTCCTGTGCTTTGGAAGTCTCCATGTGTAAAGCCAAGTCATACAGAAGGCAACAGATTAAAAGCCTGTAGAAACTGTGTGTGTTGGTTAGAGGGAGACCAGGGCAGGGCTCTTAGTAATTTCAGCAAACTTTGAACTGGCTTCAAATCATGCTCTGAATAGATTTTATGGTCTTTGGAGTTCAGCAGGCATGGGCAGCATTTTTATTTTAAGTATTTGTTTGTTCCAGAAGACGCCCACAGCCAGTAACACAAACCCATTACCCAGGGCTTGACTTTGAAACCCCCCTGAGAGGTACCACTGTGATGGCTCCAAGTGAACCACGCTGCCCTCCCTGGGCTGTGCTGGCTCTTGGCTGGGGTGAACCCACAGGTCAGTCTGTGCAGAGGCTGCCTATGGTGTGGGGCTGCCCCACCCTCTCTCTGCAGCTTGTCTTAGGAACCTGAACCTGAAGAAAATCAGCTCACATGGGCCTGGGAAAGGGGATGAGGAAGCAAGAGGTCTCAGTTCTGAACCTCATTTTTACCCTCCACCTATGTAAAATCATCCTCAAAAACTAAGGAGTTGTTTTTCAGATGTGTCCAGGTTGTGGTTACTGATAATGTACTCCAGCCTAGGCACCATGCATCAGGAGTGCCACTGCCTGTGAAGACTCCTAGGACTGGTGTTCTTTCAGCAGATTTATGTTGCTGTGAGCACTGAGCACATCCACAAGTGCACTTTTTCCATTGCAAAATGCACATGCCTTGAACCAGCCCCCGTGGCGTTATATCATGATCCTGGCATGTTCTTCCCCTTTGCCAGAGTCCCCAGTGAACTGGGACCAGCAAAGGTGCCTCCCTTCCCACCCAGAAAAGCATTGATGCAGCCTGAAAGACCCTCACAGGGCAGGATGGACTTGAGTAGTTGTTTGTTTCTCAGACAGAATCTGTGAACATCTGCAAAAGCTCAGTAAAACCACATCACTTTATTTGTCAATGTCCATGAGCTTGCAATCCTTTGGATAGGATCTGAAATGCTGGGTCAGGTACCAGGAGAATTGCTGCTGGGTGGAGGTTTGTTGGGAAAGGCATCTCATAGCTCATCACTGCAGAATTCCAGCAGCAGCAGTAATTAGCAGCCAGCATGAGCTGATAGCTAACTCTACACTTATGTATATTAATCCTAAAAGCATTTCCTACAGTAGCCAGCATCCTCCAATTTAAATGCTGGCAGGGTATTTCAGTAGAATATTGCTTGGACAGAAAGCCTGACAGTTTAATTACTTCCCAGAGACAGAAACTTCTTCCATTGCTGATTATTTAGATGAGAAAATAAGCTCTTACCTATCCTAGTTTTTGTTGTTACTATATATTAATCCCTGTTGCTACTGCACCTTGAGAGCAAAGCAGATCAGTGTAGGACTTCTGCCTGGTACCAGAACCAGAAAAACCCTAAGAAGAAACATTAAAAAGAAATATTAGGCAATTTTGTAAATTAAGCAAAGCTTTTTCATGCTCCAAAAAGTATGTTTTGTGTTTTTCTTTGAGTTAATCACATCTCAGTGCATCTGTGCCTCTGGTGCCATTTGCTGATAGCAAGTTGGGGGTAGCAGAGCAGAGAAGCACACAGCCACGTTCTGGCTGAGCAGGACCCACACTGCTGGGCACACACCAGTGGGGAAAACTCAGCTCCTCCACCAGCCAAGATCATGGTTGCTCAGGTATGGCTCTGACTTAGATTTTTTTTTGTATCCTTGCCCTAGTCTTTTGTCTCCACCATACAAACATTCCAAAACTTCCCAATTCCCTTCTACTGTCCCATCTACAAAATATGTAAAATCTAAGATAACACTGTACAGAGGGTACAGTCCAGATTTACTGCCAATACAAGAGGTAGTGTGTTCTTGGAAACAAAACAAGCTCCAGGCATCAACATAATCAGTATAATTCCCTTATGTATGATAAGAGAGACTTTGCTTTCTTTGCTCTCAGAAAATCAGCACCAATGCATTGGCAGAGATAGATGGAATAGCAGTTTTGGGGTGATGCTGGCTGCAGTGGTCAGAGTGGGATCTGAAACAGTTCAGTCTTCAAATCCAATCTGACACAGCAACTGGAAGCTTGGACTTGCTCAGGCTGCACTCTGAGCAGCAGTTGTTATAAAATAGGTTAAAACAATCAAAAAATTGTTCCCTCATTTTTGGTCTCCAGACTGGATTTGTCTCAGGGATGCTGAGTGACTCCATTTTTCACTGTCTGTAAGCAATGCTTTGGTACTCAGGCCATCTGAGCAGCACTGAGAACTAGAGGCTTTGGGTACCCTGAAGGTACCATCATCTGTCTCAGACTGCATTTTTTTCCTGGCAAATAAATCCTCCCCCAAGTCTGCTGTGATTCCCAGGGACACATTTGTCTGCCCAGTCTGAAACAAACCTCTTGCCTTGATCTGTTTTCAGTGGGGCTAATATCCACCAGTTGCTGTATTTTAATTGTCATGAATGCTTGTTATATTTTAATTGTGTTTTTTGTGATCCAGCATGTGGTTTTCTGACTGCATGATTGGAATTCATTTGAAAAGGGAGATTAACAAATAATAAACTTCCAGTCGGGGCTCTCAGACAGTCAGTTGTGCAAGATGTCACCGAGCTGTCGGATGTATTTTTACCAATGCCCAGATGTCTGACTGCTCTGACCTACTAAACAAATGGCCCTGTGAACTAACACAGTGCCTGCTTTTGCAGAAATACTCACATTTCAAGAAGTACTGGGGGAGGGCTGGCTTATTATTATGGGATAGGCAGTCAGTTCTGCATTTTAACATCCTGAAGATAATTCACTATTTATTTAATCTCCAAATCCATCAACAAATGTTTTAGTTTCCCAGCTATGCCTGTGCAATGTCAAAGAACATTAGGCAGTGCAGGACCTACATCTACAGTAAAAACGTGTTTATGTGTCTTGGCTGTTTAAAATCCCACCAACTGCTCCTACCAAGTCGGAGGCAGACCACTGGATGCAGAGCTACCTCTCAAGGATACCACTCACAGACATTTAATTCCTCACTCTCTGTAGACAGTAGTGCTGTGTACTATTTTCACACTGCTTCTTATCCACCAAGTGCTTGGAAAGACAGTTTAAGTCATTTTACTGCTGTAGAAACCAAGGCAGAATCAGATGAAATTACTCACTTCAGGTTATAGGCACAAGTGCAGAATTGTCTGCAGTGCCTCATTGTCCCCCAACTCTCCAGTAACAGGCAATGGGATTAAAGAAGGAGGTGGGCTGTGGAATTTAGGGGCTGGGTGTTAATCTAAAATGAGGAAGAGGAAAAATCTTTTGCTGTGCTGGCAGACGTGCAAATCCGTGGAATATTCCATATTTTAGCAAAAAGTTTCATTTTGGCTATTAGGAAGAAATTGTTGGATATTAGGAATTAATTCTTCACCAGGGTAGTGAGGCACTACCAACAGTTTGCCCAGAGAAGCTGTGGATGCCCCATCCCTGGAAGTGTTCAAGGCCAGGCTGGATGGGACTCAGAGCAACCTGGTCTAGTGGGAGGTGTCCCTGCCCATGGCAGGGGGGTTGGAACAAGAGGATCTTTGAGCTTCCTTCCAACCCAAACCCTTCTGTGATTCTATTTTCCAGACCCTGTCATGTTCCCTGAGGAGAATGCACCTCAAGTGTGTTTCCCACAGCATTCCTGCTGCTGGCCATGGGATGCTAATGGTTTTTCCCCCAGCTGCCATGGGCTCTGGGGAGTTGACCTGGAGGGCTTTAGGATTTCTCCCCCATTCACCTGGTGTTTTGCTGGCACCCTGCTGGGTAGTGCATCAAAAAAGGGACAGACTGTTTGAACTTTGTGAGGGACTCTGAGACATCCCCACACCCCCACAACCCTATGAGGAAAAATGGTCTTCCTCCTCAAAAAGGAACAGTTTGGGAATTCCATTCTTGTTTCAGCATCATTCTTCACCCTTGCCTTGAAGACATCTTACTGTGTTCAACAATTAAAGATTCAGGAGCAAAAGCAGCATTTTGCATGCCTGCCCTGCTGCTGTAAAAGGGTGTGCAAAGCAATGTTGGGCAAGAGAGAGGAAGGAAAGGGCTGAAATGTTAAACACATCATTTCAGATTGGCAAAATTTCCAGGTTTTGATTTATAGCTTCATCACCAAGTAGATTAATGTGGAATTCAAACACAACCAGCTCTTTGCTTTCCTTCCAGGCCTGACATATTAACATTTCCCATTAATCTAGTCAGCTCCAGCACGATGAAGGCTGAGGAAATGGGGAATTAGGCATGTGGGAGTATTGGGTGGGCAGGGGAATAGAGCCAACAAAATTCACTTTAGTTAACTAACTAACTAAAGTAGAGAGCATGAGACCTTATTCAGATCTCAGGTTGTAGCTGAAGCTGCTTCTGACTCCCTTAAAGACAGCTAAACCCAGTTTCTTTCTCTTCTGGTGCTGGGCAGAGGGGTTTTTGACTTTCTGCTCATAAGGACAATGGTGGATGTGAGCACCGGTGCCCCCACCCACGGAGCTGGGCTCGAAGGGCTCTTTGCTGGCCACTGCTCTGTTCTCAGAACATTGTGATGCCTCAGTACAACTGGGGTTCAGGAGGCTTCAGGCCCTAGGTTGCAGTCTGCCTAAATCCCACTTTTGGGGGGAGGCAGCTATGACTTCTTTTCCCCAGCACTCTTTGCTGATCTGTTCCACAGTCTCTGGAGCTGCCCTGGAGACTTCTCAAACTTTATTGCTACACATTTAAGCATTTATGAGATTTGAACTGCTTCTCTTGGGGAAAAAAAAAAAAA
>VXBT01012155.1:618597-647043 GCA_013400235.1 Oriolus oriolus | reverse complement strand
AAAAAAAAAAGGGAGAAATAGCCATCCACCCAGAGCTGCAGAAAGGGCTAATGAGCCTCACGTTTCCAAAAGCGGCTTGGGAGATTTTGGCTTGCAGAGTTTCTCATCCCATCTTCATTACAGGCAGAAGCAAAGAGGGTTAGACAGCGAAAAGAGGGGAGAGAAAATGCAAATGCTAAAAATTCATCTTTGCCAGAAATCATATCCAACAGACAGCAAAAAGAAGAGCCTGTGGGGAAACCTCAAGCCATTTCCATTCAAGTTGTCTATGGAGAAAGCACAAGAAGTGCTCACTAAGTTCCCACCCCCAGGTATTTTTATAGCACACAGTAAAGTCGCCTTCAGCATTTGACACAGACTTCTTCTGCCTTTGTGGGGCTGGGAAGGGCTGGGACAATCTGGTAGGATCTCTGCCACTGCCCCCAGCCCCACCATAGCCCCTTGGAGCACTGCTGTCAGTGGAGGGGCAATAACCCTTTTGCCTCCTGAACAAACACCTACTCCCCTCGACAGCTTGTGGGGTCTCATCTCCCCTTCCACTGTCCCAAGGCAACTGTGGGACAAGAAAAGAGGCACAGGGCCTTCCTGGAGGACAGGGAGAAGCTCCAGAAGTGTGCTGGGTGATGGCTGAACCTTGGCCATTAAATCACCTCAGGAATTGCTGTGCTACCTTCCTGTTAAAGCTAACATGGAGCTGCACCAGGCTGGGGTTTGTGCTCACTAGTTATTAGCAAACACAACACTTTGGTGTTTTCCATGGACTGCAGCTTGTCCAGTGCTGCTAGAAAATGAGGGGGACCTTAAACCAGCATTGACCCTCCTATTTGTCTTTACATGGACTTTTAGGGATGGTAGGAGGAGACTGAGTGGTCAAGCCTCATGACTGAGCTTTTTTTGTTCAATAAATACAGCAGCCTCTTAAAAGAGGAGATGTACTTGGCATTGTTTTGCTCCCCTGTGAATTTTTCCAACTTGCCTCCCTGTGAGAAACACTCAGCCTGCAGTTCCAGTCTGCTCATGACAGAGGAGTCTGGGTGCACCAGTTGTGAACACAGCAAAGTCTTTCATGGTGTTAAAGCCACCCCACTAATAAATGGGTTAGGATTGCCAGTGCAGCTTATAGAGGCCACCAGCTTGAGCAGACACAAGCAATGCTGAGCTGTTTCTAGACGAGGTGGATTTGAGTCTGTCCCAAAGCTGAGCTCTCTTGAAGTCCACCAGCAATGTTTTCGGCGTTCCTGCCCCATCTTTGCTTTTGTCTGCAAGGGATAAAAACTGTGCTCTCCACAGGGAATACAAACTGTCTCAGCTGAGACAACCACCAGCAGTTCACCCTGCTCGTAACAGAAATGCATCTTGCAGCAAGGCAAGGGAAATACTTTTTGATCCCCCTAGTTTGCAGAAGCCAGGTCTGAACTGCTTCTTCCTAGGCTTAGCTATTTTCTGCTCAGTGTCTAGAATCACGAGATGGGATGCATCTTGTGTTCCTTTAGTTATGAAAAATTAGGCAATTCATCCATGCTGATTCCTTGCAAGATAGGTGTCTTGTGCAAGTCATTCTCAGGAAGTGCCAAGCCCTTTATGCGGAGACCAGAAAGAGCTGAGAGCGCTAAACCCAACTGCATGCTCAAGTATTAAACACCCACAGTCCTGTGACCTAGAGCTCATTCATGTTGTTCTGATTAAATATATGTCATCCAAGGCCTGAGTGGAAGATTCTGGAAGCCTGCAGGAAGGTCAGCAACCACCAGGACAGTGCCCAGCAGTCCTGCTTGAGTCATCAAGCTTCAGCTGCTGGAGTTAGCACAACATGGTCTGTCCTGGGACAGGCCCCCAGGAACCTGCTTTTGGTAAAGAGCTTTGCTTCCCCAGAGAGACATTTGTGAACATTTCAATCCTCTAAAGTAACTGAAAACAGCAGGGAGTTTTGCCTGAAGCATTTTTGTTTGGTTCAACCCCTTCTCCCTCAAAGAGAAATCCATCTTGAATAAATGGCTCAGAGTAGCCCCAGAACAGGTCCAGTCCCATCAGGCTTCCATGTGTTTCTTCTCTTGCATAAAAGAAGATGATCATGGGGAAAAAATGCTTTTTCCTTCACTGTTGTTCCATGCCTTTGAAGCCCCACCAAAGTCCTTGTGCAACGGATGCCATTTCTTTCAGATGTTCTCCTGGAGCAAAGGTGGAGCTGACTGGGGCCACTGAGCCAATCCTGCCCTGTCTGTGTTTGCAGCTGCATCCAAGATGCTGCCATGAATCATCTGTGCTCTTGCAGAAACTCTCTTCACACCCAACCAACAGCATCCAACTGTTTAGAGAAAAACAGGAGCTCTTTGGCATGGGAGTTTCGGGGACAAAACAGGCCAAATTAGGCACTTGAAAGATTACTCTTTTGTGATAGCAAAAAAGAACAGAACAAAGGCTCTGAAGGCCATCCAAGTGTAAGTACCAGAAGGCACTGAAGTCGAGGGATGTCTTGCCTCTCCTCCCTTCCCTCTGTCCCTCCCAGGCTGGATTGAGGAGGATAACCCCGCGCACCTCTGACACCCGCAAATGGCTACAGGCAACATTTGCACATTAATTGCTTCTTAAGTTTAAATACAAAGTTTAGATTTCTCGTGTACACTCCTTTTGATTCATCTATAAGACTCTTCACTTAAATCCTCTATGCACTGCATGTGTTCAAGTGAGCTCACAGCAGAGGAGGGTTTTTGTTTTCCTAAATTGGAAGCTTATGAGCACAAGCTGGAGGGAAATTGTTACAGGATTTCAAACCCTGCCTTTTTTCCTCCTCTTCTTTCAGTCCAGGAGACTTTTTTTTAACCATGTGAGTCCACTGAGACTCCAAAACAGCTGACAAAGCATAGTTTCAGGCCAGTCCTATCCCCTGCTCCTGGAGAAGAGCCCTGCATGGCAGCCAGTGCTAAGTCTCAACTACAAAAAGTTATCCAAGGTCAAATTCTTCCATGCTCTGAACTTCCATCTTCTCCTCAATGGGGATTAGTGTCTGTCCAGCACCTGGCAGGAGTCACCCTATGTTTGTAGCATTGCATAACTTGCAAGCTCCATCGTGTGCAGTTACTTACCAACTTCGCTGGTCACTGTGCTGCTCGAGCTGCTGAACACTGGGACTTGAGGGGCTCTCATAAAGCTCCAGGAGGGCAGGAATGTGGGGTTTACAGTCATTGCAAACCTGCTTTGCTCCGCTTCCATGAGGCCTGATCTCAAGCCCTCTGTGTTCTGGGGCTTAACACATTTGTACAGTCACTTCTGCACCGGTAAAGAGGTAGCTGATGATGGAGAGAGACCTGATTGAGGGCTGGGAATCTTTATGTTACTGTAAGTTGCTGTACTTGGGTTGACCTCTGCTTTTTCTTCCTTTTTTAAATGTTTTTTTAAAATATTCTTTAGAGCCCCACAGCCACGGGAGCCTAGAGTCATGCAGGTCCTCATGTGCACAGCCACAGCTGAGACAACAACTTCGAGTATCGTCAGGGCTAGAGGCTGAGCTGGGTTTTGCAAAACCTCAGGTGATCAATCAGGGGTTTTGCAAAACCAGACTGCAAATAAGGAACAGTTTTTGCCAGACAAATTATATCAGAGCAGCCACTGGGATGAGGAGGTAGTGAAGGAGGAAGGGGAATAAGCAGCACAGGAGTTGGGTAATTTCTAATTAAAGTGAGAATAGAGCCAGTGTTCATCTCAGAAAAGAGAGGTTCTGGGAAGTTCACTGCATCGCATATTCTCAGGCATTCGTCATCTGAAATGTCTTTTAATTGCCACTATTATATCATATCACAAACATTCTTGTGATTTATCAGTCATAACCTCCTACAAAGGGATTCTTTCATTCAAGCCATTTTCACGGAAATCTTTTCCCCTTGGATCCCAGTCCTGCAACACACCCAGCCAGGAATCTGGAAGTGGGACTTTTTTACTTATTTTTTCCTAAACACAAGTTGTTGCTTTGCAGACAACATGTTTCAGTAATGGACCGTGTCCCAGTTTCAACTTCTTTCCTCTTCGTCCCACGATAATCAGCTCTTAACAGCTCTCCTTCCTCTTATGGTAAAAGCTGAAATGTAAATAATTGGGATGTCCCAAGTGTCAGGAGCCAGCTGAGTCCTTCTACCCCAGACCCCGGGTCTCTGACACCAGGCTGCCTTAAACATTTGGCTCAGCCAACAGACTGTATTTATAATGTAAACTCCTCTTGTCAGCTCCTAACTCCTGGCTCCAGTTTTAGAAAATTTAACATTTCTGGGGGTTGTATTTTCCCACCACTTAGTCAAGAGCTGAAATTTTTCCTCTCAGAAAATACACTTGTGTGTCAAAGGCCAACGACCAAAAAAATATCAGCAGTTTTGCAGCCTAAATATAGCACAGAACTGAGATCCTGAATTCCTGTGAAAGAGCCAGTGTAAACAGCCATCGTCTGTGCAACCTGGGAGGGGGCTGCACCCCGGGGCTTTTTCTTTATGTTATCGTGCACCGCGGTGCCTGGATGTCCTGGCATGAGTGAGGAGCCCTTTGTGCAGGGACATCCTGACCCAAGTCCTTCCCATCTATGGCCTTCATTATCCAGCCTCAGCAAAAGGCTTCAGAGTCACCTCAGCCTGGAGATGCTGTCCGTGCACTGGCTTGTACCCATGGGTCATAAGGGGTTGGGTGGGTGGTCTTGATGTGAAAGCCCCAGGTTCAAGGGCTGCCGTTGGTTTTGCCAAGGAGTCGCGTCGCAGGGATAAGCCATGGGGATGATCCCCCTGTGAACACAAAACCAGCCAGAAGAGATTAAGTCTTGGCCCTTTGCTGAGTGCTGGTGATCAGCGCTGGCTCCAAGGAGTACTCCACTGCCATCTCGAGTGGGAGAATGTATAAAAGCAAAACTAATCACATACTTACCCAAGGATGGTTTAACAAGCATAAACTCATTCCTGTGATTCATCTCATCTTAGAGTTCGTACATAAAGCAGGAAATTCATACATAAAGTCTCTCCTACCAGTGCTGTCAATAGCTGGGGGTGACCAGGAGAGATGAATCCATTTGCCCTGCAGAGGTCTAGGATTGCCCAGGACCATCTTCCACTCACTTCACCTTCAGCCTGTGCCAGTGTCTCTCATTTATTAATACACATGGATAATGTCTTAACCATTAGCTGTGGATGGGAAAGGCATGGCAGCCATTAGAGCTTCCCCTCCCTCTTGCATCAGACTTGGAAGGGTTGGAACTAAATGAAACCTGGCCAGGGAAGTGCAGCAGGGAATACAGCGTGCATGGTGTTGAAATGGTTTGTGAATGCTCAAGGGTGGGCAGAGCTAATTTCTGTCAAAGCTGATAACCGCTGGTTTACCGCAACCCTTTTCATTCCGCTAACCCAACTCTCAGTGGATCTCATTATCCTGGAATTCGTTCAAGAGTCCCTATCTCCTCTAACAGGGCTCCAGACACCTTGCAGGTCTCCAGAGATTAATTGATATTAATACAGAGTAGTCATAAGTTTTCTCAGTGGGGCATTTGCTCCTGTGTCTCATAAGTTTGTTGTGTTTTAGGGATGAGTATATTTGGATGGCCTCTTGGGATTTTCTCCAAAGGTTTTTTCAAAGGAAAGTTCTTCTCCAAATCCTTCTGCTCACATGCATCTTTTTGTGGGATGTGCTGGTCCTCTTTCATTCTCAGCCGCTATTTGTTTTGGTGCAGCCGGGCTGCTGTCTGAGTAGCAGGTCTGAGACCAGGGCAGGGTGACAAACCCAAAGTGATGAGAAGCCTGTGGCCTTGGAGAGCTGCAGTGCCCTTGAAATACCATGTAATGCCCTCTTACAGATTCATGCAGACCTGCTTCCCTTCCATCTGCTGTTTCTCCTCTTGATTTCCAGTATTTTTTGCTCTGCCTATTCTTGTCAGGAGTTGCACCCTATCTCCTGTTCATAAGCAAATTAAAGTGCTTGCAGGTGACACTGCTTCTAACCTCCTCCGAGGCAAAACCCAAATGCCTCTCAGGATGCCAAGTGCTGCTTCACAAGTCCATGGTGCACCCCAGGAGTGAGAGCAGCTGAGTGATTGAGCATTGTAGTGCAGCAGCTGTGGAGCACGGGACCAGCTATTTGAAGAAGACTCCTCTGTTAGTCATCACTGACCTCATTTTGATCACTCATCGATTTGCTCGTCCTTTTTATTTCAAAATATTCAGAAAGTCTTCATGCAAAATGAAACACACTCAGAAAAAAATACTCTTAAAACCATTTTGCTGGGCCATTTGGCAGTTCGGGAAATCTGCAGAATCACTAACATTGGACAGTTTTCATAGCTATAAAAATAAAGGGAGTTTTAAATTAATACTCTAAGAGGCGTGTGGAATCTGGAGTCAGACTGGGACAAGGATGGATCTCAAATCAGTGGTTGTTCTGATGCTATTTTAGACTGGGGAGGCTTTTTAGGGCGTAATTGAATGCTGGGAAGTGCTGAATAATCGGCTTCATTTTTGAAGGAAAAAACATTAACAGAAATGTCAGTTTAAAAGGAGAAATTTGCCTTGTATCCATTGTCCTGGCCTGAGACAAGGACACTGGGCTCTGCACCCAACTTTGCCAAGGACACTGTAGCATCTTGGGATCTTGCAAGACCTTTGATGCCTGTGTCTCTCTGTTTCCTCCTCTGTTGTTTGGAGCTGCTTTGGGACAATCTGAGTTTATAACAGTGCACTTGGCAAAGGACTTCAGCCAAGCCATAAGAGCTGCACTGTGCATAATAAACAGTTCTCGTAATGAGACAGAGCACCATCATTCAGCCCTAAATTCATGCAGTCAATCCAGTCACGGGCCTTCATCCTGCAAGTGCAAGGGACAGCTTCCACACCATGGGCTGAGAGGAGCAAAGTCACTGTGCATGGCTGAGACCATAAATCAGGAGGCAGAGCCGGATTAACAAGCATGTACAGCAGGACCAGGTGTGGAAGCAAGGGTAGGTGTATTATGTGGCCCTGCTACCCCTGGGCTGCTCAGACTTTCTTGCACGAGCAAGAAACATCCCCTTTTCTAAGTTCTCTCAAATCCCTTGAACTTGGATTTTTGCCAGGAAGCTGAAGGAACGCAGTGAAAACCCAACAAATCTCTCCGTTGTCCTTTTCCAGGCAGTGATAGGATTGATAAGGGGTTTCGTTGGCCAAAATAAAAAAAATTAAAAAAAAAAAAAAAAAAATTAAAGATCTTATTTCTTTCCCTGGTTTCATAGAACCATTCCTGGTTTCTTTGGGCTTCCCTTCCCTTTCATGAGCCTGAGCATCTCTACCTGAAAGGTGTCAAAACCCATTACCAAACGGCTCCATGAGGCAGCCTTACACAGGTGCTGTTTGACAGCAGAAACTCAAGTCAGGCACCAACCCCAAGTATTTGCTGAACCGGAGTCTTTAGTTGTATTCAGCAATAAAAGTCTGTGAAATGAGGAGCAACGGGAGGACTTGAACAACAGGTTTCCCTCCCTCAAAACACGATATTTACCAGTGTTGCGTTCCACTGCGGGGAACTGCAAGGAGTTCTTTTAAAAATGGATGGTCGAGAACGAAATGAGGCCAAGCAAGGCAGACGTTGTATCTGAGAACCATTTATTGATAACAAAAAGGAGAAGGAAAAGGAGTTGCCCAAGCGACAGACGGCTAGAAGAGACAGAAAAGAAGAAAGGAAAATGGAAAAGTACAGAGGGAGAGGAGAGAGAGGGGACAGAGGGAAAAAGAAGGCGTTACCAGCAGCGAGGCAGGGCAGTGCTGTCCAGGCGAGGGAGGCTGCGCACGCTGCCTGCCTGGGGCCGGGCTGGCACTGAGCGAGCCTGCGCGGCGCCCGGAGGGGCGCGGCTGCCGCGGCGACGGCACCGGGCACGCGGTGAGTGGC
The DNA here is from genome assembly GCA_013400235.1 of Oriolus oriolus. Taxonomy (NCBI): domain Eukaryota; kingdom Metazoa; phylum Chordata; class Aves; order Passeriformes; family Corvidae; genus Oriolus; species Oriolus oriolus. Next base: position 639,165 of record VXBT01012155.1, on the reverse strand, counting down.
GCTCGGACGGGAGGCCCGGGACCCTGGGCAGGGTGGGCAGTGACGGCTGGGTCGGGGCGGCAGGGTGGGCACTGGTCGGGGCGGCAGGGTTGGATGCAGGCAGCCCAGGCGAGGACGCGGGGCGAAGCGGCGAGGCGGCGGTCGGGGGCACAGGAAGGCAGGACGGGTGCGAGGGCGAGGCAGCGAGGGCAGGAGAGCCAGGAGGCAGGGCAGGCTGGGGCCAGGGCAAAGGAGGGAGCGAGCGGGGCAGCAAAGGAACAGTAACGAGCCCCCACAAGCAGCAGCGAGCCCTGACGCAGTTGGTTTTTATTATATCCCCCCGGCCCCTCCCCACTACCAGGGAACCATCGGCCCAGCCCAACCTTCGTGTGCCGTCCACTGGTGGAGACCTTTTCGCAACCTGATGCTGCTCCGCAGCGTCTCCGACTGCCGGCCTTGTGTGGGGCGATGCCAGGCGAAGTCCTGCCAGAGACGAGGCTGCTTCCTGTTGCCTCCTGCACATGGCACATGTGCACCCCTCCTCCACATGCCTCTGACAACCATTGCTGAGGCATAACAAAACTGGATTGGCTCCTCACAACCAGCAAAATACCTAACCCAGGGAGTGGACAGAGGAGTGAGGAATTAGGAGAAGGCACGAAGCTGTGATGCACAGTACCACCTAGTGACAGAGCCCGGCTGCGTGAGAAGGGCAACCCTGCGTTTGCAAAGTTCAGGGTCCGTTTCCCCATCCCATCCTTAATCCGATTTCCCAACTGCGCCACATCCGTGACCATCTCCTCTGGGTGGAGGGACAGCACCATTCCAGCAGCTGCTGGGTTTTTTCCTCCTTTTCATGGCTTCTTTTTTGCAAAGCGGGGGTTGGATATCCAGGGCTCCTTGTGTCCCAGCAGAGGCAGCAGTGGGTGTGGTTTCGTTGGCTGTGTGGGGTGTGCAGGTTGGGTTCAGCACGCATCTCCCACTGAATCACCCACGAGGAATTCCTCAGTGCATTGTGCAAATGGGGAAGGGGAAAATGCAAGGTCCAGTGAGTAATGCAGCCTTTCAGGGCATCTGAAATGAAAAGAAATGCCATGAACTTGTTCCATTTGTAGAAACGATGTGAAAGAGCAGTGTGACAGGCTCTGCTCAAGACCAGGCTTGTAACCTTTTCCATTAATTTCTTTTCAAAGAATTGCTTATTGAAGGCTAAGCTGCTTTTTATAAGCCTTAGAGGCTGAGTGTGTCTTTGCCCTTTTTTATTATTATTGCTGCTCCTCTCCCTTGCTGTCTTTTCAGAGAAAGCAGTTACTGTACAGTGGTGGTGTTTCTATCTCTGTAGCTATCCGAGACAAGCCCAGCATCGAGATGGGAATTTTGTCACCTTTTGGCAGCGATGGGATTGCATACAGCAAAGTGAACTAGAAGAAACCCAGTTCTGTGGAATTTCCCCGTATTCCAGCCCACAGATTTACCCATGATCCAAGCAGATGTGCTTAAAAGAATTTGATTCCTTCTCCTCATTAAGGTCCGTTCAAACACATTCTGGAGCCATGGCTAAAAGGCTCCGCTCAGTCTCCATGTGTGGGTGAGTGAGCAGGGGCGACTCAGTGTCTGTGGTGCTGTCCTGCAGCTCGTGGGAGGCAGCACAAGAGCACTGCATCTCCCTGCGAGGCCCCATGCACGTGCAAGGCTCCTGCACACATTCTGCCTTTAATGTTTGTGTGAATTACAGCGGGGCTGGAAGGGCCTGGGGCCACCCTGTGCTCTGTGCTTTGTGCGAACAGACAGGATGGGGGTGTGTGTAAGGTTAGAGTCAGGGTCAGGGTTAGGGTTGGGGTTCAGGTTAGGGTTAAGGTTAGGGTAGCCTTTTTGTCCTCTTACCCAGGAAAAGGCTCCCCAGGGAAAGGATATTCAGGCCTTCTCCTGGTCCTCAGCTAGAAGCTTCCCTAGTTGATGGGCAGTCCCTTGCTTGCACATCAGGCAAGCTGAGATTATTTTCTTAAACTGACATCCTTTCCCTGACTTTCACTAAAGACTGGATGGGAACCCAAACACCAATGCTGCCTTTCAGTTGCTAAAATCTACTAAATCACTGGAGTGCAAAAAAAATAGCACATTTGTTGGGGCTACCAGCATGATTTTTTTCCTGAAAAGGTAATGTAGAGCCCCTGAGTGCACTGATCCTAGCAAGAGCACCTGCTCACTGCCACCCATGGAATGAGGCCTCTCATGCACACAGCCATCCCATAGCAAATACAACATTTCCTGCATGATTTCTTCTTAGCGTTATTCTTCTTGAGCTCATTGCTTTTTTCTTTCCCACAATCCGTGGTGCTATGTCCAGCTCCTGAGCGCGGCTGCTCTGGAGAAGCTCCTGCAGCTGGATAAACACTCCTGAGTGAATGGGGCCCTTCACAATGGAGTCACCAGGAAATCCAAACACTGTAAAGGCCATCAATTCAGCAGGGACATAATCATGTCATTACAACCCAAGCACCAGGAAAACACAGTCTGAATTGAGTTGCACCCCAAACAATAGGTTTTCCACCCCACAGATCTCCAGGAGTGGCTCTTTCCCTCTTGACTTCATTCAGCCATTCTGCAGACGGATATTAGGACCTTGCCCCCCACCCAGGATGTTTCAGCTACCATAGGCTGCACCAGCCCCATTCCCCTTACAGGCCTGCAGTCAGTGTGGAGAAAGGATGGAGGGATGCTAAATGCAGAAATATTAACAGGCTGAATTCTGTCCATGTTTATACTGGGGTAAATGTGAATTATGACTGCGAATTTGCTGCTGATTTATACCAGACTGATGGAGAGCTGGGTCAGGTCGGCTGCTTCCACAGGCAGAGGGTTACATGGGCTTTTAGGCAGCAGGGTGAGGAGCAGAAGTGAAGGAGTCTCTATTCCATAATGTTTTTCCCCGCCATGTGGCAACAGGCGTTGGAAATCCAGTGTCATTTACTTCTGTCTGTGCATTTATACAGTGGCTTGCCCACTGTGGTCTCTTCTGGCTCTTGGATTTCTTTGCTTGTACCCATATAAGCTCCCTTTCCCCAGTATGTACTAATCGTATATGTTTTTCTGGAATGCAATTGCATGCAAAGCAACTCTCATTAATCTCTGTCCATTGCTTCAAGGCAAACTTCCCTCGCTGTAAATTGCAGATTTTACCAGGATCTGACCTTGAACAGAGAAGCCAGTATAATACGTGCTGATATGGGCTGTGAGTCTCAAGTGAGCAAACACCAAGCCAAATCCCAAAGTCCAGAATTAGGCAGCTTTATAGTAACTGAGGAGCTGGCTCGCTGCGCTATTGGCATACGTGGAAATTAATCATATCCTGCAACAATGTCCACAGGATGTGTTTGATTTATTACTAATCCTGTACACTCTTGCAGCTGCTGATGTGCTGCCAGAGGGTACGGTAATGATGCAGCTGGCACCCCTGTCGTGACAGCCATCAGCACAGCCAGTGCCTGGTGCTGGATCCATCATCCTCAGCGTTTGCTACCTGAGCTGAAAAATCAAGCCCTGGAGCTGAGAGTTTAAGTTTGTGTCCCATATAAATGATAAGAATTTATTATTCTTATATATTCTTATACAATGATAAGAATGTGTAATGTGCCCAGACCGGGGGAGCATGTGTAAAGTAAGAGATATTTAAAAATACTCAGATCTGCAGAACAAAACTGATCTTGGCTCAGCCTAGGTGAGTTTCTATCACCCAGCTGCCCCATGCTGGGCAGTCAGTGGTGGAGGTGTGTGGGGAAGCTGTGCATCACCCTGAGGCCAAGATGGTTTGTAATTGAGAGTAGAAAGGCACAGCTACTGCAGCGCTGTCTTCCCAAAACACATCTGACCCTTGTGAGATTAGGCCATGGAAAGAGGATATGGAAGAAATTTAATTCTCTGAGGGTTTTTTCCCTTGTTTTAGCCCTGGGCCCTGCCTGATTAAAGGCATTTCAGATTTTTAAAATTCACAACCCAGTGTTTGGAAAAATTGAAATATATTGACTGTGACAGTATTTATATTATATGTTTTTCTTAAGCGTTAAAAAAAATTCCAAATTAAAGCCTTTTTTTTTTTTTGATAGCGAAAGTCACAATAAATTGTTGTGAATGTTCCCACTTTTTCACAACCAAATACGACTTTTAGCAAAACATAAATTTCCAGGGCATTTTGTCATGAGTACTTTCTCTGCCAAAATACTACTTGCATCAACACCTTTCCAGTTTACCAAAGTAGCCCTTTTGCTCAAGGGCTGGTCATGCAGACAGCATTAAATGTGTCTGCTGACCAGGAAAAGGCTGTGTCCATTCTCACACCAATGGGCTCGTTAGTGGTACCAGTGACAAAAGGAGGTAAGACTTACTCAGTTCAGCTCACTTCCCATGGAAGAACCTGCTTTGTGCAGAGCACAAGAGTCTGATTTTCAGAGCAAGGGTGATGTATTTCCAAGGGTGAAGATGAAATGCAAGGTAAGATAGCTTCTGATGAGGGTCCCACTGAGCTCAAGGTTGCTTCAAAAGCCCTTTCTCCCCTAGGATGTGCAGTCACATCATGAGTTAGGCCTGGCTTTAAATCCGTCAAAATCAGAGATTGAGTGGTAGGGCTGGTTTAAATGCACATAATTTGTAGCCATGGACATCAAGATACAAGGCTTTACCTGTTCAATTAACATTGGGATAGTGTTGTTGCCTGATGTCCCTATCTCCTTCCACCCTGGCCAATAAAGCAGGGGAAATCTGGTCCATGGCAGGAGACCCCTGCATCATCTGGAGACCCTTCCCCAGGGCAGGGTCCTCCTCCTCCAGCACAGGCAGGACATCTGTGACCCAGTGTGGGTGACCCTGGGGCAGAGATCCCGGTCAGACATCGCCCAGCCTGGCTGTTAATTATCCTGCAAGGAAAGGGAACTGCGCAGATCGGGAAACAAGGGCTGTCAGCATCAGAGGGGATTCGCACTGGGGATGACAGGCATGACCTGCTTTTCATGCTTTCTTTTTTTTATTTGGTGACATGCTGTCATTCAGTGAATAATCTGGAGTTCTTTTCTAAGGGGTTTCTCCCTTGTTCCTTCAGTACTGGGGATAACCAAGGTGGGGATGTGGGACAGCAGTCCCACAGCTTCAAATGCCCCAAACACAGTCTGTTGCAGCTGGATGGCTCTAGTCATCCTGGATGCAAAAAGTCTTATTAAATGTTGGTGGTACACAATGCACAGCGCCTTCAGGGTTGCCTTCAAAATTTCATCAGCACAGTCACCCACTAGCCCTAGTTCTCACTGAAATACTTCCATCACTAGAACAACAACTATACATCAGTTTTGCATATAAACACATACAAGTGTATGGGGAAGAGTCCTGAAGACAAGCAAACTGCCAACCTTCTTGCAGCAGCCTTTGGTTTTATTCTGTGTGCATGTTCAAAGAGGGAAACTTGGGTTCTGAGTTAGGATGTTCCTTGTTGTGCCAGGAATGGAGATACAAGTCCAAAATGCCAATTCAAACATTTCAGAAAAGTGAGGTTGGTTTCTCAGCACCTGGGATTCAGCATTTACTTGAACTTCACCCCAAAATGGGTTGCCTCAAGGTAATGCAACCCTGAGTCTCCATCTGAGCTGAACCAAGATGGTGACATTTGGCACATGGTCTCTTGGCACCGCACTAGGGCAGCATTAGGCACCAAACACTTTGCGTGAGATGTGGCAGCATGTTTAGGCATGTGGACATTCAGGCCTGATTTCCCAACCAAAATATACCATGATCACCAAAATCTTGCTTTAATTCCTTCTAGCTCATCAAGCTGTCAATAATTGAAAAACATAATTATTTTATAATAATAGGCCACCAATTACTAGAGACTACAGAAAGAGAAATGAAAACATTCTCTAAATTCATGCTGTTGCAAACTGATTTTAACAGACTCTCTGCTGACAGCACCTTGCATCTGCCATACTGAGCACAACAGCAGGCTCACTACAGGTCACTGCCTAAATGGGGGTTGTATTTTTATTTTAGTACATTTCAGATGTCTTATCCTGGAGAAAAGGAGGCTCAGGGGTGATCTTATCACTCTCTGTAACTATCTGAAAGGAGGTTGCAGCCAGGTGGGGGTTGGACTCTTCTCCCAGGCAACAAGTGACAGGAGGAGGGGAAATGGTCTTAAGCTGTGCTAGGGCAGGTTCAGGTTGGACATTGGGAGGAATTTCTCCATTGAAGGGGTGGTTAGACATTGGAACAGGCTGTCCAGGGGGGTGGCAGAGTCACCATCCTGAAGGTGTTTGGGGAAAGCCTGGAGGTGGCACTCAGTATCATGGTCTGGTTGACAGGGTGGAGTTTGGTCATAGGTTGGACTCGATGATCTCAGAGGCCTTTTCCAGCCTCACTGAGTCTGTGATTCTGTGACTGCTGTAGGGTCCAGCAAAAGGTCTGGATGGTGCAGCACAGGGAGAAATGTGCACTTTCACAAGCATCTTCTGTGCCCACATAGCACCCAAAATGCAGGGCCAGTTCCTCCTGCCTGGACAGTGCTGGAGGCAAAGCAGCAGCAAAAGCACTTTTTGCAGTGATTTTTGCAGCCATCCTCAGGGGTATCATTCCCCAGGAAGCCCTGGGTGGCTTTGGGTACCCAGTGCTTCCCACAGCTGCAAGCTCAGGAAAGAGTCCGAGCATCATGGTTGCTCACAAAAGGCAAAGCCCACAGAAAGCTGGGTTATGTTTATGCCTCCGTAGTGGGCTGGCATCCTCAAACACCCCTTAGGGATGCTGTTGCCATAATTATGGTCCTTCAGCTGCTGCCAGTAGTGCCAGGGCACTTGGTTGAAGAAGGGAGCAGGGAGGCACAAGCCACCTGCTCCCATTCCATCTCCCAAACTGCCAGTGAGGCACAAGGAGCAGCACTGGAGAAACAGCCCCATCTGCACGGACACCCCTCCACAGGGGGCTGCGCAGCAGGTGCTGGGTTTGTCATATTTGTATAACTTTAGGCTCCGTTTCAGATGAAGACAGGGGTTTGGGCAGGCCAGCTCCATGGTGCTGCTCTGTAATTCAGACTAAATGCCACTCTTCCCTTGGAGGCAACCAGAGGCCACTGCAGATTGCGCTGGGGGTTAGCCACAACCTTCAGAAAACTATGGAAAAATACGCTGTGTCCGCTGTCCTTTGCGAAAACGCTGAATAACAGCCTGCCAAAGTTGGTAAATATTCCATGGAAGGCACAAGAGGCCACAAAGTGCATGTTTTATCAGCCGGCAGTACATTTGCATCTGGCAGAGGTCCTGCTCTGCACCCAGAGCCACGTGAGTTTTCAGCATTAGCATTGCGCCTTGAATGCATTTTTCACCCGGCCTCCTCGTTTCTAGGGATGCCATTATCAACAGAGGACCTGGCTTTATTATGAAGTAGCAAATCAATCTGGCTATGCTGAGCACAATCCAACTATTGCTTGTAGTTACTGTAGGCTGAAGAAGTCATAAATGAGTGAGCACGGTATTTAACATTTCAGTCCCACCATAAGCACCTGGACCCTTGTTGGCTCTGTGTGAATGGCTCGGTTTAGGGAGGAGTTTTGGTAGGCATGGCAGGGCAGCACTGTCAGAAGGCAAGTTTGGTGTTCCATGAGGGCCCAGACAACTGCAGGACAGTGAGGGGTAAATGCAGATACCTTTTCTTTTGTTTCCCAGCATGAAGGTCAGCAGGGGCCTCAAAGCAGAGTGAGCTCATGTGACAGTCCGTGGGTGCAGGAAAGCCAAGGAAAGGTGCTTTGTGAAACCCCAGACAGCTCCCAAGGGGACAGGGCTGAACCCAGGGCTCGCTTTACTTCTCTTACCACCATTCCCAGAGCACCCCAGATGTTTGGTTTTGGGTTTCAAACCTTACTTTTAGAGGGTTTGGATTGTTCAGTGGAAATAAAGCATCCTGTAGTATACTAGTTGCTCATTACCTCATTAGCACAATGATGTATGAACAGCCACACAAGTACAACGAAGCTCAGCTGCAATATAAACACATCCACTGCTAAACTGACTCATTTTAAAAAGTATTCCTTACATCTGTCTTTCTTTTAGTTTGTTTTTTTTCCCCCCTCTCTTCTTCTCTTCCTTTCTCCCGGACTGCTTTCCTACTTCTAACTTTAGTTCGTGCAAGCTGTCACAAGTGCTGCAAGGAGGGAAAGTGTCCCCATGCAGGCAGCCTGCAGGGACCTGCCACACAGGGCCTGTGTCCATGTCCATGTCCCTCTCCATCCCCTGTCAAAGCAGCACAGAACTCTGCCCATGCTGTGCTAGTGGTGAGAAGGGTGCTTGTACACTCGTTTATATTCAACTCTAGGGTCAAATGAATCATTTTTTCTAAGCTATTGCTATTACTACTAATATTACTATTACTACTACCATTATTATTATTATTATTATTATCATCATCATCATCATCATCTGTTTCTGCCAGGGAGTGTATAAAAATGACATTTGCGATCCTGCACCATCATTAATGTGATTTTGTTCCTGGACACTTGGTCGCGCAGAAATCAGTCTTCCTCACTAGTTTGGAAGAAAACTAGTGAAGCATCAAAGCAGGTGGCAGCTGCTTGATTCTGTTTGTCAGAAGCAGCAAGCTGTCCTCAGCCATCCGGCAGTTTAAGGATTTTGTTTTGAGGGGATGAAAGGATGAGAGGGAAATGGGGTATTTCCTATGGATTGCCTTGTTTATTTGCTTGGGTTTGCTTGTTTCTCTGCAAGGGGGAATCAGCAGGAAAAAGAATTTCTAGTGAAAGCCATGAAAAGGGAAGACTTCCAGATTTCCCTCCAGATATTTTGCACAGCCCTACATAAAATATTTAGTAAGCTGCTGCTGAAATCAGCTCCTCTCAGGGCTTGTGCTTTCCTTCCCTGACAGCAACAGAATGGTGTGTTACGGGGTCTCCACTCTCCAGGTCTGGGTGCTGGCTGTATTTTAGCTGAAATAACCATCTGAAACCTTGAGAACTGACATCCTTGCTCCTCACCGGAGCCTTGTAACATTGTCCTCCCTCCCATGGACGCGGTGCCACGGAAAGCCACTAGGACCAGGCACATCCTGATCTCCAGAGCTTTTCCCATGGGTTTGTAGAGCAGAGCAGCTGCTGCACACTGTCCCAGTTGCTCTGGAGAATCAAAGGCTAGAGCACACTGCACACAGATCCAGTGCATCATCCTTAAAAGTTAAAAATCTAGTGACATGACTTGAAAAATCTTCCTGTTTCTAGGTAGGCTGTAGCCTAGAGGCCTAAATTCGGAGGTCATGAGATTTCTCACTTCACTTAGGAAGTGGCAGCAGAAGGCAGCAGATTCCTGTCACAATCCTCAGACTTGACTGTAGGTCTGCACCAGTTCAAAATCTGAGTACGTGTGCTCTTCGTAGAGGGTTTATTTATTTTGGCCACATGCTGGTGGAAGTGCCCAGCCCAGCACTGGCAGCTGCAGGAGCAGTGATGCTGTAAGGGCTCTGGGAACAACCACAGAGACAACCTATGTGATCACCACTGGAAAAACCCACCATTCACCACCAATTATCACACTCTAGGTCTCAAGAGAGGCTACAATTATTCCCTGCTCCAAGTCTAGAGCAAATCAGCATTTCTCCAGTAATTGCAGTGTAGTAACTATTGTAGATGTTGACTTTTTAATAGCAAACACTGCTTAAGCATTAGATTTACAGTCATGTTAGTTAGCTTTAGTGACTTGGGAATCAATTACCTTGCTGTGGAACATGACCAAAGATTATAGGGTAGCCCATGTAATAATTTACACTGCCATCTACGAGGGAAACTGTAACTTCAATGTTTCACACAGACAGACACCCTGTTTGCACAGCCATAATTCCAGTAATAACAGCCATAAAAAGGGAAAAGGGGAAAAACAGTGACTACAAAATAGGGGGAGACCTGTGTAGAGAGCACTGGGAGGTGTTGGGAACTTTGCCACTCTCAATTATTTTTCAGAATGATAATGGTGGTAGCATTTAGTTAATGATTGTGTTTTCCCAGTTCAATTCACTTGGGTTGATGCTGCACGGCCCTGCCCAGAAGACAGTTTGTCCCAGCCCAGGCACTGGGACACAGCCACTGTGTTGTGTCATCAGCAACACAAATCCCACTGCCAGCCCTCACTAACAACTTGCCCTCTTGATTGGTGCCAGCACTCCTGATCTCCAGGATCAGTTTTATAGGCAGCATTTTGCCCATTTTCTCCCCACCTCTCTGCTTCCCAGCACTTGTTCCCACACTTGACTCTTTTGTCCCACTTGGGGCAGGAAAAACTTGTGCCTATTTCTCCAGGCCCCTCTGCACAAAGAAAACATCTTTCCTTTAACTCCTCTGAAACAAGACCACCCAGGTCAGCTTTTCAGTCTGTGTTTCCAGGCAAGTTATGGAGAAAGAACATTTAATTAATGTTTTTTCTCCTGCAAAGAAGTTGCCACTGTGACCCTTTAACTATTGGCTTTGTTCGTCTTTCTCTCATTTATTTCCGATTTATTTCAGTCCTCCCTTCACATGAAGCTGGCAGCTGAGCTTTTGGAAGCCTCCAAGTACAGTAGTCCCCTCACAAAACAACAACCAGAAAAATTATATGAAACCTGGTTAGCGTCATTATAAAATGAACGAGGACAGAGTCGTCCATATGCAAATATTCATCACCATACAGTAAAAAATTTATAGTAATATATCAGACAATTCCCTTCACTCTAACCAGCAGAGCACACTCCATTTTCAAAATTAGTAAGGGTCAAAAATATTAAGACTTCTTTAAAATAATGGAAGTAATGAAATGCATAGAGTTGGGCTCTATTCTCCTTCACCTTGTGGATTCAGCCCAGAAGAGCAGGTTTTCAGAAAAACGTCATCTATCATGAGATTTGGCAACCTTGCACTCTCAGATCGTAAGGTCACTGTCACTGCAGCAAGGCAGCTGTCTCTGGGACGAGGAGGAGGGGCAGAAGTGTCTGACTGCAAGCCAGGGGACAGGAAAATTAGCATTGCTCTAAACCAGGAGCCTGAGCTACAGTGGGGAAATAGCATCACTGCCCCTCTGAGATGGTCCAAACCCGCTGGGGATGTGTGACCCTACTCCAGCCACGTGCCCATCGGGTGGGGACATCCAAGCCATGGCCCCCAGAGAGCAGCTCAGCCCCGTCACCATCCATTGTGGTGGCTCCTAAGCAATTTGCAGAAAGGAGGAGAGCCTTTTATCGTTGGTTTCCCTTGTTACAGCTTGAATATGCAAAGGATAATGTATGAATGCAGTCAACTCCCAATGCAGGTGTTTGTCCCAATTTTGGAGGTGCAGTTTATTTGTATTTAGTTGTAGTTAAGCAGCGATTGCAACATCAGGGACTGTGGGGCATTTGGGTTTTATTTCCCTTTCTACTCCCATACAGCTTTCCATGAGAGTTGCTGCAGAAATTCTTGTTTTGCCTGAAAATATGTATTTCACCAACCATGACCGTGTCTAAGCCTGTTCAGTTGCTTTAATAACAGCCCTTCCAACACACTTAATATGAAAATGTTTTCAGTATACTCAAAATCTTATCAACAAAGTGTGCAGTCACCATCACAGTGTTCCTGCAAAGCCAAACCTCAAATATTACTGAGTTTGTTGTATAGCTGAATTGCCAGGTATTCTTTCTGACCAGGGGAGCATGCTGCTATAGCTAATCTGAGCATAATTTCTTGCCATTTTTTAAATGAAACAAGCCCAAAGAGCCATTGCAAAAGGTATCACTTTAACAATAGTTGATTCGTGTGTTATGTCTGAAATCTATAGTCACCTCTCAGGGCTTAATGAGTTACACTTCACACTCTTCTTAGGATAGAGAGAAGCATGTTATGACTAAACTCAGGTTATAGGTGAAGATAGAGGGATAATACCAGCCAAAATGTCACTGAGAAATAGGTGGGAGAGAACAGATTCAGCTGTAATCACAACCTTTTCCATCTGAAAAACAGGCACCTAGTTTTCCTTAGCCCAAAGACTGCAACAACACTACAGAACTGCAGAAACTACCATTATAGTAGCCATCAAGTACTGGGTTTTTGGTAGTTGAGAAGTTCAGTGGAGCTCATCAGTCTTCAGAGACAAGGTAACTCCTGTTTCCCACTCCCAGCAGTCAGGGTGGTGATGGGGAAAAGGTGCTATGGTGCAAATCCCACATCTTGTCTGAAAATCCAGCTCTGAGGTAGTGTCAGCCGAGTTACAGATGATCTCGAAGTGGGGATTATATGTATAATGATGACTTTTTATGAATAAGCACTGATCCATCCGTCCTTTCCTGCAAAAATGGAGCAGGGGATGCCAAGAGAGGGAAGCATCTTTGAAGCCACAGCTACTAGGTAAGACATTCATCCTTTCAATGCAGAGGCTCTGTGGTTTGAGACCTCCCCAGGATGTATGAATTTCAGCTTCTCATCTCTTATTTTTGGAGACAAACATCTGTGCCACTTATTCTACAGCCGCACATGTGTCTGCAAGGCCTGTTACAGTCATTAGATGAAGGACATAAAGAGTCCTCAAAGAGGCATCAATACCCAGGACCCTCCTGTCCCAAACAGCAGCCAGCAAGGACTGCTGAGTCCCATCACTGGGACACCTCCAGGCTCTCCTGCCCTTCTCAGGGCTGGTCTTCAGCAGCTCTGGGTCTGTGTGTCCCGTGCAAACAGAGTCAGACATCACAGGGACATCACAGTTTGGAGCAAACCATGCAGACCCCAGGGTGCTCAGAAACCAGGCCACCACTGTGTATGGAGAGGAAATGAGCAGCCTTTGTGGAGTGAACTCATCAAACCCTTCAGTCTCCTTAGCTGAGGGTTAATAGTCTTGTGGTGACCACCCTGGACAGGGTACCAGGAGATCTGGGGTTTATTCCTGGTGTGCCTCAGTAATGAAAAGGAAATAGTTTTCAGATGAGCAATAGAAGCCCATGCTCCCACAGACATCAGATAGGCAGCAATCAGACTCAAGTTAAACAATAAATCAAGTAACACTGAGCCTTTTCTCTAGCAGAGCACCATTATGACTAGTGCTATGTTTATTTAGAAGAGATGAGCCCATTTTAAATGTTTTCATATTAAATGTGATTTGGGTGTGTGTTATTGACTGGGTCTAAATGCAAACATTATTGGTCAGATAAATATTTTCTGACATATAAGATTTGTTCGCTGCACTTTCATGACATGAGGGCTTACTTGCTTCGAGATTTATTTTCTGTTCACTTCTTCTCTTTGTGGGGATTGCCTCATAAAGATTAAAAAAAGCCAAAGTGAACCAAAGTGTAAAGTAGAAATCACCGATTAAACTGTCAGAAATGGAGCAGCCTTTGTTAATCACCGATTCATTAGCTGGGGGAAGAAGAGGTGTCTCGAGCCAGCACAAAGGGTTTGGTGTCACAAGGCCTGTGATTTATTCCTACGTCTGCCTCTTTTTCTCTCTCTGTGCCCAGTTTGGTACAGGATCTTAGCCAGGTAAATTGATCTCTCTATGACTCCATTTTCCCATCTGTTCAACTTAGGTAATGATCTTGCCTTACAGAGATAGTGAAAAACTTTCAATAAGAAGAAAAGGTTACCTGAAAAACCACACCTGCATCTGAAATTAGGCTACCCCCTACTAACACCTACAGGAGCTTTCCCTGATTTTGTTTGGTGGGCAAGCCGTGGAGTAGAGAAAAACACTTTAAGAAATAAAAAAGTGTAACCAAAAAGTGACAGAAATCGGAAAGCAAGCTTACAGTACTTTTTATTTCAGTTGCTAAAATTGTCATTTTACTGTGTCACTTTAATATCGCCCGAGCCCTTTTTTTAAGGCTGCAGTTATGTATTGAAACATTGTCTAAGTGGCTTTTTATTTTTGCTACATTTATTTAGAAAAAGCTTTTAATAATTATCTCAATGCCATTTTGAAATGTTCTCAGGATTTTCTGCAAAATGTGAAAGAGGAAGCTTTTCCAACTGGTGTAAGTTTTGCAATCCTCAGTAGAAGGCAGTGTAAAACTACAAAAATATTTTTTTAAATCTGAAATCATGCAAAGTGCAAAGGCTATTTCAGTACAAAAAGCCAAACAAATGATAATTAGTTTAGTTTATTCCTCCATGCAAAAGAAAGCACTTCATTATGTAACTCAGTGCAAGAAGTACTTGTAGATTTTGCCTAACAGGAGGCACATTTTTGAGCTTGGCTCTCTCATCTGATTCATTTGATGTCCTTCACAGTTACCTGTTCTGCCTTTCGGCATCAAAGAAGGCTTCTGGCTGACTTTCACCAGCACCAGTTGCAGCATCTGAGGAAGGTGTGGGGGAGAATAATTTTGCCTTTTTCCAGCCTTGTTCTCAGGTTCTTGCCATTCCCTCGTTTGCCATTTGCTCAGCAGTTCCCCTGCATGCAGGAGGTTGTTCACTCGCCTTTGGATGAAAGAGGTTTTCTCTTACTAGTTGCATCTTACTTCAGCCTGCACTGTGGCCATGCCAGCAGTCTGAGAGCATCTCTCCAGGTCTCCCCCAGGCACACAGGGCCCTTTGCCAGCACCATGAGCATCTTCTGGAGCTCCTGTTCTTCCCCTGGGGAAGGGCCTCTCCATCTCCCACCAACACCCATCCCTTTTTATGGATGGAAGGGGCCCCTGACATGTCTGCTCCTTCCTGCATTGGTTGCTTTCAGGCCATTTCAGGTGAAAAAGGCAATATTCTGGGAACAGGAAAAAGCTTCTGAGGCAGAGCTTTGCTCAGCTCTGAAGAAAAGGGAAGCATGGTCCCACGTGTCCCCTCTACCCCACGGGAGAAGGGATTTGTGAGGACCTGACCTCCATCAAAGAGGGGAATCCCTCATGCCTCCTATTCCTCCTGCAAGGACAGGCATGGCTCACAGCGTGTTCCATCAGGAAGATTTCCTTCTTTCTTCCCCTTGGTCCCAGACCCAGGTGGGTGCAGAGAGGAAGGAACTGCAAGAATGGCCCCTTTCTCCAGCATCACTCCCCTGAGTCGTGGGTGACGCCGGGGGGGCTGGTGGCACACCCAGCTCCTCTTTGCTCCCTCATGATGCACACTTGAGCTGTTCGCTTTGTTTGGCCTCTTGGATGCCGGGATTACCCGGTGCTAACTGGGACACGGGCGACTTACACATGACTCCTGTCCCTTTCCACACCAGCCCCAGGCTGGAGCTGGAGGCAGCAGGCAGGATTTGCCAGCCCAGGGTCGTAGCACCAACCAGCTGGAGTTGGCTTGTCCCCACCATCCATTTCAGCTGCCTCATGAGGACCGATTTGCTTCCCTGCATAATAATCCTGCCAGCATGCACTTTCCTTGCCTAATGAAGGGAGGATTTATTGCACCAGCTCTTTGGGAACGTCGAGGTCTGCTTCCTTCCCTCTTCAGCTCTCTGAGATCCTTTAAGTAGAGTCTGTGTGAAAATTAATCAGATGCCCTGGAGGCTTATTTTGTCCTAAGCTAAAGTCCTGCTTCTCCCTTTCCCCCCGCCTTTTGTGCCCCAATTACTTAAGGGATTGTCCTGGAAATTAATGAAAGCATGACATGGGAATAACACCGACAGTTCATCTCAGAAGGGAAGTGTTTCTGTGAAAGGCTTAACTAGAAACATCTCATGGTTCACCCAGTAAACCTGGAGATCTTCCCGGTCGGAAGTGCGCTGTGCCATGACAGCTGGTCTTGTATGTGCCCTATCTCCCATGGTTTACAGGTCCAGACCCAGTTTTGAGTCAGGTTTTGCTCCTTAGTAATTGCATTTACTTTTTTGGACGAGATCCCTGTGGTTTCCACCTGGTTTCCAAAGTCCTCAGCATGAATTGTCGCAAGGTCACAACTCATCAAAACCTGTTATGGGGGAAAATGGAGTGATGGGGACAGGCTTGGTGGTGGTACATGTAACCCTGCATCTCTCTGTTGCTGGCCCTGGCCCATGGAAAGGGGTGAGGGCAGCCTGATGACTTGGGTGTCCAACTGGGTCACATCAGTCCCTTTTCTACCTCCCAATATTGAGGCATATTCAGTGTGTGGAGGATAGAGATTGTTTCATATGAAAAAAGGTGACAACATCGCTTCTTCTCCAGCTCTACATCAGAGCTCATGAGCATTAAGACCCTTTTATACCACAAATTTCAGAGGTATCATGTGAATTAACCCATAGGCTAACCTGACATTTCATTTTCTAGGTCTGGCTGACCTTTGTCATGGCTACAATAAGTCAGCTGCATTGATTTACAGTGAAATTCGTGTGCCTAACAGCTTATATCATCTCTGGAAATGGATTTCAGCTCCCAAGTTACTTAGGCCCATGTTGCTTTTTAAGTTTTGAGGCTTTTTAATCTTTTACTGCCACTCAAATATTATGAGTTAAGAGTGGTGCAATCAATGGGAGTTAGACCATTGAACACCTCCCGCAGGGAGGCAGGCAGTTAGATACCTTCAGCAAATCCTGAATGTTCTTTGAAAGTATTTTCCTCACCTTCCATGGGTTTCAGATGTACCATATGGCGGAAATGACATTGACTTCTGTAAAGCACTGCACCTCTTAAGGATGCAAATCATGGAGTAAGTGTGAATATTGCTTCATGACACAACATCTCCTCCAGCCCGTTAGTGCTAATTAATGCAGTTCTGGGGGTAGACAGTATTCATTAAGCTTTTCTGAAACTACTAGAAATGTTCATGTAACAGCTCACACATTCTGATGGCACCCACAGTCCTATCACCACGTTCCCTGTAAAGTATTTTGGTTCTTTAATCTTTGCTACTGAGAGTGGGAATGACTTGTCAACAGTAATTCCCCAGCACAAGGCCATGGTGCTTCCTCCTGGCTTTGTTATCAGGAACCAAAACAAAGGAATCAGCATGGTTTTTATTTTGGCACAGAGGTGTCTGGTTGCTGGAAGTTGGATTTCGTGTATGTCAAAGTTAAATACGTGGGTTGCTGTTCTGGTTTTGGGACTTGCCGTGATAGGAACCAGCTTGGAAGAAGCGCGGCCATTCCCAGATTCTCATCATTGCAGTGACAGCAGCTTCGCTGCCTCCAGACTGGATGTTTGTTACCAGGGTGTATTGTTTGGGTACTGCCAGCTCCAGAGACCTTGTGGATTATGGAATAATAAAACCAAGGAGATTATGGGATTTCCTTGAAGAAAAGGGCTTTTGCTGCTGCTGCTGCTGCTGCTGAATTATAACTGGGAAATTTAGGGAGAAATGTGCATGAGATGAATGACTTTTTACCAGGGAAGAAAGCCAGATCTGGCCAGATTCTCTAGGAAAGGAGAGTGCTGTGAATAAATGAGAAGGGCTGGGACAAAATCCTTGTCCAGTTCTGGGGAAAAATCACTCTTTCTGACTGAGTAATCATAATCAGCTCTTGGCAAGGACAACACTCCACTGTCTTTCCACATTATAAGAAACAGTTCCCATTTCTAAGATCTTTGTTAACTCCATCAGGTACCTAGAGGATGTCATCTTCACTCAGACCAGCAACATATTTTTATTACAAATGTTGCTTCATGGATTAGAGGATAAAGGAAATGTAGCAGGAATGTCTCCCACCATTGCAGGAAATGTTAAGCACTTCCTTTTAGGTAAGCATTGTTCATGGGGCATTGGATGGGTAGGAGAGGTCATCTCCTTACAAAAGATACGAGGAAGACACAGCTTGAGGTTTCACAGGTGTGAGGGTCCAGCTGCTCTTTGGGCACACCCCACTGTAACAGGTGGCATGAGTAAAGATGCTCGCTTGCTATCTCCAAACTATCCCAAAACCCATGCCTGTTTTGTGCCAAAGGAAGAGACTTGACTGTTGTAAGGAGCTGGTAATTTCAACCTAAGTGTGATGAAACTCTCCACACCTGCCCTGAAAGCTGAACATTACAATTCTGGGCAGAGTGAACTTTGCTTTCCAGTATTTGCCGCTATGCGTGAAGCAAATTACTTTCCAGTTAGGGGCTTCCAGTCTCTGCTGCTGCTTATTCAACCTACCAGGAGAGCTCTTTTTTCACCAGGTGAATAAAGCTGCACCACGTCCTGGGTCTGCTCTGGGTTTGGAGGCAGATCCTGCCAGGAGAGTCGCCTGGAGGGGCCATGTGTGCCATAGAGCGATGGGTGGGGAAACTGCCTTGAGGCTTTGCTAGTTGAAGGATCATCCTACCCCAAGGGCAGAGTCCATGGCTTTGGCATACTCCTCAAAAGCAACAAGCACAAGCAGGCACCTGTATGATGAGTGCACCTTTGAAGCAGCTTCACCTCCTATTTTAGTGAAAATCTGCGTGGGAAGGTGATTTTTCCTTGCTAGTTCTTATCAGGGTCAGGACTGAACCACTGCTGGGCTTCAGGCTTTCATGCTCTTCTTCATCACTGCACATGGGACCTGCTTGAGACACGTGACCTCTGATGAAGGAAAGAGCAGAACAGCATTTGGGAGGCAACTTGAAGTTTTACCTTTCCCTGAAATTAGTGGGTTTAAAATTCCAGGAAGTTCTGCAGTTTGTGTTCTGGTGGTTTGGCCCTCAGGGTCACTTCAGTGGCTGGATCTACATGTGGATTAGATGAACCCATAAAACCACAATCATTACCCTTTCAGTGGAGCCATGGTCACCTGGATTTCCTGTAGCAGGGATCGATACTTTGGCTGCTTCTTGCTCCTGTATCCTGACCTTGGGATCGCCTCCAGAGCAGAGCTGGGCCCCCGTAGCTACTTGGTCTTAACCCTCAGCAGCCAGAGGTCAGAGCTGTCTCAATGTTTGCCCCCTCAGTCAAAGCCATCCCCTTGGGTGGAGCGAGCTGGACGGGTGAGCCTGCCTGGGGCTGCCTACACAACTCTGGGTTTATGGCTGTGGCCTTAAAAACAGGAGAGGGAACTGTGCTCATGCTCTAGCATTTGATTACTGTACCCAGAAGGACTTTGCAGCCCACTGGCCCCTTTATGTCCAGAGAGTACATAGACTCATGGTCTTGACTTTGCATCTGCCAGCAGATGAAACCCAGCAACAACTCCAGGTAAAATGAGACACTCCGCTCCTTCACCACCATGTCAGGAGAATGACTTTGTCATCTTCCTGCGGGACAGAGAAGGAAATTTCCTGTATCATCTGTAAGCTCCAGATCCACCCTCACCATAAGCATCCTCATGGTGGTATGAATAACAGCTGAAAACAAATGAAGGAAAGTGCTCACCTCCACACCTCCCCTCCCAAAGCAAACCTCTTCTCAGCCAGTGTGTTCCAGAGCATGGCACAGGAGCTGCCTCAGGTTTTTACCTGGTGGGAATAACCCCAGTCCCAGAAATAAAATAGTGATGGGGAGGCAAAACAAGTCAGAGCTTTAACCACAGGCATCACGGTGTGGGTGCTTCATGCTGTGCATGTTTACATCAATAAATCAGCACTTCTTGGAGGCCCACTCACATTGTCCTTCTTGACAGACCTAATTCAGTAGTAACACCCTTGCATGAGGGCTACTCTAGTGCAATATGTAGAGGTGTTCTATTGCTGGGCAGCATCCCCACTCTTTCACACCATCACAAGCTGCACCCTTCACCCAGCCAGGAGCAGGGAGAAAAGTCACCAGAAGGGAGGCTGCCGTACTCCCCAGGGCTTCAGCCCGGCAGGAGCTGCTCTGTCTCCAGCCCCACGGGTGCCCGGGGCCCGCGCTGCCGGTCTCTTGCTCCAGCCGGGGCTCTGCTCGGAGCATCCCCGCTGCTCTCGCCCGTCTCCGTTATCATCTCAAGGTGTGCACGCGTGGGCAGGGGCGGTGAGTACCGCCACCCCGCACCCTTTCTCCCCGCGTCCTTCATCCCTTCCTCCTCCTCCCAGAGGCGAGGGGAAGCCCAGATGTTGGCAGGCCCGAGCTGGGTTCATCTGTTTCACATGACCCAGCGCCAACTGCTGCTCGCTGCCCTCCTCCCTCCTTCCTCCTCCTTCCTCCCCCTCCTCCTCCTCCTCCTCCTCCCTCCCTCCCTCCCTCCCCGGCTCCAGCCTCGCAGCCTCGCAGCGCGGCAGCGGCCGCGCAGGAGCCGGGGGCCGGCAGGCGGGGAAAGGGAAGAAGAAGGGGGAAAGGAGGGTTGCNGGTTCCGGCATCCCGGCGGGGAAGATGGGACGGCCCTAGGAGCGGCCGGGAGCGGCGGCGAGCGGAGGGAAGGGCCGCGCATCCCGCGCACCCCGCGGCGGAGAGGCGGGCGATGGATGCGGGGCGGTAGAGCCGCGGCCTGGAGACGCGGTGCGGCGGGGATGCGCTCGCCCCGGGCTCGGAGCTGAGGGGCCGCCGGGGCCGCCAAGGCAGCGGGAGAAGGTAACGGGGTCTTTGTCGGCGGAGGGGCGGCGAGGCGGGCCGGGGCTCCCCTTCCAGCCCCGGCCCCCGGGGAAAGCCCAGCCGCAGTGTGCGGGCTGCTCCACGCCCCCTCCCTCCATTTACCTCAAACGGAGAGAAATGTGGGCAGCAGCTGCTTTCCCCGTCCTTCCCAAAAATAAAAAACCCAACCCCAAACCCTTGAATTCGGTGGGCGAGTAGCGGAGCCGAGCGCGGCGGCTGGGGAAGGAGACGGGGGGTGTGGGGGGAGGGAAGCA
>VXBT01012155.1:512378-618292 GCA_013400235.1 Oriolus oriolus | reverse complement strand
TTCCCTTCCCAAATGGCTGCAGCAAGTTTAATGCAGAGCCGGGGGCTTCGCTAAGGGGAAAGCCCCCGGCTTGTTTTCCCTTTCCGCTGTGCACCTTTTCCTGAATCGAGAATAGAAAAGTTGCTCCAGATTCAGGGCTAGAAAAGACGAATGTATAGCTCTGCTTCCCAACTGTGCCCGTATGAGAGTGCATCTGCACGCCTTGCAGACAGGCTCCGCGTAAGGAGGGCTCTTGGCCGCATTGTTACCCGCTGGCTGCTGGGGAGGGCAGGAGAAAAGTTGTTTCAAACCTCTCTATAAAATTTCCAGGAGAGACAATTGTTTCTAATAATAGCCCTGGCAGCGGTTTAGCGATACAGCACACACAGATGCGGAGCGATCTAGCGAATCTCCCCCAGGCAAGTCAGGTCGCAGGGAAAGCTGAACTCCCAGCTTGTTGGTTTGGTTTGGGATTTTAAAACATTGTCCTGAACGAAAACCCCAGCACCGCTCTCTCTCTCCACTGGCGAAGGGGGTGTGGTGCCTGTGCCGGCGCACTGCACTTCATGGGCTCGGCTGAGCCGCGCTCTCCCCGTGCCTGGGTTTCGGAAGAGGTTGAATCCTGGCTCTGCCCAGCGCCAGCTGGATATCGGGGTGTGTCGGACCCGGTTCCCTCTAGACTGGCCCCCGGGGTCTGATGCGCATCCCCCACCCACGCGTGGAGGGGACTGTTACCGGCGTGGGTGTCTGTGCCATCTTCCCTGCCTACAACTGCCTGCCAGGCACCAGAGAAATCCCGATGGAGCTAAACCCATCAGGCTGATCCCCTTCTCCCTGGGGTGATGGCAGAGGGCCCGAAGGAGGGCTGCTGCCTGCACACTCACTCGGACCACGATGCTGACCCTGGCAGGGCAATGGTGTACCAGCTCGGCTTGGTGGCTCAGAGCTGCTTGGCTCGACCTTCCTGGCACAAGTTACAGGTAGCCTGTTCTCTTCCAAATACTAGTATTTGGAAGGTGGTTTCAAGCATCAGTGCCAGGCAGGTATATGCTGCGTTCTGCAGGAGGGTGAGCTGCTCGTGGGGTGTTTTCTGCAGCCCAGCTGTGCTGCTGAGCAAGGGGTCTGTGGCAGAAGCCATGAGAAGGTAAGGATTTATTGCTTCTTGGTACAAGAGGGGATATTTTGAGGGGTCTTCAGCTCAGTACCACCTTGTGCTGCTGCTGACATGCTAAGATCAGCTGTGTCCCTCAGAGGACCAAACAGGCTGAAGGAGTTGGTGTTGCTCATCCATCATGTTGTGTGATCAGTTCCCACAGAAGGGAGAAGTGCACCAGTGGGGCATAGCATGTGGATTTATGCACATGTCAAATAAACATTTGGTTCTTAGGTGAATTTTTGTTTAAACACCCAGGCTAAAAATACGGGATCTCTGCTGTTATTTGAGCACAGATGCACCAGCGAGCCACTCACAACCCTTTTGGGCAAGCTACTCATGTCTCCTGGTAGATTATTTCTGGTGGTCCTGTTGTTGTGTGTCTGAACTGGTTATTGCATTAAAAATGCAGCTTGATATTTGATGATACCTGTGGTCACAGCATGGGGTTGCTCAGGGCCATAGAGCAATGCAGCATCACTTGGTGCAGAGGGAGATCCTGTCAAACTGTTCAGCCAGGTCAAGAGCTTCAGCTAGTGCACTGGGTGTTGTTAAGAGGGACATAAGACTGGGAAAGACCTCCCAAGTCATGGAGTGTGGTCCCACACATCACAGGTAATTACAGTGGTACATATCCCCTTGTTGCTACTGTTACTGTGTGAGTAGTAGCAGAAGGCTTGATCAGTTTTGAGTACAGCTTAACAGACAGCAAAGGCAAAGTAAAATTGCGTGTATGGATGAGGGAGAAAACGCTGTATTAGGGAGAATCGGAAAGGGGCTGGGGAGTCACTGAAGTCTCAAGCTGCAGTCTGTTAGGACTGTGAAGGAAGGGTCATGCACTGCAAGAGGGATGACACAGAGAAGGTATTAAGGAGTATGTTCATCCAGCATTAACCAAATTTGGGGTCAGGGCTTAGTGGTGTCCCCTGAAGATGCACAAAGGCACTGTATGACCCACTTCTTGTGAGCTGGATCGCTGAGACAAGCAACGGCTGCTGTCAGGCACTGGGCCACACTTACACTCAGCTCTCAGGAAACTTGGTGACTTTTACTCAAAACACTCTGGGTTTGAGGAAATCAGGGTTCCTCGCTCTCTGAGCTGCACTCAAAATCTCCATCTAGGTGGGAGCTGTCCCACAAATGCCCCATCTCTTGGGAAGCTGGGGGGACACAGTGCTATGGGATTAGCCACAGGAGCAGGTAACAGTGGCTCCCCAGGGTCCCCATGCTTCATCACAGGATGGGGTGCACAGCTGGCTTCCAAGGTCACTCAGCAATGCCAATCTCCAGTCATCCTTGCTGGCTTGCTCCTTCCAGCAGCTGGAGGAGAGAATTGCCCTGCAGCCCCAGTGCAAGCAGAGCACAGCAGCCCAGCAGGCAGCAAGGTCTGACAAGGTTAAGCTGTGATGGAATTGCTTACAAGTGTCCTCCAGGTCCAAATCCCACCTTGTCCCAGCCTCTCTCAGGTTCCCTAAGCCAGCAGTGCATTGCCCAGCATGGCCCCAGGGACCACTGCAACTAACAACATACACTGATACTTCTTCTGCTCCCAGACTTAGAGCAACTTAATCTCCAGCCCTCCTGTAAATCTCCGTGTGTGCCATGTGCCTAGAAAGCCACAATTTTGTGAGGCTGCACAATGAGTTGGAGTCCCCGTCTTCTTTTCTGGAGATGAACCTTGTCAAGGACCAAAAATGATTTTGATTGCTTTTCTCTCTGATCTGACACTGAGGAGGGACCCCAGACAGATATTTGATCAGTTCTGAGCTTCTGGGAGCACTTTCATGTTGATGAATCAGAAGCATACAAGTTTTGATCCTGTCTCCTCTGCTCCAAATCACCTTTGCACTCCACCTCCTCACAAGTCGATGTCAGCCTGAAGGTTTACTCCTTGCCTGTGTTTGGCTCTAGTAGGCTGGCTGCCACAAAAAGGAGAAGACCCTGATGTACCTCCCCTTCCCAATGCATCTCTGCTTCATGGCTGTGTGATACTCCTCTGAGGCCCCAAGCCCGGTGCCAGATACCCCAGGTGCATCTCTGTGGGGTGAGGTGGGACTTCAGCCCTTGCCCAGTCTTAAAGTGCAGAGGAGGCCAGAGGGGCTGGGACCATCTGATTTCCAGTGCCACCCGTAATGTTCTTGCTTACAGCCCAATTTGCTCCTTTCCTAGCAGGTAGACAATAGTTCTGCTGTTGTCCTGAGCTTCTCTGTGACATTTCCACATGGTGTGGAACAGTTGCTGCATCCCCACCCTCAAGAAAAGATCACTAGTGGGTAGCTAAATGCTCTTTTCACCCTCTGCCTGCACTGGCGGGATGAGGTGTGATTTAGCGTAGTAATCTTTGGGAAAAGTCATTGAGGCAGGAAAAAAGGTAGGTAAGCTGACTTTTTTTCACTTAAATTCAGTGTAGAAAGGTCCAATGAAAATCTCCTAGAAATCTGCAAACCAAAAAGAGGTTGATATTCCTATTTTGGCTAGAGAAGTCCTTTTTATGTACACTTCCACACGTAACGCCTAACGTTTTGACAGTGGCTGTTGGGCTTGCCAACCCACTAGGCTCAGGCTCTAGTGTTTAGATTATTTATTTATTTTTCTCCTTAGAAGTCCCCAGATCTCGCAATCAAAATAAACCCACCCTTGTTTGGGTTTCCTGGCCGTGTGGGATTGAACGTGGCTGCAGCTGTACCACACACGCTGTAAGCGCTGCTGGCATCCCGTCCTTCCCAGCTGAATTATTTCACACAGGGAAGTGCTTTGCAGATAGTGGAGCAGCCATGGGCTGACCCTGGGTTTACGCAGGACAAGCAGGGGATGGAAAGCTGCTGCATCAAGTGAGCAGCTTGGAAAGGCAGCACAAAATCTGAAGCTGAAACGTGGCACCTGTCCTAGAGAGGGGAAATGTGGATAGAGCTTTTTCCACGTTTAAACATGGTTTTGTCCTTGCTGTGCGTGGAGAGTGTCTCTCCTGGCTACCCCCACGCAGGGTTTTGTGAAGACACCCGTCATCCCAACACGTGGCTGCCACGTGTGTGCTCACACACTCATTTCCTGGTGAAATGGGGCATGCAAGGGGACAGGGATGATTTAGGGGATGTGTAATCAAACACAGTGCTTCCTTTGTGCACAGACACATCCTCCCCCAGCGTGGAAGCATGCTGGAAAATAAATTTGGAAGGTGAGTTCCACCATCTTCTGCAATTCTAAACTACAAAATCCAAAAGAAAAAAACGTTCTGTCTGAAATGGTCTGGGCTCCCTGAGATGCTCTGCATCCCTGATGGGGTGGTTATGCAGTCAGTGAAGGTGTTGCCTGGGCTTGTGCTGCAGGAGGTGGTGGGAATTGGGAAAGAGACTTGTTCCTCACCAAGACAAGGGAGAACTGCAGGGAAGCACTGAGTCTGCCTTGCCTTTGTGTTGCACCGTGGAACGTGCCTTCTGAAATGTTCTGGAAGTGCTGATGGCAATTCTGAGGGAAATCTGCAAATCCAGCGGTGCTGGGCTGTGCCCTCACTTTCTCAGTCCCCTCTCACAGGCACGGCTGACTGTGTTCGTGGCAGAAGACTGCTCCAAAATGGGTATTGAATGTACTGAATCCTGGGAGCTTAGGGCTCGGGGGTGTCATATCCAGCTGCTGAGTTTGAAGACATTGCATCAGGCTGTTCCCTCTTCTCTTCCCATCCTTAACTCTTCTGCATCGATTCTTCATAGTACTAAAGAGATGCTGAGTTTAGTTCCAGAAAGGAACATTGTTCCCTGGCTCTTAAAAAGCAGAGGCATATGGTAAAAAACAGGTTTGTATTGAGGTGTTTATTCCAGGTCTCTCCTATGCAGAGGTTACAGACTGTCCATATTTAGTATGTCATGAGATGCCCGGATGCAGAGATGAGCTGGTCTTGCTGCACCAAGAGCCAAAGAATTCTCAGTACAGGTGATGCAAGATCCTGGCATTAGTCAGGCAGTGAATGGGGGTGTAAAAGCATAGGCTGTGTCCTGAAAGCTGTTTTCCCTGCTTGAGCCCAGAGTGGGGCTAGTCTGAGCTCTGGTCCTCATCCGACACACAAGGGTTCAGCATCAGGAGCTGTCAGGACCAGAGAAGGCACACTGGACCCCTTCCTGCCCCTCATGCAGGGTGTGCAGGCAGAGCCCATGGGAGATGTCCCAGCCCTGCAGCCCCAGCTCTGCCCCGCTCAGCACTGGATGCGCTCGAGAATGAAGTGGGAGCAGCAAGGGTCAAACCAGACTTGTGCGAGCAGGACTGGTTTCTGAAAACACCTGCATCTCTGAGGATGAGTCAGCTGCTTGTCATCCAAATGTGCTCTGCATCTCACCCCATCCTGCCTGTGAAACCCAGCTGGGGGATGATGCCCACCCTGCACTGACCCTGTCAGCTGCTGCTGCTGCTGCTCAGGCAGAACCGCTGGCGGCCGCCCAGCCTGGGCACGGCCACAGCCCTGGCTCTCGACATCAAATGTGTGTCAAACCTGCTGATTAGCAGTGGCTGGAAACAACCCGGTGACATATTTTCCCACTGGAAGCATATCAGTTCTTGGAGTGTTATTCAAAACAAGAAGGAGAAAAAAAAAAAACCAAACAGTTCTGTGCACAGATTAACATTTTGCTTTTTTTTCCCCCCACATCTGGAATGACTTTTGTGTGTTTTCTGTTATATGTTATCTATAACACTGCTCAGCGCTCTCTATTGACCCTCTCTGTTACAGTACCTGAGTGATGCACTGCCCAGTGCCTTGGCTCCATTGATCAGGGCCACCACCACTCACACCTCCCACTGTTTAATGATACAGTAGGTACAAAACACTCAGTGAGCACTAAAAGGACACTTCAAGCCATAAATCTTAATTTGTCCTTCAAAAATATTTCACACATACTATCACTTCCCCTGCCTTGGGTCACTTTGGTCATCTTCCTATGAACCCACATTGATTTTTTTTTCTCCAGCAAATCACATTAGTTTTAATAGCAAATAAATCGTCCTGTTTTCTTCTATAACTAAACGAAACCGCCTGCAAATGTGTTCCCAGAAGACTTGGATGCTCTCATATAATTACACTCTGTCTCCATGCACAAACAAGTGATACCTGGAACATTTTGCTCAAAGTATGCCACGTTTCAAGTGTGAAACTGTACAAAAAATTAAAATTTTATGTGTGTTTACAAGGAATTTTAAAAGTCAGGTGTAGGAGAGATTAACAGACGTGCTAGCATCTTTGGGAAAAATAATAACAATAATAATCTATTGCTAGGTACTTCATTACCACATGGTTATTATCCTATGATGACTCACAGTGCTCGCTGCAGAATGCAGTAGGGAATGAACCAGAAGGTGACCAGGAGTCCCTGCAAAGAAGTTGATGTGATTCATAAAAGGCTTCAAAGCCTGTCATCGGTAAAGGATTTCCCTCGTAGATAATTTAGATCCTTTTCCCTCAGATCGTGCTGTGTCCTTTGTGCGTGGCAAACAGGGTAAATACAGAGCTCTTCCAGGGGAAGCAAGACCCTTCCAAGGCGTATCTTGTTTTCTTGAAGCACAGCTCTGCTCAAAAGTTGATGAACCACCTGTCCCAGGACCACTCTGCTTGTCCTTGTGCAAAGACACCAGAGATCCTTTATCCTCTTTCCCTCTGGGCCTCCCATTTTAGCTCTGCTGTTGATATTTATTTCTTTGGGCTGCATTAGGGACTGGCAACCCAAATGATGGATCACAGCTCTTGTATGCAATGTGCAAACATGGGATGAAACTGCAGAACTTTCCTTAAAGGGATTATTACACAGAAAATAAGTTCACCCTGGGGGAAATAAAAAAGAAAAGCTCACCAAATAAAGATGCTCACAGAGTTTGGCTGAGTTAGATCAGGAGGAGTTTATGTACAGGACAAGTTGTTTTGGGTGTTAACTGGGAAGCTGGCAGCAAGGAAGATTGTCTACCTGTTGTTGTAATAACATAGGTATGAGGGGGACTATTTTTTGCGATTTTTTTCTTGTGATAGTGGCAGTTTTTCAGTCTTTGGGCATTACTTTGGCATACAGAGGAAGAGCATAGTCTGGATGAATAGTCCCAAGGTCTGTAAGGTGGGATGAGGCTGTGGGCTGCCCTTGCCACTCCCCTTCCACTTCCCATAGGATGCAATCCTTTGGCTGTAATGGTTTCATATGGATCAAGTGGTTTCACCAGACCCAAAGATGCCCTTATAATGTGAGCAGCTCGTCATCTGCTCTGTAAGAAGCGATGGAATTCCGAGCAGGACTCTTCTTCTCTCACCAGGACTTGCTGTTGGCTCCAGGCAGGAGCTGATCTACCAGGTCTATGAGGCTGTGCAGGAAGGTGTGTCAGGAGAGGATGGGAGCCCCATCCCCTGACTCATTCAAAACTCATCCGCCTGACAGTGCTGCCAGCAGGGAAGAACCCCAAGCTGGCAGGAGGAGGAGCAGCTGGGCTGCCTCATTTACACGATTATTTATTTATTATTTATTCCCTTACCCATCACTGGGTGCTGCCAGCTTGCTGCACGTGCAGAAAGGCTGCAGGAGAAACACAGAGTTCCCAAGTGAAAGTGGAGGAGACAGCTAAAGGATCCCAGTTTGAGGCAAAGTTTTAACAGCTCTGGCGTGTTCTTGACCTAAAAATGCTGGCCCAAAGCAGGTGTCCGTGTTGAACCAGCTGCACAACTAACCAGCTGAGTCAAGGTTTATCAAAACACACTTCTGCTGTGTGCAGGAGAGGTTTCAAATCTGTAAGGTTTAAGACATCTGTGACCAGTGAATCTTCTAGACTAAAAATAATAAATAATACTGAAGCCTGTGTAACCTCCCTGTGGTCAGCCTCAGCTCCAGAGCTCAGAGGATGATCTGACCAACCACATCAAAGCTCCTACTCCTACTACTCTCCACTCCTGCCTTGTAAATAGTGGGGATAATTCTTGGGAGCTGATATATTTTTAAATTGGCAAATGGTTTATTTCCTTGCCAAGAAAGGGAAGGGAAAGAATTACAAGGGCAAAGGACTCAAACATAGTAAAAAGTTTTCATTGGGAATGCCCTCTCCTCCTGCCTCAACATCAGCGGGCAGGGAGCCTGCAAGAATTTCTTCCTTTTGTATTTGAAAATATTTAGATCTGTATTATTTTCAAGAAAGAAAACAATACGTGACCTAAGCCAGCACAGGCTCTATTCTAGTGAGGAAGCGGGTCTGTCCAGGAAAGGACTTTCTTATCTCAGGATATAACTGAAATCAGGCCTCGGAGGCCGGCTGTGCTCAGAGCGGTAATTCAGGCATCTGCCGGGTAATGCCCTGCTCGGTTTAAAGCGCGGCGTCGGAATTAGATTTCATTCTAACTGCACAGCTCAAGCACCAAGTGTTTGGAGGTTAAGACGCGGCATTCCCAGCTTTAAAGTTCGCCTGAGAGTTATTGCTTGATGTTGTAAATGGACTTAAGGACCGTAGGAGACGGTTTTTCATTTCAGCCCTGATACAGTAAGCCACTTAAACACTTGCTTATGTCACACTGAAATAAAGGGGATTTATGGACACAGCCATGGGCTTTGCTGAATCAGAGCGTTTTTGCTGAGCGCTGTTTAGGGGAAGAATGAAAAATAACCTGTGCAGATGTCCCTGGGTGATGCCGGAGCCCGAGCAAGGCTGGAAAGCGCTGTGTGGAGGAAGCGAGGAGCCCCTGGGCAGGCCAGGAATTCTTTTGTCAGCTCCTAAGACAAAACAGGGAAGTCACCAGGTCACTCAGCCTGTAGCTGGCCTTAATTTTTGTCCCATCGCTCCCTGTCGGCATCCACACAATGGCTGGGTTGTGCCGTCCGAGTGGTGCTTCCGACAGGGTGACACCGCGGCTGACACCGTCCCACCTCCTTCCTCGAGCAGGACTCTTGCTTTCTAATTACTGGAGCTGTTCTCCTCTCTCCTGACAAACGAGTGTTTGCAGAAATGGTCGCATAACATGATGCAACCCCTCTTAAACACATCCCTGTGAAGATCTCCCTTGTGATGGGTAGCATCAAGCACCACTCCCTTCCTGCAGGATGGGAGAGGGTTTTAAGAGCTGTGTCTGTAACCGTGGTTTTGACAATTTTGCCTCCATTCGCTAATCCATTGGAAAGGACATTGATTTTTCAAGGAGTGGGATAAAGAGGCTCGCAGGGAAAGCCAAAGGCCTCGCACCCAGTACATTCCTCTGGTCCTATCAAACCTGTGGGAGGTGCTGCATCATTGTCAGCTTCTGTTTTCTTGCCAGTCAATCCAGCTATGGATTGTGCATGTATTTCACAGAGCCTCAAAGAGTTTCTGTAACAGGGAAACCCACATTGCTTTAGAAGGTGAGGTCTGGTTATACATCAGCCGTTGGCTACTTCTCTTCATATCACCATCGTCTGTATCTACAGCATATTTCTTGGGCCTTTATTCTCAGCTTCAAAGCTCCATTTGCCACCAAGTTCCCTTGAAATGGAATGCTTAAAAGGTTGTTCCTGTTCATTTGAATATGCAACATCTTAGTTCTCTTACCAAAGTACTGCTAGAAGGTGACAAATGCCTGAGAATATAGCTGGGATACCCTTCCCAGGGGAAAAAACAGCTGGCTTACAGCTAACCTCTCCTGCTCCAGAGCACCAAATAGCCTTTCCCATAAGAACTAATGGCATGAACAAGTTTGTATGAATAAGTGTTGTATAATGAATTCCTACTTCTTCATACCCAATCCCTGGAAGTGTTCAAGGACAGGTTGGATGGGGCTCTAAACAACATGATCTAGTGGGTGGCATCCCTGCCTGTGGCACAGGGGTTGGAACTAGATGGTCTCTAAGGTCCCTTGCAACCCATACCATTCTGTGATTCTGTCATTCTACACTGGCTTATTTCAGAAGGCTCAGCTCGTGCTCTGAGCTGTGTCGCTGACCTTGACAGACAGGACAGGCTACATAGACCTCTGCTCACAAGCCAGGAGTCTTGGGCAGAATTAAAATCATTTTCTGCCTCTTGAAAAAGGTAATAACACAAACTACGCACCATTTATCTAGGAAAGACTTGTGGAAATAAATAGTGGAAATGAGGACTGTATTGAGAAACAAGAGTTTCTCCTGACTGTCTCCCATCCTCAGAGCTTCAAGCCACAGAGGCACAGGTGCCTCACATATTGCCCATTTTAGTGAAAAGGAAGAGCAGGGGAAGTGAGTGTGTGTGAGGGCTTTGGGCTTGGAAGAGAGGATGGCACGAGCGGTGCTGCAGACCATGGTGATGTGCTCACCAGCGCAGGGCAGTGGGCACCCCTGTGGCTGGGACAGATGACCCAGATTTGCACCAACAGTTATCTTCCTCCTCTTCATTAAGTATTTTTCCCATTGAGTCACACCTAAAGGACCAGAATTAAGCATTGGAACAGGCTTTCCAGGGGAGTGGAGTCCCTGGAAGCGTTTGAAAAATGAGTGGGTGTGTCACTTCACTTTATGGTTTAGTGGGCATGGTGGTGTTTGGTTGAAGGCTGGGCTTGGTGTTCTTGGAAGTCTTTCCAACCTTAATGATTCTGTGATTCTATGACTGCAAAAGCAAGCAAGCCCCAAGGGCAGAGCCTGGCCAGTGCTGCTCCCCACGGAGCACAGAGTCAGCTGAGGCAGTGTCCCCTCTCCCAGGTCCCCATCAGGGGTCAGCCCCGAGGCTCAGCTCAGACATTCCAAGAACTGTCTCACAGCCATCCTCATCCCAGCCACCATCAGTAACATTTATTAGGTGCAGATGCAGACCAGCAACAGGGAGGATGCTCTGCAAACATATGGCATAAAAAGATAGTCCATTCCTCCAGGGTCTTGAAGTGTGGGTGTCGGACAGGAGATGGCAGATGGGTGCAGGCACGTGGAGACGCAGTGCTGGTCAGTGCGACAGGCAGCTGCTTGCCAGACTGGCCCCAGTTCAGCAAAGCGGAGTGCTGCCACATGCACAAAGCTGCACAGACATCAAAAACACACTGCTTTTCCTCCCTCCCCCTCTCGACAAGCTTAGGAGTTGCCAGGATGAGAAGGCGGTAAGAAGTGGTCAAGTGGGAGCAGGATGTTTAATCTGAGAGTTTACTGTAATCAGTGGGCTGTCATCTCTCCCTATCGCCTTTCAGCAGCTCTGTCCAAACAGTGGACAGAGTGACACGGATTTTTGTGGATTCAGCACAGTAATTACCTCTCATACAAGCAGTGAGTGTTTAGGAAAGATTCTGCCTCCAATTATAATTTCTGATGTGATTCAAGGAAGAACACGCTGTATTCTTCTTTATTCTTGCAGTCACTGGCTAATGAAACGTGCCATGGATATTTATAGAACTGACATTGTAAATATCATTTGCATTTGGTGGCTTTGAGTTATTTAGTGTGACAGTGCTTTCACCAGGAGGGTTTTTTCATTTTAAAAGGGAAAGGTTCTCTTTGGAGCCGTTTCCTCCCATGGCCTTGGCTGTTTGTGTTGGAGGGAGCAGTTCTGTGGGCAGCTGTGATAATTTAGTGACAAAGTGACGGCTGTACAGGGATTAGCTGAGCATGGTGAAGGTTTTGGGGCTGTGTCACAGACAGTTTATAGGATTCTCCAAGACAATGTTTGAGTTACAGTGAAGATGAATAGAGAGGAGGGCAGTCATCAGAGCAGCTCATGGCACAAAGCAAAACAACCACCAGCCTGCCTTCCCTAGGAAACCCGTTGTGTAAATATTTGGGTAGGACCCTCCAAAGGAGATTTAAAGTCTTGTGATAAAGGTGACTAAAACGTCCTTTCCTTGAGAAAAGCAGCTGCAATGCAGAAGATCCCATGAGTAACCACAAGACAGATTTCCCCTTCTGTAGCATCTCTGTGTTAGAGTAAACAAACGTACATGGCGGGACTTGCTGTCACTGATGGACCTCGAAATGTTTTGCAGAGGTCAGGATCAGTTTTTCCACCCTCAAGGTGCAGGAGCCAAAGAGCAGAGAAAGAATGCATGCCCTGTGTATGATTGGCCCTCCTGCAGACTAATCCAGCTCCTCAGCCACACAAACACGTTGCTTCAGGTCTTCATGTGCCTTACAGGCAGTATCTGTGTTTGAGTATTGAATATATATTATCCCTAGACTTTACACACTCGTGTATAATGACAGAGCTTTTTAAAAGTACTCATGCTCAGTTCTTCAAGCACTTGGGGGGTCATGCTGCATGTGAAGGGACTAAGAGAAGTGGCAGATTTTCAGAAAAAGATGTGACTTACTGAGCTGTTTTGGGGGAAGAAAATGTGTTTTGCATTTTGGTGCATAATTTCCATCTGAGCTCGTGTAAAGCCTGGCCCATGAGTTGCTCGTGGCCCATATTCGCACCCAGCGTGTGCAGCTCGCTGCCATATGGGTGAACTGTTAGCACTCAGGAGTGTGTAACACAGTCCCACCTCTTCACATGTCTTGAGAAGCCTTGGAAATCTGAGGGATTGGTGTGGATACAGCATCCTGGCAGAGCTGCAGCTGAGTGAGCAGCAGGAACAACCATGGAACTCAACTGGGAACTGTCTCACCTCACTTTAAATGTCTGAGTGTTCTCTCTGCTTTGAGCATCAAGGGCATCTTAACTGTTGGCTTTTTAATTTCTGGAGTTAGGGAAGAGGGATCTTGCCCTCCAGAAGGAAAGTGGGGGACTATGTTGGTACAGGAAATCTCACTGAGCTCACTGTGAAAACCAGGACTTGATCGGGACTGAACTCCCCTGTCCCCCTGCCACATCAAGTGTCCTCCTCTTCTGCCAGGAAGTCTTCCCAACCATTGTTTCTTGTCCCTTAGCTGGGATTTCTCTTTTTCAAGGTGAAGGGAAAGCTATGCCTTTGTGCCTCTTAGTTGAAGTTCCTCTTAGCTTAGTTCTCCCCATCCTTCTCTGGGTAACAGCCTTGGAAAGGATCACCTTAATTCAGTCCTGTGTTTTCCCTCCATCCAAACTCTGGTACTCTCAGCTCATCTTGGTGACCCCTGCTCCCATCCATAGGGCTTTGGTGTTGAGTTCCCTTCTCTGATTGCTCAGGGAAGCAGAAAGCATTCCCTGACTCGTTTCCCAGGAGCCAGCAACAGCCCCATGCACACCAGTGCAGCAGATAGTGCAGAGCAGCCAATTTGCACAGTGTCAGAGGCAGCATCTTTTACCCAGACTGTGCTAAATCAGGGCCTTCTTGCTGTGCTTTGAAATGTTCCTGTTTCTTGCTCTGACAAACTAGCAGAGTTTGTATTGATCCGACGATGCAAAAAAGCGCATAATGCAGGCTTCAGACACCTGGTGGAATAATAAAGCAGAAGGGAGGGAGGGCAGGACCATCGTATATTAGATTCTATCGAATAGGAAGCCTGTCTCTACCTTCTTTTCTTTTCTCTTGGAAAGCACTGCTCATTTCTAAGGGACATGAAAAGCCTCGTGGCTGGGGGAAGGAAACGCTTCCAACCTGTGGACCTGCTGAGCTTCAAGGGATGTTCATGAAATGCCTTTCAATTAGTCAACCATCATGTGCTACATTTCAGAGCTTTGCTTTATTCAGATATTTATTCATGTTCCCAGCTGTTTGCATTTGGGATTTCTTTCAGCAGCGAAAGCGCTAAGGGGTTATGAAACTCCGGGCTGGAAAAGCGTGGAGAGCTAAAGAAGCTCTGCACAGAAAGCAAGCGCTTTGCTGAAACACTAAAGCACAAAGTCAGACGCCTCAGAAAATGTTCCCTCTTCCCCCTTTCACCTTCTTTTATTCATATTCCAACTTTGCTGTAGCCAATACAGCAACACACGAAAGCATAACACATGAAAGCTGGACTGTGTTCCCATAAGCTCACTGCTTTATCTCTTGCCTTGGGTAAACTTACATTAAAGCTGGAATATCCATGCACATTCCCCATCTTGGAGATGCAGCGGCTATGTGTCAGTAAGAGGATGAGGGAGATGTCAAAGCACAGCTCAGGCACTCAGAGTTTTATCTGCTGGGGAAGCCCAGTGAAGGAATCTTGCAGTTCCCTGTGCCTGCGTGAACATGACCAGCACGACTCTTGTTCCAGGCAGGAGAAACCATTGCAAAGCCCTCCTGTGAGCCTCTGGCATAGCTTTGCAACTGAGCTGAAAGCTGTTTAACAGTGAAAAATCTCACTCACCGAGTAATACACCTTAAGAGAAGCCATATTTTGCATAACATTTCTTACTGGAGGAAATTCTCCTAAGACAATTTATTGCCATGGCGGTAACTGGCTGACATTTATGAGAAGCCTTGTTTTACAAGGCTTTCCTTTGGCTGCAATGCCAGGGCTCCAGTTGTGCTGATGGAAGAAGAGAAGGAAAGCGATGTTATTTGGCGTGCAGGACACTGAGAGGCGCGTTGATGTGAATAACCAAAACGGGTAAAATCCGCATGAATCACACGGGATTGTGCCTTCCAGAATTGTAAATTGTGGGTGAGTTGAAGGGAAAAGCTCATTTTGACTGAAGTTATCTCCTAAACACTCTGCATCTTGCACAGCCAGGTTGAGGTTCAGTAGATTTGTTGGAACATTTGAATTTTTGCTTTGTGGAAGGGGCTGGGACCAGGGTAAGACTTGCTCCGATCTGACCCCAGGAAAGGGAGAGATGAATGTGGGACAGAGCTGTCAAGAGGGAGGACAGAAGCACCCAGAAGAGGCTGATGGGCTCCTGTGCTGAGAGACAGCAGGATGAGGGTGATGCTGCTGGGGACAGCTGAGGTTGCAGATCCCATGGCAATGGCCACACATTGCCTGGATTCTTGAATGGGCAAAGTTGATGGTGGAGGATCCACCACTGCCTCCCGGATGCCAGCACATCCAGCCCCATCAGCCACAGGAGCAGCTGATTTTTAACCCGCAGAGCTGAAGCAGAAAGCTGAGCTGTCCTCAGTTAACCCCCCAAGCACCCCCCACTGTCTGCAAGGCGGCTTTGCATCAGGGGCTCAGCTCAGCTGGCACTGGTGGGGAGAGGTGATGGATGAGGGCAGTAATGCCCAGGATGCTGCGGCACTCATGTCTCCAGCAGCCTCTGACCCCCCTGCCAGGACCCTGTGGACCCTCTGCTCCCTTCTGGTGATGCTTTAGGATCTCACCATGGCAAGCAATATTACTGAATTGAGCTGGGGATCCATGAAAAGCACGGGAAGGTGCCTTGGTGGGGGTGGGTGTGTCCCTGGGGGTCTAAGCTGAGCTGTGAGACTGTGCTGGGTCTGTGCCAAAGTGGGTCGAGGTGTGCGTGAGTGTTGTAGGACAAGCCCACACTGCGGGGGCTGCCTGTGTGCTGCCTAAGTCGTGCTGAGAAAGGGATTTCCAAGAGCCAAAGAGGCTTAAGGCAGCCCATATCCCATTAACAGATAGTGGGAGCGTTCCTGTGCCTGAAGGGCTTTGTGGGACTGAGCTGGGATCTGTAACTCTGCAAAGCGAAGTTGCTCCTCAGTCACCGTGCTCTGTGCAAGAAAGGGCTTGATGCACCAGAGAGGAGTTCCCTCAGACCACAGCTCATTTATTTCTTAGGACCCCAATCTATGGACCTTGGAAGTCTCAAATAAGTCTTGTATACCTAATAGTTTTATTGATGTTATTTGTTAACTGTTGTAATAAACTGTGCTGGTGTGGAGGCACCTTTGGATCAGTACAACGATGTCACTCCTGTGGTGCATCTTAAATAAGATACTCCAACTAGGGCAAGCCCATTTCGGGATTCAGGGCCGAACAAGCACCTGAGGCCACTCCAGGGAGCACCATCATCACGGCCCAGGGAGGAGCCTGGCTCCTCACTACCTGTGGCATGGCTGGATCACTGCTGTTGAGGGGCTTGGGGAAGCTCACCTGGATGTCTCCTCTGCCAGCCAAGCCAGCTGCAGAGGTGGAGGCTTCAGTATGAAATGTCAGGGCCCCTGTGCTGCAGACCATCCCCTGCCCTCACTGTACACACTGGGACAGCCTCCTCCTGGCAGCTGCATCCGAGCAGGCACCAGGCGCCGCTCCCTGACAGCTACCAGGGTGGCTTTTCTTTTTCTCCTTTCAGCCTTTTTTTTTTGCCCTGGTGCTGAAAGAAGGGGGATTAATTTAAAAAGAAATAAGTAAACACAGACCGAAAGGACTGCATCAAATGAAAGCCTCCAGCTTGTGCTGGGGTAGGCCAGCAGCCACGTGCTGAGCTGGAACACCAAGCACCCTGACACGTGTTCCTCTTCTCTCTTGCAGATGACGGAGGGTCGCAGATGCCAAGTGCACCTCCTTGATGACAGGAAGCTGGAGCTCCTTGTTCAGGTAGGAACTGCACGTTTCATCATTTGATGGTTTGCTACAGCCACAGGTTTTCACCAGAGTGGGGAGAGAAAAGGGTTTTCAGCTGGTTTTCTCAGCAGCTTCATGCTGTGATTGCCTGCAGAGCTCAGGGAAGCTTCAGCAGTGCTGCCTGGGAAGGATCTGCAAAGGCATATCTGTGGGAAGGACTAATTCAAGACATATTTTTACTTTGTTCTTTGCCAAAACTGTCCCAGTCCCTGCCAATGAGATAGAAAAGCACCTCTGGTCATTTTTGACTCTATTGTTATATCCCTTAACTATGTTATTGAGGCACTGCTTAGCTTTGAGAAATGCATTGCATCTGCTTAAAATACCTCCAGCTCCTCTGCTTGCCATCCTAAATTGCTGGGGTTCAGTGCTGGGCTGCACACCAGAGGGGACTGTGCCCATGCTCCCACCTGCATTGGGAACACGGTTGGCAACAGAAGACGTTGTGGTGGTCATGCCACAGG
This sequence comes from Oriolus oriolus, assembly GCA_013400235.1. NCBI lineage: Eukaryota > Metazoa > Chordata > Aves > Passeriformes > Corvidae > Oriolus > Oriolus oriolus. The sequence continues at coordinate 601,400 of VXBT01012155.1, read as the reverse complement.
CAGGCATTTCTTGTAGGTTCATGTGTCAAACACAAATATGTATTAAAATAAGCCCATGTTCCATCTGCCTTATTTTTCACTTTTGAAAAAAGAAAAGCAGGACTGGAAACAATGAGAGTCTGGTGGTGGCTTTGTGAGGATGGGCTGGTGAAAGCTGTAGCATCCTACACTTTTCCTGACAATTTTGGCTCCTGTCTCAGAGAACCCCAATGGGTTAATAACAAGAATTAGAAGAATGTCTTTCCTTTTACAAAGGCTTCAGGCCAGCCACAGGCAGCCAAAGCAGCAGGAAATGAAACTTCCCATAGCACCCAAATGCCCTGGCTACAGCTGATAAAATGGGAGGAGGGGCAGGATCCTGCCCAGCACCGACAAACCTGAATGGGGATGGCTGAAGGCAACTTGAATCGCCGGAAGCACATTCAGCCTCGCTTTCTGGAAAGTTGCTTAAAAATACCATTACAAAATTGTTAATGGGTAATGTTTTTTAAGCACATAGTCATCTAGGAGGTGAAATCCCTCAGCTCCCCGTGACGCTTGGTGTGTTCAGAGAGCACCTGGATGACCATGAGTCAGGCCAGAGGTGGAACCAGAACGGCTGAATCAGGATGACTAATTAAAACAAAACACCATACCAATGGTCTCTGCAAAGGCTGCACCAGGTTCTCTGATGCTTTGCAGCTGGCTGAGGGGAAGTTTATTCACCTTCATCACAAGGGCACAGCACTTGGCTTCCTATTTCATCTTAATGCCTTTTCTAATTTTTCTTAGTTCAATTAAAAATTAAAATGGACTGTTGAAGAATAGCTCTGCTAAAGCACTGATCAGTATATTAATAATCACAGCTTAAAATACACTGCAGGAAATCTACGTGAGCTGCCCTGGCCAACCTACTTATTTGGGGTTTATTCAATGATACTAAAAAACCACAGGAAGATGACAGCCAAGGAGGCTGGTTTGGGATGATGTGTCCGCTTCCGAGGGAGCAGAAATGGTGTCACGTGATAGTACGGTTTTTTAAGTGTTTGATCACACCTTCAATGGAATTCCTTGTAATCAATATAGGAAGCAAATTGCTCTGTAAATCACACTAACTAGTTTGCAAGTGACCCATGGTTGAATTTTATTAGTACAACAAATCGTTTTTCTGTTTTCAAGTAATGTGTGAGTGGGGAAAGCCAGGAGGGCAATGATGAAAAATTCATGCCCAGAAAAAGCAGTAACCTCTGTTGCATGCAGTACTCAGATCTCTGAGTACCTCCATGCCCTCATATGTACAGGAATGTCCACTGCAGCATCTCATGCTTTTCTGGCTTAATGACAATGCTGCTAGGTAGCTTCTACTCAGGGTGAAATCACTTTTAGGTGGAGCAGATGAAGATAAAGTGGATGTTTCGGACTTGAGTATGTCTCCAGTATTGATTCTCTTTGCAGACATGGCCACAACTCTTTGGTTTGCCTGCCTGTAAAGCACAGGCAAAGCCACCACCATTGGGGTGGTCCTCAAGCTGCTCCACAGGGGCAGGAGTGGGCTGAGGTTGCCAAGATGAGCAGCTCTTTGTCCCAGCACGTCCTCAGGGGACTGGGCTCCCTCTGGGAGCAACATGCACTTTGCTAGGGGAAATCTCACCAACTGACCCATATTGTTTGTATCTTATCATGAGATTCCAGATAAAAGTTGTTTTGGAAGTTCTGAGCACCGTTGTTTTTATTAATGTTACCTTATCTTGTAGCTGAATTGAATTAGAAGCTGTAAATAAAATGTTCATCCAAGCCCAGGCTTCTGGCTGTCACTTCAAAGCTGTATTTTTCTGTGGGTGTCTTGCCACGGGCTGGAACAGAGGGCTGGTTTGCTGGGTTTTGCCATGAAAGAGGTTCCTCCATAGCTTTGTTGGGCCTCAAGATCTAGACCTGCATTGGCTTGAATTGATCAGGAGTCAGTCTCTTAAATTCTCATGTGAAACCTCCTTGTTTTTACCAACCTCAACCTTTTATGGAGACTTTTCCACTCCTTTGGGAAGTTTAGGAAAGACCACTGGGGATCAGTAGAACTGCTTTCTCTGCCACAGGTGAGATCAAAATAGCAGCCTAACCTGGACCTGGCTTTACATTGCCTTTCAGTGCTTGTGTATGTATTATCTCTGCCTAGAGAAGGGTTCAGGGGTCCTGCTGCTGTATTTTCATAGAATCACAGAATCATAGAAAGGTTTGGGTTGGAAGGAATCTTGAAGACCATCTAGTTTCACTCCCCCTGCCACGGGCAGGACCACCTTTCACTAGAACTGAGTAAGGAATTTCTTCCTAACATCTAATCTAAATCCCTCCTTTTTTTAGTTTAAAACAGTTCCTCCTTTTCCCATCTCTATCTGCCCATGGAAGAAGTAACTCTCCCTCTTTTTAATAAGACTCCTTTAAGTACTAGAAGGCTGCAATGGGGTCTCCCTGGAGCCTTCTCTTTTCCAGCTCTCTCCTCTTTTCTTCCTGGGAGAAGCTCCAGCTCTCTGATCATCTTTGGGGTACTCCTTTTTGGTGCAGAAAAAAACCAGCAGAAGATGCTGGGTCTGACTGGAGGAGAGAGCTGGGTACAGCTCCCTCAAAGGGATGCAGGAGGGCTCCTGGAGCATCTTGAAACAGCTTTGGCCAGTGATTCTGGGGAGCTGAAATTATTTCCTCTCCTGCCTCAAGTGCTGCTGGGCAAAGCCAGATGCATCTGGGAACAATCAGGGTGTTTGCAAAAAGCAGTGTATTAAGCAAATGTAGTCCCTTTTTGTCTGTGAATTAGCCGTGATCAGGCTCAGGGGTTTATGAATACGTCATTTGAAACTTATCAATTGGTGAGTAATGAGGACCATACCCCGGGCTGCAGGAGGACAGGGAGTGGGATTGGTGCTTCTGCTCACAGGAGTCACCAGTGGCTCAGTGTGACAGCTCTGCCAGGCCAGATTGAAATGTTTCAACACCACAAATTCCCTCCCAGAACTGCAAAGACCCCTCTGACAGGCCACACAGCTATTGCCAGTGGGACCCACCAGGCACATAGGTTTTATTTGCATTACCATACCCCAAAGGTGAGATTTTGGCTCAGAGGCAGCATTTATAACCCCTTCTGTGAATGTTGGCTTGCTTCGGTGTTGGCACATAATGCAAGGGCTTGGGGTTACCATCATCAGGAAAGAGATCCTGGCTTTACTGAATCAAAGGGTCTTGACTGAAGTCTTTTCCTCCCAAGTTGAGCGGCTGCAGAGTGGTGCAGCAGCAGCAAAGGAAAAGCAGAAACATAGGCTTTGCAGATAAAAGAAAACCCTCCCCAATGTGTTTTGTCAGATAAATGCTGAAATTTAGAAGGGCTAATCATAAACGGAGACAGAGGAGGATCATATGGAAATCTCTTCCTGAGGGTCTGAAACTCAAAGGCTGTTTGACTTGGGATTAGGCAGAAGAGTTGCATTTGGTGTGTGTTTCATTTGATAAATGCCTGTTGAAGATCTGGGTTGTGTGGCAAGTTTACACAGTATGTTTTTTTGACAGTTTTTCTTTCTGAGCAGGAGCAGAGTGTGGCTCCTTGGATCTTACGATCTGGGGGGTTTTTTCCTCTTTCTGTTTGATGCATGTTTAGTTTCCAGCACAGTTCTTTTTTTTAAAGTGTTTGGCTTCATCCAGCTAATCATTTTCAGCAAGCAGGTCCCTTTTCTTATTTCTGGAAAATGGATTTCCTCCATTCCCCACTCACAGCCTCCCTATCTGTTATATTATTTCCCAGTGACCGTGTATCATTTGTCTGCTGCGCATGAAAGGCTTGTGTTGCTTTATTTAATGACTTCTGCGTAATTGGCAAACCGTTCCTTTTCATGTGGGTTTTATAAACATGGCTTTTTTCTGGGATGGCTGAATCAGGCAGCCTGGCTTGATCCCGGCTCCTGCGCCGGCTGGCGGTGCCTGTTATCTGACAGCAGCTCCGGCAACTGTCATCCAAAAGTGTTAAGCCTCCTAATTCTTTCTCTCTGGAGGAGCTATTGCAGAAATGGAGCTCATCCGAGCCTCATAGCAGAGCTGTCTGTGGGGTCTGGAGGCTCTGCAATTTGATTGTAGGAAATATCTGGGCAATTTGTTTCTAACCTTCTTCCCAGGAAGCACTGAGCCTGATTTGGAAGGGCCAGGGAGAGATGGGGAGGTCAGCACAGCCCGTAGGTGTTTTGGTGATTACCCACCTATATGTCCATGCTGACGCTTCTTGAGTAACTTCTTGCAGCATTTCTATCTCCCAGCTGCCATGCAAGTACATCCAGAAACACGTCAGCAGTGATGCGTGTGCATGCACAGCCAAAATTAATGGGATGCACTGGACATCCTTTCCCTTGCTCGAAACCAGCTCTGCTTTGAGCGAGTCAGGAGCCTTTCAGGAGCCTGGGATTTGTGTGCAGTGCGCCTGCCGTGGTTCGGCATCTCATCCCCAGGAACCGCCTCCAAGCCAGACTAGGAGACACTGGAGCTGTGAGCCAGCGCCGGGCTGGCAGAGTGCCCTGTGGGCTGCTGGCTCGCTGCCACACGGATGGCTGCCACCAGCGTGGCTGTCCAGGTGCAGATGCTCGGTTTGGGGCACACCGGTGTCCCTCACCCCTCTGGGATCAGCCTCACTGGCACCAGCCTGAGGCTCGCTGTCCTGGAGAAGCAATGGCATCTTTTGAGAGCAATAGCTCCACTAATTATAGCTGGAGGGAGAAATAAAATGGTCTGCTCTCCTCCCAAGAACCTGTTACAGTTTTTGCAGCATTTTCAGCACTGCTCGTGATCAAGAAATTGCAGTCCGTGGGTTTTTGCCCAGGTTTTCTTACTGCCTCACTTCTGTATGCCAGTGAGCAGGGTGGTTACCTGGGCTGGCATGGTGGAAAAACTGCCAAGGTTCCCCTTTAGGTGGTGCTGAGGCTGGCACCTGCCTGCCGTCAGAAGCAGCCTAACTTTGAATACAGGCTTTGCATGAGGACCAGCAATATATCCCATCCTCAGTGTGGGATAAACAAGCCCCAGGACGGCCTCAGTCTCCCTGGGGAAGCCACAATAATTGCAGGAGAATGGGGTCCAGCCCTGCTCCACTGCCAAAACTGGGGATCCTTTTGGAAACGTCAGCTCCGGGGCAGATGCAGAAATGCAGCCGTGCAGCCCTGACCGTAAATGGAGATGTTTGGGTGCCAGTAGCCGTCCTTGCCATGCGGGAGAGGCAGTCCCGGTCCCTGCAGCGCACCAGGCTCTGCTCCAAAGGCGTTTTTAACCATCCCTGTGGAAGGAGGGAGCAGCCAGTGCTGGGCTGGGAGCAAGGAGGCAGGAGCAAGCACAGGGGTGAGTAGTGCCCTGCTGGCCCCGCTGCCCTCCCCTACACCCTTGCAGAAGCATCGTGGTGAATATATTCTTGGAGCTGCCTATAGGGCATATCCTGCTGGTCATGGAGAGCTGGGGTGGGCTGGTGATGATGCCCTTGGTGAGTGCCTGAGGAAGGATCCCTGCATCCTCTCTTCCCACCCAGCCTCTCCATGCCTGCAGTGAAGCAGCTGAAAAATGTTCCTTCAGCTTCATACAAGGGCTCAGAATTGACTTGATTTCTGTCCTCTGAGTGGCTCTCAAGGTTGTGGGTTGGTGTGTTGCTCCTCCAAATAAACAAAGCATGTTTTCTGTAGGGCAGACAAATAACTGAGACCAGGCTGAACTTGAGTGGAGTTTTCTACTAGGAATCTGGCAGGATCTAGTCCCTCACACTGAGAAAATGTGCAAACATTGGATTTGGATCGTAATTTAAAATAAATTTGAGCTGAAGGGGGCTCAAATCTGCCTTCTAGAAAAGAGGCTTTGTTTTCCCAAATTGCTGTGCTAAGACTCTGGTTTCTTTCGGAAACAAATCCTGATTTACTACTGCAAGAGTGAGACTGTGTTCCGGCTCAGCAAGTATTTGCAAAATTGCGAAGGAGATGTTTTAACATCTTTGGCATTAACAGTTATGGAGGTCCAAAGCTTTGGATCAACTCAGAAGGATCCTCTGAAGTGGGCTTTATATCGCTGGGACAAAGCACACAATTGCCCCTTCACAGGCTGTGGCTCACTGCAGATGGAGAGTGTGAAGCCACTCTCTTGACAGGAAAGACTTATCCTGGCCTTCCTGTGCTTCCCAGGTTCCTGTTTGAAACTTCTGATCATTTTGAGCACAGCTGCAAACTGCAAATACATGGTTTGGTCACCATGGGATGGAGAGAGATGGAGGGGAGATTGCTCTGCTAAAAGGGAGGAGGGAGCCCAGACTGGCAATTCATGTCTGCGCTCTCGCTGAGCAACCAGTGGACAATGGGCTAAGAGCTTTTCTGCTGAAAAGTTGTCTCTTCACAAAAAAAAAGTACATTTAGCATTGCTCCAAGGTGAAAGTGGTGCTGGGAGCATTCCCAGTCAGCACAACTCCTGCAGACACAGTTGCTGGACAACACCTAGATGTTGTCTCAGACCAGGTAAATGGGTAAATGAAAAATGGACAAGGAGAGCCAGGTGTGTTCCCAAATCCATCCTTCCAGCCTGCAAGGTGTGCCTGTGTTGAGCTGCTCTGCAAAGCCTCTCTAATTCCCTCAAAAAGCATCCAGCACTGCCATCCATGGCCTACAGAGCTTCTGGTGTCAAACTAGAGGGCTGTGTCTTGGGGGTTCAGTTCTCAGCTTAGGCTCCAGTGAAACCAGAAGTCCGCAGTAGTCGAGCCTGGAGGGGAGAGTGTTTGCTGGGAAATGGAAATGGAAGAGCACAGGGGCAGAAAATAAAGAAATTTGATGTGCGGAGCTGGGGAGTGAACAATTCAGCTTAAGAGCCAGAGGGATCTCAGGCAAGATGAAGGTGGCAAAGCAGATAATCTCAAGGTTGCCCTTGATTATGAGGGCAGAACTGAAAAGGTTTGGGACAGGAGGCAGAATTAGCATCTCAGGGGGAAATCCTGAGCCGGGCTCAGAAACTAGGGATGAAAAGCCTCTGCTGTGCACCCTGGCTTGGCTCCATGAGGAACCACAGAGTGCTGCTGGTCTGAGCTCAGCAGCTCCCAGGTGTGCTGGGTGCTCCAGGCTCCCCGGAGCTCACCGTGGGTGAGAATGGACATGGCCCCTGTGCTACAGACACAGGCACTCAAGGGATGGAGCTGCCAGAGGAGAGCATTCCAGCAAGGCAGGCTGTGCAGGGAAAGCTGGCGGGTCATGTGCATCAGTGAGGGTCACAGGGAGCAGGATTTGAAGAGGTCAAGTAGGGTGCACAGCTGCAGGCAGGGATCAGCAGCGAGCCCAAACAGACAGGGAACACGGAGAGCCTCCAAGGGGATCTGCCATGCACCGAAGGTCAGTCTGGTCAAGCAGCTCTAGAGAAAGCAGACCTGTGTCTGGGAAAGGCAAGACTGGAATCTGATGAAACCCGGCAGGGATAGTTCAGCCCATCCAGATTTGTTCCTCAGCAGAGGCATGGGAGGAGCAGCAGCAGAAGCTGGGACAGGCGGAGGCAGGGGGCAATAGCCGTGGGGAGCAAAGTGTGCCCTGGGAACACCTCGGGTCAGGACTGACCTTGCCTAGAGCAGAGGCACTTCTGTGTCTTGAGGAAGTTAATTGGAGGGGAGGATGCTTCCCTGGTACAGCAGTGCTGCACATTCCCCTCATTCTGAGCTGCCTGATGGCTTCTGAGCAGTGCTTAGAGCTGGTTTCCCCCACGTGCCCTAAGACTGAACCTGAGCCCTGCACATGTGCCAGGTGCCACATGAGGAGCCTCAGGAAGAAGACTCCCACAGCACAGTACTTACAGCCTCATAAGAAAATGAACTGGGAATGGCAATCATTGCCCTCCGCAGAGTGAAATGAGGGTGTGATTTCCAAAGGCCTGTGTAATCAATATCCCTATTATCAGTCTTCCAGAATAAATTGCTTTTAAACTAATGCAGGCTGGGGAGCTATCCATGAGCTGTCAGGAGAGAGATAAGCCAAAGACACATGTTTATTCATACTGCATATGCAGAGAGCTGGATGTTCTCTACAGCTGGCTAAATGGGGGCGAAGATATTCAGTAATTTTTTGCAATTCTTCTGCTAAAATTTGTCAAATACCCTTAATTTTGAGCACACCTGGAACTTTTCAAACTTACTGGGGGGGCTGATGAAAATCGCACTAAAACATCTGGTGAAGGGAGAAAGCTATTTCCTTTCCTGTGAGGTAACTCCTGAAGTTTTGCAGAGCATCAGCAATTTAAATTGTCCTGCTGACCTCCCCCCACATACACCAATACAGGAATGGCACATCCAGCATCTAATGGGTCCATTACAGAGAAAACATCTCGCTTACAGTTACTGGGGAGAAATTCAAAAATTCACTATTGTTTCTGCCTGGCTCAGCTGCTCCATGGCTTCAGTGGAGCTTTTGTTCAGCCTGGACCAACCTGCCAGTGTCCAACAGTGGCTGTGAAATATGCCATTGTATGTCATGAGATGCTGCTCCAGCTGTGGACAAGCCAGTGTCCCCCAGCCTTGCTTCCCCCACCCAGGGACAACTGCAGGATCTGCTCAGCCATGAGGCACCAACAAGCTCAGCAGTAAGTTTAGCAGCAGGACGAGGAGGCTGAAAGGCATGGAGGTCCTCCTGCTCTCTGCTGCTGCTCCTTCCTGGTGGAGTAGCCCTTGTGCTGGCACCCCACCCCACCCCATCCCTCACCTCCAGCCCTGGCTTGTCTGATGTGTGCCACAGCAGGCAGTGATGAGATTCACCTCTTCTCACTTCAGGCACCAACAGAGTGGGTGTCTGTGCCTGAGCGACGCTTTTAGAGGCAGTGGAGGGAGGAGGGCACTTGTAGGGCACACCTGAGCTCATCCTAAAAGGGATCATCTGAAATGAGTCGTGCCCCTTTCTCTCCTCAGCTGCTAAAAGAGCCTCTGCAATCAGCTCTCTCGTAGGTGTTCACACTGTGGGTGGTTGTGTGTGGTCACATCAGTCCTGTTCTGGCTCCAGCTCCTCCTTTCATGTCCTCCTGGCTGGACAAGAAACCCAAGCAGATGAGAAAGTGCTAAATGTGGCACCGGATAGAAGCTACCTCCTGGAAGATAGTGGAAATAGAATTTTTTTTTTTTTTTATAGCATGGTCTGAGCAAGCAGTTTTGAAAAATAATAACAGATGTACTGGAGATGATTTCAGGAGATATTGAACAGTCCAGAGGAGTGTAGCTCAGGAGAAATGATGAACGAGGCAGAATAGCAGATTTGCTTTCGAGCAAAGGTAAAAAAGGTGCATTTCCAATTGGAGCTAGCATTTCAGGATGGAACATTTCCCCTTATTGCTGCCATCAGGCTGTGCATTACAAATACTAGGTTGGTAGTGAATGGGCGAGCAGCTCAATTGTCTAAGCTGTGTTACTCAGCTTATAGAGAATTGTTTTCTGTTCCCTTTCCTTTTCAGCCTCAGTGGACGTAACTTAGACAAAAGTTCTCCACTTTAAACCAAAAGGCAATTCCTTCAGCACAGCGCAGTGAGAGCTTTGGCCACGAGTGAGGCTCCTGGGCTCAGGGGCATTGCTCGTAATGAGCAAAAAGGGACTTAACCCTCTCACTGGGAAATTATTTCCTTTCCCTTGCTGCAGGTAACCCAAAGCAGCAGCTGGCCATGGCTGTGTGGTGTCAGGTGGGAGCAGTTTGCCTGCAGCCATGGACTCGGGCCAGGCTATTTAGAGCAGCCCACGTGTGCTAAAACAGACCCAGGTTTGAGCATCACACCTGACAATGGCACCGAGCGAAGCAAAGAGGAGCTGGGTCTGACACCGTGGTGCTACCAGCAAAGGCTGCTGGGGCTAGTTCAGCCCACTGCCTGTGGTGCAGGAGGGAAAGGGGACACCTGTGACCACACAGAGGGGACAGGAGGCTTGGAATGGGCAGCACAGGCATGCAAGGAGACCATGCTGCCCTTCCTGAGGGAGACCTGAGCGTTCCCCAGCCCTGCTTACCCCACCTCTCCCTCTACAGTCTCAATCCATTCCCTCTGCTTTTGTCCAGGAGCGTGCTTTTAAGGCCCATTCTCTCTGGAAATGATGCAAAATGCCGTCCTCATGTGATAGAGCAAATCTCCAACCCCCAACCCTTGCATATTTCCAGTGTGTGGCTTGTTGGTCCTTTCTGCCTTTATTTCGGGGAAGTGCCTCCTCATGGGGAAGCTTTGGGCTCTGTGAAGTCAAAATGGATTTGTCTCTCTCTTTGGTGGATTATTTCCCCAATTTCCCTTCCTCCCCCAGTAGCTTGCTGACAGCAGCACAGCCGTGAGTTGGGTGCCTGGAGAAGGAGTGAGACAGTCACTGCAAGCACAGAAGGGCTGCCTGTGGCACTTGTGTCAGCCACAATACTGGATATCATCAGAAAAACCATCAGCTTTTCTAATTTTCAGGACAGAGGAGATGGCTCTTGGCTTATAATTGGGTCATGGTTTAAAAAAACCTGCATGAGCTCATCATAAGCAACAAGATGTACCCGTTCTCCCCTTAACATTCCTGCCCCGACCTCTCCTGAAGAAGCAAGCCTTTTGGATGAGAGGTTGTTAATACCAATAGGATGTCTTTTACTGTCCCATCTCTCTGCACTCAGACATGGCTCATTACCATTATATTTGAATGAAAACTCTTCTGTTATTACCTTTGCTGGGAAATTGCCCATATTTGGGGAGGAAGAAGTACAATTCTAAATCTGCCTTGGGAGGAAGCTTCAGCCTCTGTTCCAACTTTGAAGCTATCTTGGTAGCAGGTCAAACCAGATGCTTGGAGATAGAGCCAGCAAAACATGCCAACTCTGGAAGGTTTTCATCTTTGGGAAAATGGATTAATAGTGCAGATTTTGGTTTAGTGACTTATCTCTATTTTTGGAGAGTAGTCTCCCCTCCTCTGTGCTGCCTGTCTCCAGCATCCCCATTAGCAGAACAAGAATAATCTCTCCTGTGCAAGCAGGCAGCAGACTCACACAGCAGCCTGGTCCCTGTCACATCTGCCTTCGGGAGCCACCATCCTCTTTATCCCCTGGAATAACATGGGCCGAGTCGTACAGGCATCCCCTCGTCCCCACATGGGCACAGGTACATTTCGGGCCACTGGGATCAAACTGCCAAGCTGCAGAGGTGTGGCTCACTGCTGGGTGTGTAACCCTGTGGTTGCAGTGCAGGATGGAGGAATCAGGGGTTGGAGCAGGAGGTGCAGCAGTGACTAAATGCAACCTGACAAGATCGTGAACAGGCCAGCAACTTCCAGCTCATCCCGGCCCTCCTGATTTGGCAGCCCAGACAGTGTTAGAGACTTCAGCTTGTCAGAGTGGATCTTGTAGTATCTCTAAGTTACACCTGTCCCCTGGAAAAGGAATGGACTAAAGAGATTGCATCTGCCCTTTTTAAGAATAAAATAAACCAAACCAGCCAAGCCATTTTCACTTCAGTTCCCTTCCTCACTTTGAAGCCAGGACAACCATTTAATGCGTAGAGTTGTTCTGACCCACATGGTGATGTGGGCAAGACCATTGCTCATGTTTCCCCAGTCCCTCTGATGTGCATTGGTTTGTTGTTTTATTGGTTATTGTTTGTTGTTTTTATGCCAGCATCAGCCCCACGTAGCAGCCAGACCATTCTATGGGATGAGCCTCCTGCTGCTGAGCAGCTCGAAGGCAAAGAGAAGGTTTGGCTGTGGCATTGGTTTGTGGAATTTCTTGATTACCAGAAAGACTAGGTTTTGGGTTAATTTTGCTCTGTCTTTTGAGGACATTGCAGCAGTAGATGCCTGATTAGAATACCTTTCCACTTGGACTGTGCCTTTAGTCTTTCATCCCTATCGCTAGTGGGCAGGGGATGAACAAGCCTGTCTCGTGATGTTCAGTTCTTCTAAACTTTATCTTCCCTTTTGATTTTTTTTTGTCTTTTGAGCAACCATAGAGTTTACATGTACTGATGTGTTTTAAAGAGGGGAAGCACCACCCATGCCCCTAACCTGATTCATCACATGGGGACTAGATGCCCATTTCTGACGACTTCTCACTCTGCTGTTTCCCTCCACTCTTCTCACAGCCACTTAAACTGGGAGCACAGACAGCAGCTGGGATAACCCTCAAGCCCCAGTGATTCGTGTCTTTTCTCCCTGCACCCAGAGGTCCCTTTCTCAGGCCTCCTGATGCTCCTTCAGCAACCAAATCTGCATCTGCGTGCATGGCTTTGGGATAAGGGGGGGAGATCTGTCCCTGGCAGGACATCATATATCCCTGAGGATGGGTACCCCAGAGGCAAATATTTCTAGAAAGTAAGATGGTGACTTTTATATGTATCTAGGATTTTGTCAAATTATTCAGCAAATGTCACTGAGCTGAAGACACGCTGATGGTCAGGCACATTTGCTGTGATTCAGAGCTTGTCACAAGCATTTTGCACAGCTCTAGGTCTTGGGCTCTAGCAAGTGGTTTTAAAGCAGTCCATTCCCTGAAAAACACTATAGAGGCAGAAAGCATGAATTACTATTTGTTTTCACTGTGTGGACAGTTGATCAGTGACAGATGTTTCTAATTGCATTAAGCAAGTGGAAATAATGAGAATTAGATAGCAGATTCTCCAGGAATTTACATTTAGATTGAGTTACAATTTGCTATTAAAGAAGCAAATTCAATGTAGATGCATTGGTTCTTCAGCAGAAATGGGAGACAATTATTTTTAATTATTATTTGATTACTTAAAAATGAGCTGTGTTACTGTACTTAAAAATATCTGACTCAAGGGGATGACTTAATATGTGCACTTTATGTCTCCCTTAAAAGATATGGAATGATGAAATTGTTCATCAGCAAACATCTCCACCTCCCCATTACAGTCATATTGAAAGGCAAATGCAAAACAGAGGCTGCCAGAGCCCCATCTCACAGTGCACAGTTTGGCCAGTGCCGGGCTGGTGGCGATCGGATCAGGCTCACCCAAACGTCTGCGGCTCTGACAAATTGAATTAAGTTGCACTGATGGAAGACAAGCTGCATCCCCCTTTGGACACCACGCTCCGCTGGGCTTGGCAGGAATTCCAGGCTGATAATCCCCGTGCCGTGCGTTGCGGGGAGTGAGGCAGAGCCAGGCGAGGCCGAGCAGAGGTGGGCGCTGAGGCTGGAGCGGGGCAGGGGGGCGAGCAGGGCCTCGGCACGCAGGGAGCAGCAGCATCTGCTGCCTCCAGATGACACATATCTGACAGTTATCTCCCCGTCCATGCCAAGAGGAAATGAGCTGTGGTTCAAACCGCTGGAGGTTTTCCTTTTGGGGCTCTCTCTCACAGCTTTTTTTTATTTTATTTTATCTCCTAGATTTCAAGTTCAGCTTCAGACGCAGAAATGTGTGAGTCCCCTGTCAGCAGAGAAGGGATTTATGTGCAGTGCAGATTATTGTATGTCTCTGTTTAGCACAGAATCCAAGCTATAATATTTTTTTAACCAACTAGCTGGCTCAGCTTTTCATTTTTTTTTTTCCTTTTGCCTAATGAGAGCCTTATCCAGAATTCCTTGAAGTCAGAGTCTGTCTATCAGCTTCAGTAGGCTTTGGATCAGATTTCACATCACTGATTCATTATTAATTACACATCTGGGACTCCCTTTTCAAAGAGTTCATTGTTAAATAAATTCACTTTTAGACATTACAGACTTGGCATTCTTGTGCATTTAATAAAAGTCTGGCAAACCAGCAAAGAGCCATAGGCCAGCTTCTCTTCTGGTATTGATGGATGAATCTCCACTGAGCAGCAGTGGTTTACACTGCAAGGATATAACATATCTCTTCACTCTCATATAACCACTTTCTGTCTGAGACTAAGTCTGTGTTTGAGAATTTTGCCTTTTCTGGGATTTCTCCTCTCTTTTTTAGAACTTTTCCTACCAGCAAGAGTTCCTCTGTGGATTCAGACACTGCAGGGTGAAATATATATGCCATTGAGTTTCTTTTCTCTTCGAAGAGATACTGGCATCTTTTTCCTTTGGACAAACTGTGATCCCATCTTCAGAGCTTCCTGGGAGAGCAGACAGGCAGGCAAATGTTTTCCTGATCCTCGTGGCAAGTGGAATGGAACATTGTCTTTCTAAATATATAGGGTCTTTCCCACAGTACTCAATAATGTAGTTCAAGTCCAGACATTGAAGTGACCAAGGAGCTGCTCTGGAAGCTGCGTTTACAGAGGAATAGTTTTGGCAGGGGAATATGTAGAAATAAAAGTTTTCTTCCTGAAGTCCATTCAATAGGAAGCTATATCCTAGGTGAAAAAGGACATCTTATGTTGTGATTTAATGGTACAGGGCATTATTCCCACTTAGCAGCTGGTGGTACAGGGACCAGCAGCCCATACAGGTGTTTCCTGTGCTGCAAGGATCTACTGAGCTGCACTCAGCCCATCCTGTGCTTTTGCAGGGCTGCCCAGACACATGGGGAAAAAAAGGATGTGGTGAGTCCTTTTTTTATCTCCTGATGCCAAATCAGAGTTTGGCTGAATGGTCCTGATTAATACCAATGCCCAAGTAAATTGTGAGGATGGATTCAGGTGACTGCTACCCAGTTTCCAAAGCTTTCACTTAGTCAACAACTGTTTAAGGTATATGGAAAGGAAAACCCATAGAAACTCAACTCCCGCTGTTTAAATAATGAAGCTCTGAATGTTGATCAGAGGCAGACATAGGCTGAGTCCATGGCATGCTCCCAACGCAAGGGATAAAAACCACCACACAGTTGTGGAAGGGTCTGTGAAGGAAGAGAGAATTTTGACACTGGGGCACTTGAGCCCCTGAAAAGTCAAAGCTAATTCCCTACTACAAGTGAAACATCTCTCCTGTTTTATCACGGAGAATGACAAAACCTTTTCCCTGCCCAAATTCACCTTCCTCAGTTTTTCAGAAATTGCATTAAATGCAATTGTTCTCATCACCCTCATGTATGAAGTGCAAATCTTTCCAAAACTGCAGCCTTTCAGCATTAGAAATTACGAAGTCGTTTATTCCTTGCCATAGAGCAAGTTTTGGGATGGGTCTAAAGCCACTTGGTAGGATATGAGGAGGGGGAGAGAGATGAGAGAGATCTGTCACACAGGCAGTGTGACCCCTGGCCCGTCAGCAGAGATGCCTTCAGTTGCCAGAGGCCATCAAGACCTCCAGCATAATTTTCGGGAGGTCTTTGTGCCTCCAGCATCTGCCAGCAGCATGAGTGATCTCCAGGCTGGCCCAGCTTATGAGACTTTGTCACTCAATGAAATGTACTGGGGACAGGCTTGCCCACACTGCTGCTGTGGGATCTGCTCCTGCCCATCTTCCGCATCGGGTTTAATGAAAGCAGGAACAGGTACAGTTGCCTAATCACTTCCATCTCACTTTGCAGTGAGGATGCGCTCTGGGTAAGGCCCAGAAAGAGAGTTTCTGAACACTGGCAAGGAAGCTCAGCCTGTGCCCAGGAACTCCCTGGGCACAACTCCCAGCAAGCCAATGCCACTGCATGGCACACTTGGACATTTCCCCGTCTACAGGCCAAGGATCACACCTTTTCAGAAGCCAGGCTGCCTTTATTTGCTTTCTACCCCTCCTGCTTAGGAAAATTTCCTCAATTCTCCTTAGTCTCCAAGCTTCTCCTTTCATGGTTCATTACATTCATTGGCTAATTCTGCTATCGCCCCACTACGTGGGTCATCACCCACATTTGTATGCACTTACATTTTCCAATTATTTTCTTAGTAGCTGTTTATCACTAACAGTTTCTACCCTGCCTGAATTCTCTCCTAAGCACTCTGTCTTATTTCTTTTTTATTCTTTCTTTGCAGAAAAAATGATGGATTTTTTTTTTTTTAATAAAAGACACTCACTATCTCACCCGGTCATTCATTTCACCCTCCTCCTTTAAAATGGAACTGGTTTATTACCAGCACTTCTTTTTGCAAATATCAGGGGAAATAAGTCTTTCTTATCCTCCTAGTAATTCCTGTGGTGAGCAAGTATTATTTTACTTTTGTTTCTTTTGTGTTGTGGCCAATTATCATTTCTCTCCATTGCCTCCTCCTTTATTTATGGGAGTCACAGTGTCACACTGGTGAGCCTGGCGTCAGGAAAGCCCAGCATCCTTGTCCCCTTCCCATTCACCTTCAGGGTTGCCTACAAGGCATTAGAGCAGAGCTGTGAGGAGGGGGGACTGGTAGGACCCATTTAGGCTCCTGACTGTCCTAATGTGCACCAGGATGATCCAAACAGAAGTGGAGGCAGGACTTGCTTGTGCCCCAGGTTTCCCCATTGAACCTTGATCTGCTCTTTGAAGTGTCCTCTCCCTGTCCTTCTGATACTGACATGGGCAAGTGCTGGGTGTGCTGACTGCTGGCACTGACAGAGGGGACCAGACCAGAGGATCCAGGCAGCTTCCTTGCTATGTCCCAAGGCACACTGGACATGGAAACCTTTGCTTCCTAGAGACACACACAGTTGGTTGACTTCTTATATAGGCTCTGAATGTACAGACTCAGTAGGGAAGACTGCAGAGTCACTGAAGGCAGGATGAGTTTCTGTGCTTCTGTAGATGAAAAGTTGTTGATTTCTCCCATTCCCTCTCAAATAACCACGCTTTTATCATAAGCCTAATCCTTAGTCATATCCCACACCTTCTGCTGACTCAGGAAGCCAAGTCTCCTCTTGGGTGTTCACCTAGAGTGGAGGGACCCTCTGTCTTACAGGACAAGGTGTATCAGGCCCTGCCCCATGGCCCAGCAGAGTCAGGGGACAGTCCCCGCCACCACTCTGGTGAACTTGGGGACCACACTCAGTCACGGGAGATTAGAACCCAGACTACCAGTGAGGAAGTGGAGTAGTACTGATTTCCTGTGCCTTGGGAGCTGGACCTACACAATGCATCACACCTTTACCTGACTCCAAGGTTAAAGCTGCTTCCTTAGCTATCCCATTTCTCTCTTTCTCTGACCACTTGACTCCCCGTAACATCTGAGCTTTGCCATCAGGCACTGAGCAATGTAACTAACATCTGGCAAGTGAAGTTCAGCCTCTCTCTCCCAACCTTCCCGGGGGAAGAACTGTCTGTCTGATGTGTAGTATTTTCATAGCGTGCTTTACATCTGAGTGTGTTAAGCAAGAAGCTTCAAAACATTGTGGTATGTTCTTAATACAGCAGCTGTGCAATATACAGAGATAATTAAACTGATGAGAACATCCAGGAAGACCAATGTGCTTCAACCCCCAAGTTCTTTAGGGGAGGAAAATCTAACACTGCTGTATGTATGGAGAATCTGTTGGTGGAGTCAGCTCTTTTGACTGCAGCCCTAAGTATGAGTACAGATAGAGAAGATGAATGCACAAAAGCCCATGCACCACTGTGCTTCTGGAGGCATTTACCTTCCCCAGTCTCAGCCCATGAGGATGTGGCTCTCGTTAAGTTTAATTCATTTCCCTGCACTCACAATTGGTATGTAAAATAGAAGAGGACAATTTAATCCTATGCATCCTAGCACTATTGCTTACTTTATTTACTTTTATTAAGGTTATGTTTGCTAACAGAGGGCTTTTTTAATAAATTATTTTAATGTGTTTAGAAAATGTGCTACAAAAATAAGCATTCACTTAGCATATTAAATATTTTCAGTGATGAAGAAGTGACTCTGAGTGAGGATGGGAATAAACATCCTTATTCAGGAGAAATTTTTAAAAAGCAAACAGAACATAAGAATGCAGGTAAGCTACTATGTCTTGGGAAATTATTTTTCCTTTTCCACATCAGCAATAACAGATCGAGAGCATTTCCAAGCACCAATTTCTGTAGGCTGCATGAAGGGAGATGGACATTTCTACAGTTGATTTGAAACTGGATGAACTAGAGCGCTTCGGAGGTTTACAGTCGAAAAGATAAATGGATTGTGCGAGCTGTCCAATTTCATTATGTGCCCTAGCCAAACTCTTTCTTTAATGTTTGATAGAATTATGATCAAATATTTCAAAATAAAAATGCTGACCTCTGTAGAAATTGTTGTTGACCTTGTCAAGGTAGGTTTAATGCTTTGAAAGAATACCAACAATCTCTCAGTGATATCAAACTTCAACAGACGCTACCAAATTGAAATATATATAGAAGGCAGCTGGTTATTCACACTGGCCGAGCGCTTATCAAGCCCCATTGTCAGCTGAGTGTGAAATGGATTCCTGCCCAGAAAGCTGGCTCTGAAGCTCGCTTCATGTTCAAAGTTTGATTTGCCACATGTGATACAGTCAGATGATTTAAAACACAATTGACTTTCTTGCAGCAGTTGACTACCCTGTTTCAAAATTATACACATCTCCAGAAACTGAAAGGCAAGTACACATGAAGACCCAAAATACTTTAAGTCAAGCATTTACAATACTGATTATCTGAATAAATTTGTCACATTGGAAGTGCTTTCTTAAAGTAGGCCACCTCACTTCCAGCCCAGAGTGCTGCACAGTATACCATATCCGTGTCTTTTTTCCTTTGCATCAAGACAAGGGTTTGAACCAAAGCCCTGTACACAAACCCTCTTAACTCCCCAGCATGTGCAATTCACATCTTGAGCTGCTTCAGTTTGTATTAATTTAGCACCAATCTCCAACTGGAGAGCTCCATCTAATCTGGCCTCTGTATCCATCACTGCTGCATGTTACGTGCAAAGGAAGGTGAAAAATCCTCTGAGCCTCCAGTTCTGTGATAAAACCATGCGATTTGTTTAGTCTCAGTAATATAATTGCTTGCTTAAATTGATTAGAGATAATGGCAATGAAATCCATCTCTGTTGCAGGGGCATCTTCCACAGGTTAAATGCCTTTGTGTTGAAAAATGAGGCTTTTCTGACTCTTTGCGAGGATGAGGGAAAGAAGAAAACTGCCAGGTTACCCAGGCTTCTTTGAGGCTGTGGGAGTGTGATATGCCAAGGCCTTCTCCAGGTTACTAGTGCTGATACAGCCAGTGGTGCCAAACCGTGGAGAGCCAAGTGCCAAATACACCCAGTCCCAGTGATC
The DNA here is from genome assembly GCA_013400235.1 of Oriolus oriolus. Taxonomy (NCBI): domain Eukaryota; kingdom Metazoa; phylum Chordata; class Aves; order Passeriformes; family Corvidae; genus Oriolus; species Oriolus oriolus. The sequence goes on along the minus strand of VXBT01012155.1, from coordinate 582,384 downwards.
TGGAGATCAGGTGGAGTGGGAGATTCTGAAGCCACTGTGACCTTCAAAGTCGTGGTTTGCTTTAAGGCACAGATGCTTCATTCTGCTGCTTATATTAAACTGATGGCCTTAAACCAGGGCAAAGTCCTCCTGTTGGGGGCATCTTCCTTCTGCTCTGCTGATCCATCATCCATATGTTTCTCATTTATAACATACAAATCTCATAGATGCTTCATGCATGAGGAGATGGGAAGCTACCAGACAGATCACTAATAGGTTCAAGATGTTGAGGATGATTTAAAGGGCTAGTAAATCTGGTCATTATAGCTGGGAATGGGTTTTCTTCTGCTCTGAAGGAACCAAATTTGCTTGAAAGTCGCTTGTTTGGGTCCATATAAGTGACTACCTTTATTTTGCACCAGTCCGAGTTAGTGCCTCATAAGTTTGCTCTAAATTCCCTGAAAGTTAAAAAAAAAAATCTGTCAAAACTGTCACATTTGGGATGTATTTTCATTAAAATTGTATTAGCCCACAGCATGCAGCTCCTGATGATACTATAAAACTTCTCATGGAGTTCAGAGTAGCCTTCTGAAAACACAGTATTTGCTGGAGTTAGCACATAGCGAAGCAAGCAGCCAGCCAAGCTTGTCTTCAGGAGTGTCTTGTAAAGGTCAAACCAGATTTGATGTTGTGTTAGGTTTTGGGAGAAACCCAAAGAAAGATAATAGAGGAAGGATCTGTTTCTTCCAATAATCCAAAAAGAAATCTAGAAAGTTTAAATAAAGAATAATAAAAGTTGCATGCAAATTGACTTGAGGCAACTTTTTAACTTGTTTCAGTGATGTTTTCATGGCTGATTAGATAAGCTGGTAGTAACCTTGGCAGTGCTACAAAAGCCATTTTTACATCAGTCAGCATAAGGAACTCTACACTTTCCATCAAATCCCTCCAAAAAAGATGTCTGCTTTCCCTTCCAATCTGGGTTTGCTTCTGTGGCTGGCTGGATCTTCTCACTCAGTTCGTGCTCCTGGCCACAGTTCAGCTGGAAAGGACTCAAGGGTGGCTCAAGTCCTCACACGAGGTTACCCTGCATGATCTTTCTTACTGCCCAGAAAGACAACCTGCAGTATTCACTCATGGGCAAGGACTCTGCACACATGGAGGAAAAGTGCAAAAGCCTCTATTGCGTATCCGAAATTCCCTTAAATACCAGTAGCTAACAGGATATCACATCATATAAACAGGAAAGATGTTCACCTCAATGTCTCCCAATCACCTGGAGTATTTCCCAGACATTGCCTATTATGGTAAAAGGTAAACAATACCTTACAAGGTTAGAAACTGCAATTATCACATCTCATAGGGCTGACACTGTCCAGAAACCCACAATGCTCTCTCAGCCCTTCCCCGGTGACCTGGCTGTGATCTCAGGGTCACCTCTGGGTCTGAGAACGAGGCTCTTTCGACAAGGCCTAATCTCTCTTCCAGCACACAGTGTAGCCCAACAACAACCCAGGGGGTTATGTGAGGATTTTGACCATGTTCTTCTGGAAATCCAGTGCAGAAAGGACTTCTTGTGCATGCACAGGTCAGCGCTCTGGCACATGGGAGATGCACTGGGGGACGCTGGACCTGGCACAGATGCTCCATGAAGGGGATGTGCATCGAGCCTGCACATCCAGACTGCACAGCTCAGAGATGCAGACTCTTGGAGGATCCCAGGAAGAAATACTTTATAGTGTGCTGCTCCTGCTGGCACCCCATGTGGTCCAGGCAGATCAGGACATCAATTTGAATGCCAGGCACAGCATCCTTTCCCCCTCCCCAGCCCTGCAGGAGACAGAGAGGCATATTCTCATGTGGGAGGTAGTGCTCTAAGGCACCAAACCTCCTTGTACTTCAGGTCTATGGACAAAAAATATGTGATCAGAGCCAGGGCCAGCCCTAAACCTGGGCTTCTCCTTCTGCCATCCTCAGCACATCAGCCAGGCTTTTTCAGCTCTATGTAGGGACATTAGCTGTTCCCAGTGGAGACAGAGAAGGGATGGAGCGGGCAGAGGGCTGAGGGTGGGAAGAGGGAAGTGCTGAGGCTTTTGTTGTGGATGAGAGATCTGAGCATGGAGCAGATTTCCTGTCCCAGTACCAGTTGCAGCTGGCTGGCCTGTCTGGATGCAGTCACCTGAAAACTCTGTCGGAGTTGCGGGATGATGCAGATGGCACCAGAGAGGAATGGGGTCACTGGGCATCGACACAGACCCCTTCGGAATGGAGGAAGAGTGCAGCTGCCTCTGTGTCAGGCAAGAAGGGGAGGAGGGATGCTAGAGACCCAAAAGTGTCTTTTTCATCTTACCAGCTGCTTCTCATTTTGCTTTTGACATGAATTTGCCATGCAGACTTGGCCAGCTCACGCTCTTTGCTTTCTGTGACTGCAAAATTATTTAAGCAGATTCCCATTGCTAATAGGTAGGGGAATTAGAGAGTATCAGCAATGCCTTCTGACTTAAGATATGGAGTGTCAGGTATCAGCTGAACGCAGAAATGCAGCTATCTGTGAATATTTCTGAGTCAAGTTGTCAGTAGGGTGTCTCTAATCCTTTTACCAAAAAGATTTTTTTTTAGAAAACTTGGGAATTTTTTTTGTCTGTTTCTCTCTGACCCTAATAAATCTTAATTCCCACAACTCGTGGGTGTTGACTTTCCAAGAAAAAATGTCAGTGGCACTCTGTCACCACCCTCCACGTTCCCGAGGTGGCTGCTGGAGGCAAGTTGTCTCATTTGCTTATGTAAATGAAGAAAAGAGATTTTTAGAGCCAGCCGCTGACTCTGGGAAGGAGGTGCTGCGTGTGCCAGCACGAGCAGTGCTCCCGCCGCCAGTCCCCAACACTGACGGAGTTCAGCTGTTCTGTGATAAAAAATACAGCGCTCCCTCTCCAGGCATTTTGCATTTCAATGAGTAATTTTTCACCCAACTACATCCCAGCCTGCTTTGATTATGTGCACTCCATATATATTGACATAATAACGTGGAGTTGAGGAATAGAGGATCTCTCCCATAGGGGGAATTGCAGCCTCTGAAGCCCCAAGCCTTCAGCCTGAGCAGTTTTGTACGATATTATTACCCTGTATTCGGATGACACAATGGCCAAAAGGGCCGTTACTGAGTATTTACACAGCATTACATGGAGTGACTTTGAATTTTTCTTTTCTTGGAAATGCGTGAAATGGGTTAAACAAGAGGATGACAGAGTTGTTGGCAGACCCAGTTTGACAAGAGGAGAATTGCAAGTGAGGGACAGTTCAGTGTCCCCTGGATGAGAGAACTCCGTGTTCCATGCACAAGGAAGCAGGGGAAGGAGTTACAGTCCATAGCTATCGCGGGGCAGTGCACTGCCTAATGCACACAGGTGAGCATGGAGCATTTCCTGGCTTTCAGCAGATAAGACTGCTGGCCACTGAGCATCAATGCCCTGAGGAGCAGAATCATAACACACAGGGTCTGTATGGGCTTCCTTACTGCCCTTGTCTCCGTGGTGTTGGAGGATAGGGTTGTGGCTGGTTTTAGTAGATGATCTAATTCATGGGGAGGACCTGGAGTTTGCCTCATTAGCAAATGCTGATAGTCGGTGGAGGGGAAGAACTGTGCGTGAAGCACCGTTTGGCACTTTTATTTCCTCCTGATTACACCGCCCAAGGCTCAAGCAGACCGAAGAAGAAGCACTCTTCCCTGCCTTGTAGGACTGTGCTGGGCACAGCCATGGGAGGAATTGCTCTGCATTCATGCAAACCGTTCCTTTTCCACCTCACCTCTCCTGCTGATGGGCTGGCCACACTGCACGCATTCCCCAGCATATGTTGCAACTCAAGACACCGAAAATATGTTTTTCAAACATTCAGCCTTTGAATATTGAGCAAAATTTGACCAAATCAACAAGACTCGAGAGACTGGTTTGAACTAAACACACTTCATAGTCCATCGTGCAGAAACCAAACCTGCTCACAGGTAAATACCGGTGGTTTGAGTCCTGTGCCTGGCCACAGCTGGGCTATAGCACAAAATCAGTGCTGAGCACCAGTCCTGCAGACACTCTAGCATTGCAGCACTTAGCAGTGTCTGATCTCTGCATTCTTGTGCTATTTGGCACTGTAAGTCCCCCCAGCAAGGAGACAGTGGACGGCAGCAGTGTTTTTAACCTAATGAGATGAGGCTGGGTGTGAGTTAGGTACCTGGTTCCCACAGCTCAACGTGTGTCTGTGCTGGATGGATTTGGGCGGCATGCATCTGTCCATATGTTGAAACTATACATTACCCAGAAACCTTCTGCCACAGAGAATTAGGGAAAAGCTATGACATGGGGGAGGGGGAATAGATAGGCTTGTTTGACAGTTAATAAAACAATGAAATATACTTTGTGTGTGCCTGAGTTTCTGGGGACATACCAGCAGCTGCTAATACCATGTCATCTGTTTTTTATTCATGGCACTGCTGGACTGTGGATAGATAATCTCTCTCTATAACTCACTCATTTCTAAGCTTAATGGGAAGCTGTCATAGAGAAACATGTTTCTCTGCCAAAAGTGGGCAGTCTGTCTTTCCACTGGGGAAACACATGATTCCAGAGTTCCTCACTCTGCTCGAATCCCAGTAACATTGTCTTTTAATTATATTGAATATTTAATACTGGAATGCTTGTGTTTCTGCTGTATTTTCCACAATGACTGACAGAAACAGCCCATTCTGTCTCTGTCAGTTTGAGTGGTGTTCCATCCCTCTGGTTATCTTCATGACCCTCCTCTGGACCTGCTCCAACAGGTCCATGTCTTTCCTGTACTAAGGGCTTCAAACCTGGATGCAGCACTCCAGGTGGGGTCTCACCAGAGCAGAGCAGAGGGGCAAAATCACCTCCCTCAACCTGCTGGCCACGCTTCTTTTGATGCAGCACAGGACATGATTGGCTTTCTGAGCTGCAGGTGCTGAATCACGCCCAGCTTTTCATCCACCAGTATCCCCAAGTCCTTCTCCACAGAGCTGCTTTCAATCTCTTCATTCCCCAGCCTGTGTTGATACCAGGGGTTTCCCTGACCCAGGTGTAGGACTTTGCCCTTTATTCTGTTGAGCCTCATGAGGTTCCCATGGATCCACTTCTCAGGCTTGTACAGGTCCCTTGGGATGGCATCCCTTCCCTGCAGCTTGGTGTCAAGCTTCTCCCAGGCTATGAGATCCTTCTCCCCAGAAGCCTCCTCTTCCCGTCCTGTGACCAACACATGCCCATAACATGTCAGTATTATCACTAAACCTGCATGACAGTGACTGGGGCTGGTGTTAGGAGGCACCAAAATGGGGTTTGCATGTCACCTTGCCCTGCATCACATATCTCACCTCCTCCTTTTCCTCTTTTCAGCACTGGGGAGGTCTCCCATGAGCAGAGCCCAGCCTGCTCCTCCAGTGGGTACAGCAGCCCATATTAATGAGCTCATGCTAATATGAACTCATGCAATAAATACATCAAGCAGCCATGAAACTCTGGGGTTTTTGACATTGAATCAGTATGAATCATCATTCCTCATGCAGCCTCCCTTTTCCAAGGAGCTCTCAGGCTTGTCCTTCCCCTCCCTACTTGTCTTCAGTGCTCTCCGTGCTCTGTTGTTGTTCAAGGAAGTTGCCATCATGTCTCGTTGGGAAGAGACACCTGTAGAGTGCCTCTGTGCAGAGATAACTGGAGTGCAGGGAAGAGAGACTCATCCCCTGTGGTTAATTTGCCAGTGCTGAGTGCTCCTTTAAATAGAGCCAAGGAGATACAGACAGAGCTTGGGCATTGCATGCATTGACATTTTTTTGGTGTAGTTTTTGCTAGCACAGGCTGCGCCTCTAGTTTTGGTTGGAGTGGGCTCTTTAAGCAATGGGAAAAGGCAGGGAGACATCCCTGGGAGTGGCAGCCAAGTGTGATCCCATACGGGCCTTCTTGCATTGCCTTTGGTGCCTTTCCATAATCTTTCTTCATGGCAAGTTCAAGTCACAGAGCTACGACTGAAGCTCAGCCATTTCCCTGCAACCCACCTCCTGACAACACTAATAAAGCTCTCCCTTTCCTCTAAGTCATTATTTGAACAAACTTCAGCTGGTTTGGAGGGCAAGGAGGGAATGAGTTCACTGCTTCAAGCCTGCAGGGTTGCAGAGAGCCCCAGCCATGTGCTCACTGTGCTCCTCACTGCTGGGGCTTTGTGGAAGCACAACATTATCATTTCAGACAAACCTCTCCAGCATGGCCCAGGGAGCCAGCAAGGATGTCTGGGTCATTCTAATAATAAGGAGGCAGCCCCTAATGAGTCCATCTCTGCTTCCCTGGCTCTCCAAGAGGGAAGGAAGAAACCTCAGAGTGCTCTGAAGTCAGGCTTGACTTCACAGAAGACTTGTCTTCTCTGCAGAGTATCAGGAATCCCCTGGACAATGTTTTGGTGCCGTCACACCTGGCAGGTAGATCCAGTGACCCAGTGCTGAGGCATTAAGTTTTGTGGAAAATGTCACGTTTGCACATCCAGGAAGCCCAGGCTGCAAAATGTAACTTGTTCCAGGCTGGAGTAGGAATTGGGGAGTACAAGTACGGATCCAGAGCCCGCAAAGCACTCACGTTACTGCCATGCAGAGAAGCCTCAGGGACAGGATTTGGCTAATAAATGACCAGTGTCTGTGCCAGAGACTCAGATCCACAGGAATGTGAGTCCCTCAGCCTTTTGGAGCAAGCACTTACCAGGAGCAGACTCTTCTTCCCCAGGGCCGCGGCTCCTTCGTGCTGGGACCACAACCAGGTCCCTGCTGATTTCTCTAGTAACAATAGCAATTGATTTACAAAGCACTGTTCTTTACATGCCTTTCTGCAAAGAGGGTCCTGTAGCAGGAGGGAGCAGCAGGGGATTACCTGGCTGAATAATGCTGCTCTGAGAACCTACCCCACCAGCAAAGCATGTTCAGCCCTCACTGGTCCAGACAAAGGATTTCTCCTGGTGTTCCCCATTCTAAGTTCAGGCCATTCCAGCTGCAGCTATGACATGCCCCACAGGCTGCCTTTCATCATACAGGTTATGTGGAGGGTGCCAGGAAGGTGTGGGCAGGAAGGGAATGAAGAGCAGCAGATGCAGAGGGGTCTCCACACCTGCCTGGGCAGCTCACAGGGCACCACAGTCCAGCTTTGTAGCTCTGCATCATTGAGGACATGGTTCAGTTTCTACTCTGAATGCCACCTGTTACCCTGATTTATTCCTGTGGGATGCACAAGGTGCATCTTGCTGACCATCCAATTGTATTGAATCCAGAAGGTGCCAGGCCCACTTTCTCTTGATTTCCCTGCTCTCAAGAGACTGGTCCCCATCCCCTTCAATGTGTCTGTGATGGAAGTTTTATTAATGCAAAATTTCCCCTCTGGAAAATGAAGTCCAGAAATTAATAATGAATTAAAACAACTTGCCACAGGCATTGCTAATGAGCTCTTTGTCTGCATAGCTCACATGAAAGGAGGTCATTGCTCAGCCGTTCCCATTGCGAATGGCAAGAAGATTAACCGCTAACATCGAGCGTGTGGGTCTCTCCTGAGACAGCAGGACAGGCTGCAGCTCAGCTTCTGCCTGGCTGGCTTTTCCTGCCTTATCCCTGCTGTGCAGGTTTGTCTCGAGGAGTCTTTACTACCTGGAGAAGACACCTTCCTCCCCTCCCCTCCGAACACTCAGGTTGCCCGTCTGTGTTGAGAGGACACCTGAGTCATCCCACTGTAAAGGACAACCTTGCAGAGCTTGAGGGGAGAGAGGAAAGTAATCTTGGAGGGGACTAGCAGCGCTTAACTTCACTGCCATAAGCCTCTTCAGGGACTGGCCCAGTAACTAACCTGGCACAGTTCCAGTGCTGGGTCTGCATCTATTGTTCTTTTCCCTTATCTTGCAAGGCAAAGGGTTATCCTGCCTTATCTGCTACCACAGGCTTTGGAGGAGGTCCCACGGCAAGGGCACTGGAAATCGTGCCCCTGCTGAGCCTCGGGGGGCTGTGCTGGGAGAGGAGCATCCACTGCTGGGCAGTAGGGATGGGAGAGCTGTCACACCATGCTGACCAGCTCTCCCATGGCTTTTTCAGCCTGGCCTCACTCAGCAGAAATAAGGAAGCAGCATGTTACCCATCCTGGGGTGGGTGGCTGAAGGCAGGTGCTTGTGGATGCTGCTCCTCACATGATAGCTGGGGTTGGATGCAGCAGTGTGTGGGGCAAGAGAAGTTGAGCATCACTTCTCCATGATGTTAGTGAACAGCAGAAGGGGCTTTCTCCCTTGTCCTGTGTCCCCATGTCCACAGGAAGCCTGTAACTCATCAACTGTTTATTGCTCTGTTCTGCTTTCTTGCAAAAGCTCAACCTATACCTTCCATACCTTTACCCAGGCTTGGGAAAACTCTGCTGTGATTGAGGCATGATGTTTCACCACTCTTTCCCACCCCTGCCCTCTCAGGTGAGACACGCAGCCAGGCTGAATGATGGCTCAGTCCCTTGCTTGGCAGCACAATTGCTCGTTTATCAAATAACTGAGTCACACAGAGCACTGGGTGCCAGGCAGTGACAGCCACGCAGCTCCCAGCCTGCAGTACACTCCAGCATGGGGATGCCTGGATTCACCTCCACCAACTGGCCCCACCATGGCCTTGGCCATGGAGGAGTCAGTCCGGCCATGCATTCCCATTCGTCCTCTTGTGGTAGCCCCTGGCTGGGAAGAAATCCCTTTCTGGTGCAGAGAGAATTTGGCCCAGCCAGGAGAGAAAGGAGCAGGGACCCTTGGGCAAGGGCAGGGGAAAAGCAAGGCTTCAAACTGCACATTGACAGGCTCAAACCTCTCTTCCTCTCTCTCCTTTAAAAGTTTGTGCTTGTTTGTCTGTTTTAAGCTGAAAACTCATCCAATGCCCCCAGTAAGAACCTGCACTGAGCCTGGGTATCTCTGAATTCACCTGGCAGTCTTGCCATCCTCTTCATCACAATATCTGTGTACATCATAAATCAAACTGTAGCTTGTCTTTAAATTTCTCTGACAAAGAGAGATTCATATTACAGGGGACAGGGATGCTGTAAATGTCCATCCCACCCAGCATAGTGCCAGGAGAGAAGTATCTGAGGAGTCTCCAAAGGGACTGGTGTAGCTGGTGGCTCTTCGCTTGGGTCTTTGATGGGACTCGAAGGGACAGGGGACCTGCCCATGATCCCATGCCTGGTCCATGCATTTCTGAGGACGGTTTGGGAGCTTGTTCAGCAGTGAAGGTCAGTGCAGTCACCAGTGCCATCATAGCAGAGCCTCCAGTTGTTGTCCATGAGAAGTCTGACTTGGGAATTAAAATGAAGCTGGTTGCATCCCACCTATTTGTTATCTGCCAGGCTGTTCCTCCTACACAGCAACTTCTCTCATATTCAGAGGCTGCTTCATTGCCAGGGCTGCATTTAGGCACAGCTATTGCTTCTTTCTTTGCTGGCATGACATAGAAACCCCCTGTGCCTTGGATGTCCCCATAGGGTGGGTAGAAGATGCTGTAATGCTCATATGAATGCCAGGGAAATATACCAAGAAGTAACTTTGTCCCAGCTGTGTCAAATACAGTGATAGTGCTGGGTTTAGGGACATTTTCAGAGAGTCTGAGAGTCTTATGAACCTATTTGGGAGCTAGGTACAGATCAGGTTTTTTCCTACTATAGATGTGTTTGTGTTTATAGGACAGAGCAGCTGATTAGGACAGCAGGGTTCTCACGTCCCTGCCACCCGTTTTCCGCACAGCACCATCATTTCTCCTCCATTTAACAACAGGTTCATGTCTGGGGTAACTGACTCAGCTGCTTGGCAGACTCGTTGGGGCAGTCAAGGCTGCAGACAGTTTTATTTTCACTGAGGTTTGCAGCACAGAGATTTGTAGACCAAATCCTTATAAGCAGTCACCAGGGAACATTGTTGGGATCTCTGACCCCAGCTGTGCCAGTGCTGCTGTAACAATTGCAGCTCTGGGATCTGGGGTTATTACAGGCCGCAGTCACCTGGATCCTTTGTACCCCTGTTTCCTACAAGTGACAGGCAGGACAAGAGCTGTCCTATTGCCAGGGCTTCAGAAATGTGGTTGAAAAGCCCAGAGCACAGCAGAGCAGATGAAAATTCATACAAGCATATTAGAGTTAAAAGACAAATAAGGTTTTGCAGAAAAGGTAGTGATGAACCATGCTCTGTTTCTCTGAGCTTGGCTTTTATTGTCTTAAAAAGAGTATTCTGAAAGTGTGTGCTGCTTTCCTGTCTTTCTTTCCAAGTGCCTAAATTTGAGGATATATCCTTATCTCTATATGACAAGCAATAGTGAATGGGAAACTATTTTGTTCTGCCATTTACTTCTCATTTGGTCCTGTCACATCCTATCTTTTGGCACTATGTATTTTCTTAGTGTTATGAGCATATATCTATGCTGTGTGTGAGAGAGTGGGTGTCTGAACTGTGTTTGCAAAGGTCCTTGATGAAAAGCTTTAACATCCAAAATTATCAGAGAGGCAGGACTGAGCTGCTCTTGGTAGATCCGAACACGGGCAGGCAGCAGATCATCTGTCTGCAGAGACATTAACTGCTGAACAGGTCAGAATTGCCAGGTTTTTAGTATTTACCTAGGAGGGAAACTACTGCTCATTTCAAGGAGCTAATGTTCCTTGCAGATTTAGCTTGAACACCAGAGGGAACATAAAAGCAACAGCTGTGGAGCAGTTTCAAGGATAGTGTTTTCCTCCTCAAGCACAGTGCAGTTCTATCCAATTCTCCTCATTAATCACTTTCTTTCCTTTTTGTTTTTCAGCCAAAGCTTTTGGCCAAGGAGTTGCTTGACTTGGTGGCATCTCATTTCAACCTGAAGGAGAAGGAATACTTTGGAATTGCATTCACAGATGAAACGTAAGTGTGAGAAATCGAAGACCTAAGAGGCAACTCTTGGCAACACTATGTGCAGCAAGGTCCTAGACCAAGGTCTAAGGAGGCATGGACCAAATTACCTCAAAATTTGAGGTTTTGTCTCAAGACAGGCCATATCTACCTCCATATTAAACAACAAGAATAAAATTTGCACTGGAGTAACGTTAAAGGTCTGCCAAAGGCTATGATTAGTCCCAGACTGTGACCCCTCAGTGCTACTGCACCACCCTGTTACATTTTTCCAGCTGTTTTCTCTCAGGAGTTACACTGTCCTTGGCATACGGACTATGTCTTGTATGGACACCCACCTTGGTTTGCAATAGGTTTTTTCTTTGTGTATTAATCAGGAAGAGGCTTCCCACACCTAAATCATTTTTTAAAAACGAGATTTTCAAGCCAATGCTGTGTCCCCAGAACAGCTGGGTCAGCGGTATTGCTGTCATGAGCCGGTTCCGCTCTCCTGAAGTGGCAGGGAAATGTAAATTATCTGCTGGAATAATGATTCAGGATCGGGTAATCAGAGGCTGCTGGATAACTGCGCAAACGTATCCGCATTCATCTCGGCAGCAATCATCCCCCTCAAGTCAATTCCTTTGGCAAGCACCTGCCTTGGACAGCCTGAGGCCATCTCAGGACACAGCTCCCAGGATGGAGGAATGCTCAGCAACAGGCAAGTGCAGAAACAGGACCCAAATCAGACGAGACCTCAGAATCCATCTGAGCTCACTGACTGGAGTAGCTCAGCCCTGTAGGAGGTCTCCAGCCCAACACAAATTAACTGGGCTAATCCTCCAGGGAGCAACAGTAGGAGGCACTGGCCTTTCATAAGCAGGAGGAGGAAATTGCTCCTGCCACAGTGTTTATTCTTGGAGAGAGCAAGTTACTCAGTGGGTGCTGTCTGAGAGGCACAGGAAAATCACACAGGGAAGCCAAAGCTCACTAGGAGATGAAAACGTTCCCTTAACAGTCCCAAGAGCACAGGTGAGAAACGAGACACATCTCAAACTGTAACCAGAGAGCAGCTGAGCAAGTCCCAACTCTCAGTTCAGCTGGGTGGGCACAGGGCTCCCCTGCGTGTGCAAGGGAAGCTAATGAGGAGGTGTCAGCAATTAGAGAGAGCCCAGCCTGCCCTGGAACTTCCAGTTTAACTGTGTGAGCAAAGATCTGGGTTAGCAAAGGGAGGATGCATGAGAAGCTGACAGAGGTTGTCAAGGCACAGCTCGGAGATGCATGGTGGGTGGAGATGGATGTGCACTGTCCAGGCAGGATTCAAAAGGTTCGGTGATTGCATCCACTCACTTGGTCACCTTCAGACCTGTAGATGGAGCAGGGTGCTTTTCGGGAGATGCTCAGCCAGCCCAGGTGAAAGATTTGGGGACACCCTCATTAAATCAAGGAAGTGCAGCCCAGAAACAAGCAGTAAGCCCTAGCTGGTCTGCAGCCCTTCTGCTGCCCCACAGTGACTGTATCATTTGCACTGAGGCTTCTTCAGTGCTGTGAAAATAACGTTGACAAAAGTATTTCCTCTTCAGTTGTAAAGTGCTTTGAATAGAGTTGGCACAAACAGCAATTGTTTTATTTGACTGAACACAGCAAAAGAATATACTTGGGGCCTTGGACAGAGTCTTGGAAATAGACGTCCCAAGTCAACTTCAGAAAATAAACAGGGCTGTCTATACCACAGATCTTAACCGGCAATGTGAAATGCAGGTTTGAAAAATCCCCTTTCTTCAAAAAGTAGTAAAACAGTCTCTTAATGCGTGTTTGCAGGGCGCATAACACAGACCTTTAGCTAATACAGACCAGGAATGTAAAAAGAAACCCTTTAATTCTGAGACAGGCCCTCAGGGACTTCCTTCTCTTCACTCTCCACTGAGTTTCCATGTGCTTTACTTGAAGGGGACTCATAACCAGCTAAAACAGAACATGCCTGGTTCATAAATATAGTCTGAGGCTGGCTAAATTGCAAGTTTAGAAAGAAGAAAAGCCACTAAAGTATTAAATCAATTCTTCTATTTAAGAGTAAAAGCTCTATGAGAGTAATTTATTTAGAAATTATTTGGACTGGGGATTTCCATTCATTAGTTGTGCTCTATCATGACAACCTTAGAAGAAAATCAATAGGAACAACCTTTGCGTTGGCAACTTAATAGTTTCTTGTGATAATATAGGGTCATTACTGCATTCAGCGTGACTAAAATTAGATTGTCAGACTATTATGGAGGGGAGAATAACGCCTCCCATTTTAATGATCACAGGAACGTTTCATAGCGTGAGCCATTAACTGCAGGAGAGCACAGGTCAAAAGGGTGTCCCTGTACAGCACAAGGGGCCAAGCTTCACAGGAAGCCAGAAGAGCAATATCCTGCTTGATTAAAAGTGAAAAGGGATGGGGAAAGGGCTTGGGTTTTAGTTCAGCTGGTTATGAATCTCCACTAACCACCCTTTCCCTTGGTATCAGCTCCTCCAGCATTCACTGAGACCAAGTGGCCAGGATTGCTGCAGACTCCACATCTGGGCCATGGGCAGGGTTTCCACATTCCTTACTCATCCTTAGATCTGAGTCACCTACTCCACTGAGAGCTACCAACTTTTGCATCCCACAGCTCCCCACAGCACAGGGTACCACCCTTCCCTGGAATACCCTCTCACCCCCGGGAATGGGGGGAAGCCTATTTCCACCGTCCAGCCATGTGGCAGAGCCAAAGTAAGGGAGCAGGTGTCCCACATCCTGGTTGAACAGCTGGTCCAACAGAGGGTGCAGCTCTCAGAATAATGTCCTGCTCTGGCACTACACCAGTTCCTTTATCACCAAGTCCACTGTGTTGCAAAATTTGTATAGTTAAACTCTTATGGGTCCGTGAGCTTCTCAGCCCCTTCAAAAGTAATTAAGAAAATCTGTGAGCTTAAAGGATTTTTGTTTCTGTTGCAATTGATGGAAATGTAAATAGTTTATATGGTTCCTATTACGTGAACTGGTCTTTCTTAATGTCCATTCAATTCAAAATAAGTCTGACACTGAAAGGGTGTGAGTTGGTTTATTGGTCCAAATGCCTTTATAACACAAATCAATGTGGATCCACTTTTCAGAAAACTGGGCACTAAGCAGTAAAACTGTATAAACAGAACCACCTGGAGGCAAAGTACTCATTGATGTGCCACTCTTTACTTATGAAAGAAAACAGAATTACTGCACACAATTGACAAAATGGACCCTGGGCACCAAAATCCATACTCAGTCTGTATCCTAAATGGACCCAGTTTCTTTTCCTAAAAGCAATTATGTGGTTGTTACTGACACACCGGTTTAACTGCCAACATGAGTACAACCAACAGAGGAAAATTATATGTCTTCTAATAGTCAACCTACCTATAGGTCCCCAAAACTGTTTGCACCATTATTTGTGAATACACTGATAGAAATATCGGAATGAACAAATCGATGGTGATAATGAAACAAAAGCTACTTTGTGTCTCTAAATTGAACCGTGAAGGAAATCCAGCTAGACATGGGCATATATGAATAGGATCCCAGTGCAAGCTGCCTAAATTCGTCCATGAAAACTGTCAGGATTACTACATGCCTAGGGTTATATGCCCATACTTTTCCCTGTCTTACATGGGATTGTGCTCCGTGAATAGTTCTGCTGACAACAGGAAGACAGATTCCAGAGCAAAGCGTTTTGTGGTGCAACGGCATCGGAGTTTGGCTCCCTGATAGCTGACATTCACAGGCAGATACCAGTGACTGCTCACTGCTGCTGTTCTCTACATGCCACACATGCATGAAAACAAGGAGTAAGTTGACAATCTGCAGTGCAGAAGCCCTCAGCGATGAAAGATTGTAAGTAGTAATTGAGTACAGTGAGCAGTTAGCTCCTGGCAGGGATTTAAGTGACCTTCCTCCTCTGAAGGAGCTTTGGATTTAAGCTCCATGCAGATGAGACTAATGAAACTCTTTAACCTAAAAACTCGGTGGCAATTAAATGTGTTATCCAGCACTCAGAACCGCGTACGTGTGCAACATAAATGTGGAACCGGTATGCATACGTATATATATGATTATATCAACCAGTTTCTCCTGTTAAAATTCAAAGTGAATGAAAAGAGCAAGTCTTTTCAAAATAAGAAATACCTTGAAGTGATTTTTTTGTGCAGTGCCCCATGGCTTCTTAACCCTTCCTTGTGCACGTTAGGCACACCCAGACACTGCTGTTGAATAAACATAGAGGTAGACAGTAAGTCCATTGTCAACAACTCGCCCTCGGTGGGAACTGGTGTGTAACACCATCAGCTGCTGGTGGCTGCTGAATTATTGATGCAAATGAAACTGGACAGGTTCTGCATAGGATGTCAGGTTTAGTGTGGCTTTTCCTTGCTCTGACAGCATTTTGTACCATGGCCTACGTGGTAAATGCTCAGGTTGTACTTTGGCTAGGAATGGGTGAGCATGTCTAGTTTCAATCTCATGTGTAACTCTGGCCTTCACAGCTAATTTCAGCCTTCCTGAGGCCTATTAAAAGAAACATAACAGCACTTCACGACTAAAAGAAGAGGTCAAATTAGATTTCAATAAGGGAGATGCAGAAGGAGATGTAGATTGCTCTAATTTTTTGGTGCCCAGGCTGAGGATCTTTCAATGGGGATTATTTTCTGACAGCCTGGAGCATCTGCCTTTTAAAAACCAAACCTTGTCAAAGTACACATCTGTGCTGAACAACACGAAAACATGCAGGGATCCCACACTACCACGCCAGCAGCAGGAATGATGGAAGGAAACACCCAGCATCGTGCTGCACGCCCAGCTATGCATCCTGCCCAGAGCAAGACCAGTTAGTCCCTTCATCCAGACGAGTTAACATTGCCATCCTCACCCTGATGCCAGGCTGGGCAGACTTGCCCTCAGCCCCTGTACTGCAATGGAGGCATATGAAGTAACCAGTTTGGCTTGAAAATCTGCATTATATCACCTCTTTCCAGTAGCCCCACTGACAGTAAGTCTCTACCCCTAATACACAGTACAGGCTGCCCTTTACCTAAAGGTAAAAAATAGAGAAAAAAATTATTTAGAAGCTTTATCTAGAGAAAAAAACTGTCTGAAAGTTGAAATATCTTTGAAACACACAGGTGTCTAGAGCAGAGGATAAAATAGCCTTTAATCCTTTTGTACACCAAAAGATGTCCAGGATGAGTCTGAAAAGTCCCCAACTCCACGTATATCACTTGGACCTAGTTGAGACTTGGTACTTTTGCAAAACAGATGCAAAGGTTGCTTAAACTGAATGCCTGATTTCTATATGGCAAAATTTGAGGAGAGCTTCTTTCTAGACATATTGATCCTGAACCCACGAGAGTGATGAGTGGAGCTCACCAGTAATTTTGAATCCCTTGGTTTGAAGCAGCGTGCTGTGCTCAGGTGAGCACACGCAATGTCCCATCAGGTCTCCAGGGCAGCCCAGAGCTGCCTGGGCAGGAAGGTCCCTGAGCTGCCCATCTTCTTCTGCACGTCCATGTACAGAAATTCCCATTGAACTCAGGAAGTTCAAAGCCTCCTGAAAGTGCTACTTTCCCTTTTATTTATTTTTCTAGGAAAGATGGAGTGGGGGGGCTGTAAATCCAGTTAAATTGCTACAGGGATGTCATTGCTTACTTTCCAAAGAGGCTTCTTAGTTGCCCAAAGCTCATGCACATGCAAACCCTTGTGAAAGCTGAGTGTGTTTGCTGTACACAGAGTACCTTGCTAAGGCTTGTGGCAATTCTAGAAGTTATTTAATGGGGTTTTTTAAAGCAGGCTCTTTTTTTCCCCTTTTTTTCATTTTCAGTGGAATGAAGAATTATTCTTGAGGATTAGCATGAGCTGGTGAATAGGCACTGGAATAAAGCTCAGGACATCTGAGTTCCATTTCCTGCTTTATTTGCTGCAAGATTCTCCCCCAAATCATTTCAATTCTCTCTCCCCTTGCTTGTCTAGACAGCATAGTACTGAAGGCAAGGGCTGCCTCTCCCTCTGGGTGAAATCTGCTCATGCTGAAATCAACAGCCAAAAGCTCACAGGATGCAACCCTAGCATCACTGAAGGCAATGGCAAAATTCTGGCTAGCTTCAGTGGGGCCTGAATGTCACCCTAGGTATTTCCACAGTGCCTAATTTAACAGGGCCTTTATCTCAGCTGGGGAGCGAGATGCCCCTGTAATACAAATAATGGTATTTATAAAGTACCTCTCACGCATACACAGAGCTCTACAATGCAGGGAACGTGACAAAGAACAGAGCTCCTGCCCAGGAAAGCTTCCAGCAGCAAGGCACAAATGGATAAATTATAGGCGAAAATAACAATGACAGGTACCATCTAGGCAAAAGAAAAGCAGCATGTGGTAATTGGAGCTGGAACGCTTCATGGAGCAGCTGTTTTTCAAGAGCTCTCTGAAGAAGGAAAAACGAGGGCTGGGCAAACATAGAGAGGCTATTGCAGGCATGTGGGTGGTAAATAAACTGTCTGGGGCTGTAGAGTCAGGTTTAGCCTTGAGTGAAATACTGCAGGCGTCATGGAAACTCTTAACCGTAAGGATTTCTAATGAAAATCTTGACAGACTTTTAATGATACAACTGCTCCAGGGGCCTGTAATAAAAAGGTGAAGCTTATAACATTTTGGGCTGTCCTGATTGCTCAGTGCTGCCAGCTTTCACCCTGACAGATTGAACTTTAGCAGTTCGATTCCCAGACTGAAACACTGCCAGGATATCGCCTCTGCTCCTCAAACATTTATTGTGTGCTTTTCAAATATCATGCAATAGTCCAGGGCAAATAGCACACATTTTGGTTCACATTTTGTAACACCTCAGACCTCATTGCTGTGAGGAGTGAGAAACCTCTTTGGTGCCAGGCTCAAAACTGTCTCTTCTCTTGCCAGGGGGCACTTGAACTGGCTTCAGCTGGACCGCCGGGTGCTGGAACATGACTTCCCCAAAAAGTCAGGACCGGTTGTTTTGTACTTTTGTGTCAGGTAAGTGCCTGATGGCAAACCCTTCCCACGGGATACAGCTATGGACAGCCCGTTTCCTGGAGGCCAGGAAGCGAGGCTGTCAGTTTCTCAGAAACACCTGTGGGCAAACAAACACTTCCACAGAGGTTTCTTTTGAGGTTTGGCTTTGCAAACTCTTCTCACACGAGTGTAAACAAGTAGTAGCCACACCAACACCCCACAGTTGTCCACAGAGAAATGTTGTATGAGGGCAAGATCAGATGTTACGTATTTACACTTCTACTTGTGGACTTTGAGCTGGAAAGTCCAAGCTGGGTAGGGTGGCAGAACAAAGCCCTCTTTCTGCCAAGATAACCCACTTGAGCCAGCAACTTGCAGGTAAGACACTCACTTCCTCACTGGTGAGCCATCAGTTTCCTCTGGATTGTGCCCACAGTGTGCATTCTGTCAGGGACCAAATCAATCCCTGTACAGCTCCGTCATATTCACCTTCTGAACTCAGTGCTACCATGCATTACCCACAAATAGCAAATGATGGCATTTTATGGCAGCCAGTTGGTTTCTACATGGCTGGACCAGACTATTAAAGTTTTAATTAAGATCATGGCAGTTTGGGAGCTTCAAACTTCATCTGGGATTTTTACAAGGAACCGTTAGTGTTTGGAAGCTGCTGGAAGCTGCCAGTGCTCTTGTGCATGCAGTGCCTTTGCCTCCAAGGGAGATATTTTCTTAGAAGACAAATTTGCTCCTGCAGCTTTGAAACGCCCAGAGAGAGGCCGGGGGCTGGGATGGCATATGTACAAAATTAAGTTGAGGGTTTTGACTTACTTTTAATGGATAGCTCATGTCTAGAACAAGCCAGTGCAGCGTAACTGTGTCTTTTTCTGTTAGGCTTTCCACTCCAGTGTTATATTACATCTGACATCACTCTCATTCATTCCATAGTACCCACAAAAAATGAAGACCTACTTTTGAGTTTCTTCCCCTGAGTGAAGCTTTTTTTCCTCCGCATAGCGATCATCATTCATTTAACTTCCATTACAAGGCAGGCTTTTTAGGATAAGAGACTCTTTGTTCTGTTATGTCCCCATATTTAGTGGTGTATATATCTTAGGACAGATCAAGACCACACAAAGCCCTGTGAGTCCAGAATTAGCCTAATATCTCCCAATAAAAGAATTTAATCAACATTTTGGGTGCTTCAAACCATAAGGGTAGATCTAGAGCTGAGCATCTCCAGTGTGTGAGATCCAGATCCACCTGTGCTTAGAACTACACAAAACTGTTGATGCTCATTAAGAACACGGCGAGTCAGTTACCAAGCATCTTGTGCAGGGGCCAAATTGAGGAGTCTGTGCTAAGACAGGGATCCCATGGAAAGCACAGGAAGCTCTGAGCGAGCAAGAGCTAAGTGCTGGGCTTAGGAGTAGAACTGTGAAATGTGTGAAAGCCGGTGCTACTGAGCCACTCTCATAGTCATTTCAAAGACCACTCAACAAGCATAAATATTGCCATCTGTATTGTTTTATGAAAGTTGGCAGCACAGTGCAGACCAGTCATTCTAGCAGGATCCTAGCCAAGAGACATCCTAGGATACAGATCCATATAACAGTTAGTGAATGAGTGACCCCTCCTGTTCTGGAATTGCAATCCGTAGGGAAAAACTCAGCATTCAGTGTCTGTGTGTGTGAAAACCAGACTGACTCTGGGCTTATACTCTTACTGATGGCAGTAGTGAGTGGATTGTCACACTGAGTTAGGATTTGGATTGGACTGGGAGCCAGATGCCTCAAGAGTTAGGAATGGGCATTAACTTACCATGCCTTTTCTGCTGCTTATTTCTCTTGTGGATGTCAGATGCTGGCAGAAGTTGAAAAAGTTTACCAGCACATAAGGAGTTCCCATGGCCATCCCTAGATCTGACCTGAGCAGAAGGCAATTGAAGACACTGACTCCAGCCAGATGGCTGAAGTTGGAAAGGCTGCACATATCTGTTACCGAGTGGTTTCAGTTCTGGCTTGGGAACTAAAGCAAGGGCTGAAGGACAGGTTCTAAAGAGACCCACCCATAGACAGGGGTTTATTTTCATAATCTGGGGGTGTGCAGCAGCTTGCAGAGCCATTCATAAACATACCATAAACAGAATGCTCCCCCTCCCCTGCTGCCACCAGGCAGAAAGCAGAGATAATTAGTGCTGTACCATACCTAATCACAAATGTGTTAATTTTTAAGGGACTGGGTGCCCATGACACATACTATATCACTGGTAAAGGCTTGACTGTGATTGCAGATACCTTCTTGCATTACCTCTCTCAAGCACTGCAGCAGACAAAGCTTAGCTTGGTGGTGGGGGTCCTCATTGGGGAGATACAAGTAATACAAGTGACTGGATGTGCCAGATGCTCATGACACAGAATTCTGTTTACTGCATCGGGATTTAGTAATAGTGTGGGTTTTTCCCTCTAGTTGAAGTAAATGTACAATTCAATTACACTGCATAACTACTGAAGGGATGAAGCCTCAGGCAAGAAAAGTAAAGGGTAGTTTGTGAAGAGGAGAAGCTACAGCAAAAATATTTTCACCTTTAATGTAACCATCGAATGGTTTTTACCCTCAATATTCCTGCAGCAATGTTGAAGGGCAGCATACCCACCCAAGATGCCACATATTTTAGCCTGCTCTAAAAGAACATTTAAAGGGAAGCCTGCCTTCTTAAGACAAGCTTCTTGAAAGAACCGTGCCGAAAATAGGAAGTTTCACAAGCTTTGCAGTGTGAAATTCTCCTCCCTTTTTTAAAATCTCTGCAGAACTGTTGAAGCTTTGTCTTTTGACACACATTTCCTTGGGGTTTGACATTGTTGAACACTGATCTCCAGTGTCTTTCCTCTCTTCCGTTATCAAAGACCAAAAATTTCACAGCACTGTGTCAAAGGAGGGGGATTTTAGAAGGATGTTTTTAGCATTGGTTTGTAAGAAATTGCTTCTTCCATTGTACATTGAAACCTCCCTGTCTTCAGGTTGTCATCTAGTGCTTCAATGGAAGCTTTCCAGTGAGAAAAACATAGGAATGTAGGATGCAATCAGAACTCTTGGGCAGCTGTGAACTGCCCCATGGCAATTGTGCAGTATTATTTTATAAGACTCTGCTAATATCTGTTTACATAGCTCTAAAGCCATGCATGAAAGCAAGAGGGAGTGTCGTGTGTCTTGCAGGGAAGGAGGCACGTCTGGCAACAGAACGGGAGTGATATTAGTTCTCATCTTAGAATTAGCTTCTCTGGATGGTTTTCTATAGCCCTGGTTGCTTGGTTGTTGGTGAAACTAATTCCCTGCCTTAGAGGGTTTAGAGGTCAGATGAGAGTCACCACTGAAGCCCAGAAGAAGCAAAGGATAGGGATGAAGAAAGGAGGGATTGCCTGATTAGTTGATTTTACAGAGGTGTTTCGAGGCCAGAAGAGAACACAGAAAATGTACCTCACACCATGAGCTTTGGGGTGAAGTGCAGGAACCCAAGTACAGTGTGGAGACCCAGGCAGCAAAGGAGGTAAACAGAGATTGTAGGGGTTCAGATGCAGGTACATCCTTTTGGCAGGGAAGGAAGCACTTTTCTTGGACTCATACAGACAGAAAGAAGGCAAAGTTACTCCTTTTGTATAAAACTTTGATGTTAGAGAGAACCAGAGCACAGACACGCTGTTCATAGAAAGCAAAGCTGGCCAGGCTTTGCAGTGAGTTCTCATCCTCAAACAATGGCCATGTGAGATCAGTAATCCTTAGCAAAGGAACCACCAGCATGGGTCTGATCTCTTTATCTTCTGTATGTTTGTCATGCTGTTAATTTATATGAACAAGCTTAGCAAATAAAATTCACTCCACTGGTGGATCTTTTCCCAGGAATGAATATATTGGTTCTCAGGGTAATTCCACCAGCTAAACAGTGACAACTCACTGCAGAAGTCGTCACACTAAATCAGAATATGTCTCAGATGGAAAGGCTTTTCTTTCAGAAAGGCATGGAACAAAATGTGAAATAAGTCCTCAATACTCAAATACACCGTGGGGCAGAGTTTGTATCTATGGGCTGGCAGTATTCCCACAAAGGAATGCCTGTGTTCAGCAGCATCTGGCACATGTTCATACAGTCTGGCTAGGCTGAAGTCAGCATGGGAGCTATGGGGGCTCAGGACTCTCAATATTGAGGCCAGACATTTTGCCAGGTTACCACAGTTACTACAGAACAAAGTGGCCCTAAATAAAAGACTGGCACTGAAACACAGAGAGCAAAGCTCATGGGTGTCTTTGCTCCCCTTAACCTGAAAGAACGTAGCTGTGTGTGCACTGTCAGTGGTCCAGGTCTGAGGCAGGTGGGTAGTCTGAGATGAGATTCACCATACCAGAGCTGAGATCTTTACCTGGTAGACAGCTGTATGTCACGGCTAATTAGTGCAACCTCCCTGTATAACCACTGGAAGGAAATAGGCACCTTTCAGGAACAATTCATCTGACTTATCTGAGATGACTGCTTTGGGATTCAACAAGTTGCAGGCTAAAAAACCTGTGTCTCTTCTCTGACCTCAGACCCCTGCTCAAATGTAAGCATTTTCACCTGATGCATCCCTCAGTCCCATCAAAGGCAGCCTATAAATTTAAAATCGTTATTTCAAGCAGGTGGGCACTGCCAGGGTTGAGGAAGTGTTTCCTGTCAACAAGGTTTTGCCTGGGTACCTGAATGGAACTGGACCAAATTTCAGCTGTTAATGAAGCCTTATGCTGTTTTAGTCTTTCAGCCCTTCTTTATAGCCATCTTTAAACCTGTATTCCATTGGAAAAGGACTAATGCTAACAGTGAAAGAAGCCAGAGACCATTTGAAAACAGCTGACACGGGAAGGAAGAGCAACAGTGTCTCTTCATAGGGTTAGATGGACCTTTGAACTTGTTGCTGAAATGCATTGCTGCCTCGCACATGGGCCAGAGACATTTATGGCGTGCAAGTTCAAAGCATCCTGGCTCCCACCTTCCCCAGCTGACTAACCTGGGGTCCCAGCACACCATGGCTATGTAGGCCACTCACATCCACTCAGCTTTGCTTCTCTCCAAGAAATCAGATTAGGGGTTGTGATGACAGCAGCCTGCCGTGGCAAGAAGAGCTCAATAGAACCACATGAAATTAACCTGAGCAATTTATTTGTCTTGCACATAATGAGCTGAGTTTCTCCATTCACACCACATTTTCCCCATCAGAGATGGCTATGTGGTGCTCCAACGCTTTACTCCAGGCAGTGAATGAGAATCACCAGCTCCTGTCTCTCTCCTCTGAGGTGGGAGAAGAAGCAGACAGTCCTCTTTCTGCCCCATGGTGTGAGACTGGGATTTACAGGGACTGGAGGAAATGCACAAACAGATTATCAAAATACCCAGATTATCATCAACCCTAAATTTGCAGCCAGGGGAGAGGGAGAGAAGTGGCAGAATTTGTTCTCCCTAACCTTAACCCTAACCCTAGCCCTAACCCTAAGACAAGCTTCATTACAGCCGTTAGCATCCAGGAGAAGTTGCTGGTGCAAAATTACATATACACAAATTGCTCTGCTCCTCTGCTCTTCCTTCATCCTGTGCAGACCCCTCTACACGGCAAGTAGGGCAGCGCCAGACCCCAATTTGCCATGGAACTTGATCATCCCAGGAGAGCTCAGGGAACTGTCCTGAGATGTTTCAGCACCTTGGGGTGTTCCATTCACATTCTCATGGCCAGCTGTCTCCTCCCAGAGCTCCTTCCAGCTGCGCTGTCTCCCTCACCCACTGTCAGTACCAGTACTGAGCCAGAGACTCCCTGTATCAGGGAATTTGTGCTACTTATAAGGGGAAACAAAGAGCCATCTCCTGATCACATTATAGCTCTACATCTCTGTGCACTGCTGTGGGATGCTGTAGAAATAATAGCAAAAAACCAGAATATTAAATGCACATAATCAACCCAGTCCAACCAAGCTGCTTTCAGGGGCTCCTGTGAGCTTCTCTGCCTATAAAGTCCATGCCAGAGCCCAGATCTCTTTGCACAGCATGTGTTTTGCTGGTTGGTGTGCACCAGCTGTGTGTATGCTAAGCGGGAAGATCCCAAAAGCTGGCAGCCCTGCAAACCCCCTCCTCCCAGCCAGCCGCAGTGTATAAATACAGCCGCTCAGACCTTGTTTGTGCTGGAAGACAAGGCTCCCTGCAGACAATTTATTGCAGCCTTCCCAGGGTGGCCCCCTGCTCTGTTCACCCGGGGGAAGGTGTAATAAATTGCCTGCGGGGAGGCTGTGCTCCTCAGAGTCTCTTTAGAGATATGAGAAACTTCTGTCCAGTCAGAAGATTTACTTGTGTGAAAACCGACCTTTGCTTGAGGAAGGGAACTAATGGGGCTCTGCTACTTAGCACACACAGCTCTGAGCTAAGCCATCCATTACACACACATCTTAATAGCAGTCTGGCTCTTGAGTCTCATAACATCATTTCTGTTTTCTGCTTAACTAGGAATGTATTTGTATAAGTGAGCTGTGTTGAGAGAAGGGGCTAAGTTGTTTTTCCTTTCCATTCAGCCACCCGAGGGGGCAGAAAAAATGGCATTCTGAAAATTTGTTGTTTTGAGCCACATTTTGAATGTGTTGATGCTGGCAGCATTGTCTTGTCTAATTGTGGGAAGCACTTAGACTGGATGATAGGTACCATGCAGAAATTATGGATGCTGTCAGTGTAGGATTTGTACCTAATTTGGATCAAGCTGCAATGCTCTGTCAGTGCCTACACATGGATTCTCTGACTGGGTCAAAGTCATGCAGACATTGTTTCTGTTTTCACTGCAATTTGTGTGTTCGTACCTTACACCAGTGAGTGTGATGGGTTGTCATCAGTGCAGCAACAGAAGGGTCTGCTGTGAGGGGTCCCATCCCCGTGGCATTGATCAAGGGCGGAGTCAGTGAATAAGTGATCCTCATGCCAGCTTTGACAGACAAATGATACCTTCATGTGCTGCTGACAACACATGGAACAGCTGGAGGGATTTCTAGTCCTAAAATGGTCCAAAATCCTTATATAAAAGATACTCTGGGGGGTGGTGTTATGCAAGACAGTGCACCTAGTGAGTTACCTCTAATAGCCAAGATGTGACTCTTGGCAATGACCAAAGAGCAGGAAAGGGCTGTGCTGATTCTCAGGAGAGACTGAGGGGCAGATTCCCTTGGTGACTGAGGGAAAAGAGGAGGAAGGCAGCATGCTGCTGTGATATGGTCACTGTTAGCACATCGCATTTGGAGCACATAATCACATCACTCCAAGCCAAGAGGAGCTGCAACAGCCTTTGTACAAAAATTGACACATCTTTTTGTACAAAGATGCATTTCTCTTGCAAGCCAAGCTAAGCTCCAGGGGACATTGCAGTGGTGGAGCAATTTACAGGCTTATGTTGAGCTGAGTCGCTCCTTTTATAGCTTGGGCTGGCTGGGTTCCCCATGTGGGGAGGGGGCAGAGGACTCACTATACTCAGGTCAGTGCCTTTGCTTGATGCTGTAACCAGATATGAGGGAGGAATGTATCTGCTCTACCACCTTGATTCCTTCCTTTCTCTATGTTGATACTGGGGCGCTCTATAGTTTGAAAAGACTCCCAGGATATACAGCCTGGACGAGATGAAGAGAGCTGGTCTCTATATATTCCAAAGCAGATCCCTAAGTACTTTGTACATGGAGAAGATGAGGTGCAGGAGTGAGCAAATATCCCCAAAGCATGTGGTTTTCCAGGGATTCAGTGGGCCAACATCTCAGAAACACTGACAAGAATGCAATGACTGTAGGTAAAGATGCAGACAACTTCATAGTATAGTGCAACTGGTGAGAAAGAGAGGGGACAGGTTCAGGTTAAAGACTATCCATAGCTTTTTACTTTGTTAGCTGCAATTCCCTATATTTCTGAAATCAAATTCACCTCCAGTTTTATGGCTTCCCCTGCAATGAGGTAAAAGTTGACACAGGTATCTCTTGCTGCCTCCTGTCCCCTGCATACCAGTCCCAGGTGCTGGATGAGGTGGGCCTAAGCACAGCACAGGCACAGGGGACAGGACATGGAATCCAAAGGAAAATGAATGCAGAAGGGGAGGTAAATGGAGCTTTTTAGCTGATTTTCATTCCTGACTGATTACTTAACAGGCCAACTATTTAGCATGAGCATTGTCTGCTTTTAAGTGTCAGCACATAAAAGTGTGCGCCCATGACTATTAGCAAACAGCGCTGGAACATAAAAGGAGCCGTGCAGCCTGTGCTGCTCAGAACACTCATTTAGCATGAGACACTGGACATAATGGCATCTGCATTTAAGTCCATTATACCAACACATGCGATTTTTCTTTTCCTGGTTAGCAAATGGCCTCATATTTTTCAAATTATCCTCCGAGGTTCTGAATGACGTGGTGAGGGATAATGAGCCAGACCCCAGGATGGATGAGGCAGAATAGGGGTGTTCTCCTTTACCCATTGCTTTGTAATAATGAAATAAGGGATAGTCCATTGACAGGCTCACTGCACTCTGCTGACAGCTCTGTCCTGCATCCCAACCAGATCAGAGTCAGCCAGCTGGGAAAGATGTGGATAGAAGTCTTGTGGGCTAGATGGCTCCCACCAGACTCAAACTTCACGAGAAGGAGGATGGTATCACTGTCCCAGGAAAGACAGACATTGAAGTAGGCAAGACATCAATTTTCTGTGGTCATGTTTTGAAATGCCATTGCGTTGAAGACCACAGTGAAATATTTTTACTGTTTGGCAGGTTCTGCTTGGAAGTAAACACATGGGCTTGTGTTCTCAAATGCTATGACAGTCCATCTGCCCAGTCAGCAGCTTGACTGCTGAGAGCCTGGTCCCTGCTAGGTGATAGATGGTCAAGTTCAGGCTGACAGGATATGTCTAAGGCTGAGTGTTAGAGGCAATGCTAAATATTTTGTATTTGACAGTTTCTTTTGGTGTGTGGAGATCAGGAGTGCTGCTCATTTTTTCTCTCACTGCTCATGAAAGCACCCCACCAGCTCAGGTGCTTGGCAGTCCTGAGTTCTTCTATTCCCACTGCAAGGACAGAGCACTAGTGTTCAAACACCTTCCCAACACTGCTAAATTTGCCCATCTGCACACACACACCTGGGTTCACAGATGAGACCAGCAGCAGCAGTCAGGGATTCTCCATCTCCTGACAAACCACTAATCAAACTGGTGAGTCCTGGACCCAGTCAGGCATTTCTCTGAGCCATGAGTTGAAGGTGGGTGGGCCTGTATGTAATGCAAGGGAGAAATTGTGGTAGTGCCAGTTTCCCCTCACCCAACAATCAGGAGTTTCCACAAGCACCGCTGTGAGCCTGTGCTTGGCTGGTTACGATGGGAATTGACATTCATCACAGCGTGAGGGGGCTTGAGCTGTCTCAGAGAAAGTTGTCAGTTAACCAACGCTTAATGGAGAGCAATCTGATCAGTATGAGACGTGTCCTCGCAGCTAAAAACCCTTAAACGTTTCAGATGCAGCAGCTTCTGAAGTCTTCCAAGACACCTTCTGCAGTACTCATTATTTTTTCCCTGCTGCTGAGAGGGAGCAGCCAAGATAGACACTTTGTGTTCATTATCCAGCATAATATTCACTGGTCTATTTAATTAATGCTTAGAAAATGTACTTGATGAATTACAAGTTACTGGGAGTGGGGAGGAATGCAGAAATAAATTAACATTGGCAGATCTTTTAGATTTTCTCCAAAATTATTCCTTTGGTTTTTACCCTCACCAAGTCTCATGGGGTGTTCCCCGTTCCTGCAGACAGCTAATTTCTCACAGGCACAGTTGCTGGCGATCAAGGAACCTCTTGTAGGAGCTGCTGGAGGCAAAACTATTTGCTGAGTGTATTGCAAGAGATGCAGGTAGTGGAGCAAAGGTCTTGGACACATTATACTGCCTGTTTCTCTGTCCAGCCTATCCATTATGTCCCGGACACATCAGCTTCACACTACATGAAGGAATGCTGCTCTCTGGGGAGTCCTCAACAGAAATCTGAGAGCTGCTTCTCAAAACTGATGATCTCAAAACACGCCTTGAAAGGGTCCTAAGCTCAACAGGCAAAACAGACAGAGGGGGGCAGAGGAGGGAAGGGTATTTCCTAAGCACAGCGCAACAGCCCAAGCAGCTAAATGATTTTCTGAAGGTCACAAAGGAAACCTGTGTCTGAGTTGAGAACTTAACCCAGATTTTTGTGCTTGGTTCACTGCCTTAGCAGCTGGATGCTCCTGTCTGCCTCCTTAGTCATTGACATTGGTCATTGTAAAGTGTGGTTTCTTTGACTGTGTTTGTAAAAGATGGAAACAGGAGGAGATTTGATGGAAATTCGTCATCAGTGCAAAAAAAAAGTGTCTTTCCCTCCCCTTTTTGTTGTTACGGCACCAACTGTGAATTGAGGGTAGTCTACTCCAGTTCGGGTTTTCTGAGCTTGCCACACAAAAAATCCCACAAGACTTTCCTTTGCAAGTCTGTTTTCTTTTAAGTAGCACCAATTTCCTGGTGCACATGTTTCGCATTTGTCTGGGTGCATGTGTGAGACGCAGTAGCTCCCCAGCTCACTCTCCGCTCTGGAGATCACTTGAGAATTGGGTTTTCTTTGTGAGATGAAGTATCACGTTCAGGCTCTGTGCTCCCAGAGACTTAATTTTGTGTAGAAAACGATCTATGTCCATGCGGAAAGCCTTGGGAAAGCTCCCTGCAGCCTTAAGAAATGCAATATTGCCCTCTAGTGATGATGAGAACAGTCGTTTGATCTGGTGAAACAAAAAGCTTTTTGGGTAACCTTCACTGGGATTCAAAATGGAAAAAAAAATGCTCATGTTTTCTTCTGACCTTGGAATAAGAAAACCTACCATCATAACTCGGAGAGCACTGGTAATAGTGATAAGAAGAGAAGGTTGTTCAAGAACCACAGAATGTGTAAAATTACCATTATTCTGCATGAATTCAGCAGATGGGAAGCCAGCTGCACTCAGAGAGCAGATCTAGTAAAAAGGTTCCTTTTTTAATGCATCATTTTTCACATTTCTAAAGCCAAGTATATTTTTATTTGGAAAAAAAAAAGAGGCCGTTTTAAGGACAAGAAGTGAAACAGTGAAAACCAGAAAAAAATAAGAAAAAATTTAATCTTTGTGCTTCATCATCACTACATTCGAATGTTTTGGGGGTTTTGAGATTTTGATTGGTTGTTGGTGTTTTCTTGGAGTTTTTAAATTTTATTTTATTCAGGTTTTATTTTTATTTCTCTTCTGAAGGGGGAGAAGGAAGGGTAATACAGATAGGAGCCCCTCAGCAGATGAAGGAAATGTTTCTCTCACTCTAGTAAGCAGGGAGCTGGTTCTGCCTGTCAGGAAATCAAGTGTTTTGAAGAGCCTTCAGAAGACACTTAGGAGCACTACAAAGCTTTGACCTTTGCCCCTAAGAAGGTTACATTTAAGGCCCTGGACTCTGCAAATAGCTGGATGTGGACAATCCCTTCAGCGCTTGTGTGAAGCCTCAGGAGTGTCTGTCTGCTCCTGGACAGCGGGGTCAGGTAGTGGGGTTTCTCTGTAACTGGACCCCATATGTCAACCCAGATTTCTAAGGAATTTAGGTTTTTAAAAGTCCCTGATGCAGACACCATTTCCCTGGCACCTTCTCTATTCTAATTGCCTCTGACAAGGTACGATAGCACTGGAATTTATGTAAGGAACATTGCTATCACTGCGCTGCAGCTTAAAGATCACTACAAAACAGCATCAGCAGACAGATCTATTTATTTTTCCTTACCTAAAACACTAAGTAAATGCAAAATTCACCTTAATAATCCAGGTTTTGTCTATTACTACAGGAGCACACAACCTACCTGTATGGAACTATCAGTCATTGACACTGACAGTATCCTGAGCATTTTTTCACAAAGATCAAAGAAGGGCAGAATTAAGGGCAGGAGTGAATTCTCACAAAGCTCCAGCAGAGTTCATTGCCAAAGCATCAGACCTTCAGGGCAGGCAGGGCATGGATTACTGAATAAATTAATACATATCATGGGCTTTCAACATAATTGCAAATATTTGGGGTAATCAGCCAATGCAAACAAGTGGGTTTTTCTGACACTGAAGGTTTGAGCTTTCTCCTGAGTTCTGAGAAGTCACTTCAGGTCAAAAAAATTATATCATGTTTATTCCCTGTCACCCCTAGCATTGTTATTCATGGTACGGGTAAGCTGTGCAAGATTAGTAACTACTGCCTTACTGTGAGACCATAGATATAATATGTAAAGAACCCTTTATAAAATTTGCTTTATGCAAAGCTGAAGGGGACAGGGAAGGAACTCAGAAATGCATTTCTGTAGATGAATATTTTACAAGATGCAGGTTAACAACACAGAAATGCTTGTGATGGGTAGAGGAGTGATGAAGAAATGCTGATGGTGAAAATGTGATGGCAATCAAAGATGAAGCTTGCAAGAAAACAGAATAAAGGTTTATTTTAAGTCTAAAAACAAAACAAAGGATTATTTAGAACCTAAATCACATGCTTGATGATCCAGTTCCTTTGGTATGGCTGGGGTGGTGGTGACTGACCATGTCCTGGAGTGTACATAAGCCTCCTTCACCACCTTAGTCTGCTACAAGCGAAGAAAGTTCATTTTTTTACAATTATGACTCCATTGACCACATTTTTCATTTAGTAAGTGCATTTCCATGTTTTGCCCTAGTTCCCTCTCGTGTCTCACCCCTCTTGCTTTCCCTTTCAGGTTCTACATTGAAAGCATCTCCTATCTGAAGGACAATGCTACCATCGAGCTGTTTTTCTTGAACGCCAAGTCCTGCATCTACAAGGTGAGGACTTGGGGAGGTCTGGCTGGCACCGGAGTGGGCTGAGACACCTGGATCTGCATTCCCTGCCCCAAAATTTACACTGGTCACACCTGGACTTCCAGATACAACCTTCTCCTCCTCCTCCTCCTCTCACATTCCCGCACTCCTGTCTCCAGCTGCCCCCGCACTTGGCAGCAGCTTTCCTGTCAGAGAGTGCTTCTGAGGTAAAACAGCCCTGAAAGTAACTCTTGTGGCTGGCAGGAGGCAATCTGCACTGCTAAAATTATAAACTGGCTTGTATTTAGAAGGAAATGTCTGGTTTTGCGTTAAAAACGCGTTCTGGGCCGAGTGGCTGTTGTGAGGGTTTCCCGCCCGCAGAGGGCGGCAGTGCGGCGCGGGCGCCATCTTCGGGGACGGCGGAGCGGTTTGTGTGAGGGGAGAGTGGGAAANCTAGTTCCCTCTCGTGTCTCACCCCTCTTGCTTTCCCTTTCAGGTTCTACATTGAAAGCATCTCCTATCTGAAGGACAATGCTACCATCGAGCTGTTTTTCTTGAACGCCAAGTCCTGCATCTACAAGGTGAGGACTTGGGGAGGTCTGGCTGGCACCGGAGTGGGCTGAGACACCTGGATCTGCATTCCCTGCCCCAAAATTTACACTGGTCACACCTGGACTTCCAGATACAACCTTCTCCTCCTCCTCCTCCTCCTCTCACATTCCCGCACTCCTGTCTCCAGCTGCCCCCGCACTTGGCAGCAGCTTTCCTGTCAGAGAGTGCTTCTGAGGTAAAACAGCCCTGAAAGTAACTCTTGTGGCTGGCAGGAGGCAATCTGCACTGCTAAAATTATAAACTGGCTTGTATTTAGAAGGAAATGTCTGGTTTTGCGTTAAAAACGCGTTCTGGGCCGAGTGGCTGTTGTGAGGGTTTCCCGCCCGCAGAGGGCGGCAGTGCGGCGCGGGCGCCATCTTCGGGGACGGCGGAGCGGTTTGTGTGAGGGGAGAGTGAGAGAGGGAAAGGTGGAATGTCCTCAGGATCGTCGAGTCCAGCTCTTGGCTCTGCGCACATAAACCCCAAGAGTCCAACCATGTGCCTGAGGGTGTTGTCCAAACGCATCTTGAACGCTGTCAGGCTCAGTGCTGTGAGCGCTTCCCTGGGGAGCCTGTTCCAGTGTCCAGCCACCCTGTGGGTGAAGAACCTTTTCTTGGTATGTAACCTAAACCGCCCCTGTGTCAGTTTCATGTCATTCCCTCGGCTGTCACTGTTCACCAGGGAAGTATTCGGTGCCTGCCCCTCCATTTCCCCTCCTGAGGGTGTTGCAGATCACCGTGCCGAGTGACCTCAGGTTTGTGGGACGGGAGGAGTCTGCGGGTTTATGTGTGAGTGGGGTAAAGGTGTCTGTGGATATGCACCGAAGATCACCTTGTACAGGAACAAGCCATGCACTGAGAAATGTTTTTGTATGAGAAATTGCCCTCCCTGGTACACTCCTGAAAGACCAGGCTGCTGTCCCTGGCACTGCAGCTCAGAGCAGCCCCTAGCAAGGTACTCTCTGTGCCATAGATAAGGGCGTCCTGGCACAGCCTCAGCTTGGAGGAGTGACCACAGCAGAGCTATGAAGCTGATCCCTCTCATGCCACAAGCCAGCTGTACATGACAAGATCCGGAAAATCAACCAGCCCCAGACCACGCTGAGGTGGAGATTGGCAATGTGCAGACTCGGCAGGTGGGCTGGACGTCTGGGACTGGGAGAGGTTTGTCAGCAGCTAGGATTCCCTGGGAGGATCCCTCCTACCTCCCTCTGTGCTGGCAGAGGCCATTCCTGTGACTCACCTCCATCTGCCGGAGAAGAAGTGCTAGGAAAAGACAGATGTAGTCAGGGAGTGATTGTTCCGCCATCCCACAACCCTCAGCACGTTTGTGACCTTCTAAGCCAAGTAGAATACACCAAATCTGGAGCCTCACTTGACATCTATATGTCCTAAAATGCAGGGGCTAACTTTGTATCTTCTAAAATGCAGGGCAGAAGCCAGAAAATTATTTTTTTTTCCAGTGCCGAGGAACGAGGCAGGGCTGCTGAGCTGAGCTCTGCAGTGCTTTGCTCTCCGGCAAGGCTGCAATTAGATGTGCTTAGTCAGCCCTCTCCAGCAGCAAACTCAGTGAGCATCACGTTTTGGTTCCTGGGGAAAGTTCCTTTTTGAAGTACTGCCAGGAAAAGCTTACACTGTTGTTCTTTTTTTGGAGAAACCTTAATAAGAAGAAGAGGGGAACAAAAGAAAACAAAGTGCCTAGGTTGGTCTATTTTAGTCTGACCTCTCCTAAAACCATTACTTTGCACATTCGAGCTGTGTCTCTATCCAAAAATAGTCCTGCTGAAGTCCCAATCTCCCATGCAGATCCTTCCCCATTTGACTTCCAGCTACAGTAAGCCATGCCGTGCTATTAAAAAAGGTGCTGAATTTGAAAGTTGGGTGCAAAGTGTCTGCTAAGACTCAGGGCAAGCACTCAGCCTGGTGGATTCCTCTTAATGTAGTGTTGTGGGGAACTCAGTGTCTAAGCACAGCCAGTGCTTGTCATTCCAGCAGCTAGCACGTGATGTCGCATGCTGCCAAACCTTGAGAGCTTCCTTGTTGCAGCAAAAGTTTCCTTGGTGGACTTCCCATGGATGCCTCCAGCCTTGACTTCCCTGCAGCCCAGAAAAACCATATGTATATGAAATAAGTGCAGTTCCTAACACTGTGCTAGCACCTTAGACCTTCCCCTGGTGATGGTCCAGACACACACCTTCAAGCATCCCCTTGCACAGGGCTGCTCAAGGTGGGAAAGAATAAAACTGAGGTCTGGTTTGGGGCTGCTGGTCACTGGGTTGCCAGCTGGCCCTGTGTTGGGTGCTGCGCTCCTCTGGCTGTGCCCACCACCCCCACTCACCAACCCTGTTGAGTAGTGAGACATTCGTGAACCCACACACCCAAACCCTTGCACCAGACCACAAGAAGACACTTGCACAGAAAGGCCAAGCCACATTTATACTACCAAAGCAGACAGGGCTTGGCATTGGTCACTGTCCCTTGATCAGGCTGTTTAATTAGCTGCACATTCTGGCGTGGGTTTTGGCCTGTGCCAACTAGCTCTGTCCCAGGCGTTGCTTCGGCACTGATCAAGGATGCGCACCTGTTCCCAGTAGGCAGCACAGTGGTGGAAACCCCATCTGGGACTGGGGGAGGGAGGGCGAGTGTTTAGTCATGAGCTGTACTGCGCCCCATGCACCCTTGGGGCCAGAGAACGGGCTCTGGCCGTATAGACCACACAGTATACACCTGCCAGTATAGACTTGCCACAGCATCGACACGTGGTTGCGTGGGCTGGTTTGTCCGTGCCATGCCTGGTGCTTCCAGACAGGAGGAAGACCAGGTGCTCTGGTTCTGCTCTGCATTGCCCCTTGCTATGGGATGTGCCTGACAGCCCCAGCCCAGCCCTGCCTGCAGCTGAATCAACCTCTTGCACCAGCCGCTTCCCTTGGCACAGGCTCGTCGTCAGTGCAGGTGCCTGTGTGACTCAGGCGGTTCAACTGAGAGGGGAAAGGCGTGTTTATCGCCCGCAGCAGAGCTGCTCTTCACTCCCCAAGGAGTTGTTATGAAAGAGGTGAACTTATTTTAAAAAGCTGGCACTAGTGAAAGCCAAGGACACCTGGATCTTATCCTGTGTTTTGTTCCCTTTGTTTTTGATTTTGCCAGAGACAAGCCAATGCAGCAATTGTGGCTTGTAAATGAGGTGTGGCCATGACTTGGCTGAAGCACGGATCATAGCAGTGATCTATATTTAGATCACTCGTTTCTTGCCAGATGAAGTAAAATATTAAAAACAGCAGCTTAAATAAATACAACAGAAAAACCACCACGGGAATGAGCTGAACAGTGACCCAGTTCACTGGGCCATGTCCATAGGAGACAATGTAGGAGTTCTAGTTGCAGAATAGAAAACTAAGCAGTATGTCAGTAAAAGCCCACTAGCTTCCCAAAAGCGGGGACCAGAGAGTCAGGAATAGCACACTTGGCCTCCAAAGTAATGCTCATGCCTCCCATCTCAAGTATCTTTTATGCTTGGACTGCATACATTCAGACAGAGCAGTGCCTGGACCCCTTAGGTCTGTAACTGCTATCTCAGGCACAGCAGAAGAATCCTGAGAGGATCTTTTGGGACCATCAGTGTCCTTCATGTGACCATGGTGTCCAAGTAAAACCCTCCAAGACAGCTTTCATCAGTGACAGGATCCTATAAAACAGAGCAGGGAAGATCTACCAAAAGACTTGCTGTCACAGTTCATTCTCAAACCACCCCCAGCCCCAGTGCTCGTGATGAAAAGGCCAAACCAGAGCTCACATCCTGCAAGAGCAAATATGTTTCATTTTCCTGTGGGTTGACCTTTTGCAAGGGCCAGAGAAGTCCAGTGAGGGCTTTGACACCACCTCAGTGTGTCGAAGACAAATTCTCATTTCTTACTTCTGTGGGGCAAGGACAAGGCTGTGTTCCCTTGAAGCATGGTCACATCTCAGGGCAAAAAAAATCTATGTCCTAGGCTGCCTTTCACTAAATCACACACAAAAATAAAATTTACCTGATCCTTCCCCTTCCACCTGCCTTCTCCTCACTCCTCCCCCAGGAATCCCTTCATGCCACATCCAGTTGTGCTTAATTAACCAACGCATTACACCGAATATTTGGCTTTTTTCATATCTGAGTTGGCAGGTTCTCCCCTCCTTTTGTCTCCAGGAGCACAGGGAATACTTTGAAGCCTAGCCAAGGGAGAAAACTGGCACTGCATGCTTCACCATGCAGTAGTCAGGAGGAGATGTATGTCCTTCTTACAGCAGTTCAACTCTCTTTTTCTTTCTTGCTTTCTCCACCTTTCAAGGAGCTCATTGAGGTTGACAGTGAAGTGGTGTTTGAACTGGCTGCGTACATCTTGCAGGTAAGTACCCACCTTCTCTCACTTGGTGCTTCCCCATGCTGCATTAAATATTTTGATTTTCCAAATCCACAATGGCTCTATGGAAGTGTAGGGGTTTCCCCCAGTTGCAGGAAAAAGATGTCTTTGCACAGTTTTCATTGTTTCTGCCAAAATGGGTACAGAAGGCTCTCAAACTAGACCTCCCCACTCAGGGAGCAGATATGACTGCTCAACATTTTGCATGCAGAAAAGTGTTATGTTTGCACCAGCACAGATATCCAAGGCTCTGGGATATGATGTACAGCCAGAGAAAATCTAAGTAATGAATGCAAATTCCTAGGTGAAATCCATATGCAATGGGTTTTTCCACCAGTGACTTTACTTGCATTTGTTTTCCCAGCGGGGCTTGGTCCTCTGATGAGCTGCATAAGCTTCTACATATGCAACTGTCTGTATTCTCCAGCACAGGCAGAATGGTTTAAAGACTTTCCGAAACGTTGTGTTTCAAAGTTCCGCTCTTCAAGAAGAGGGAAAACGGTCAGAGGGCAAATGACCAAGCAGCGTTTGGTAAATGTCAGGTTCCCAGAAAGGGACCTTTTCAGGGTAGTGGAGGTGGATTTTATGAAAGTTCTCTTTTTAGAAGCGTGACTGTGGGAGCACATCAGACATAATTGTCAGATGATCTTTGTTCCCCTCTCTGACTGTCTGTAGTTTTATTTTTTTTCCCATCATCCATGAAGCAATGAGGAGCCATGTGTGCAGATAAACCAGCTCATCAGACTGCACTAATAAATAACAATGCACTACACTTCTAGAGCATTTGCCATGTTAAAGAAGCAATTAATGTGTAGGGATTTGAACCTTCATTAAAATCATTTTATGTAACAAAAATGGAGCAAGAGTCAGGATGGAGGACTCAATTAGCAGCACATTATAGAAATCACATGTTGGCTGTTGGGGGAATACACATCAAACAACGGGCCCATTGTGAGGAGCAGCAGTGGGGTTATGAATCTATTGTCTGCTCATCATAGTGAATAACTTAGTGCTTAGTAATTGTACAGCCAGACCCAGAGCTGCCACTGTAACCCTTATTATTTGCCACAAACACAGGATGTTACGCTTATTCCTGTAGTAGTTTGATGTGTAACTTAATGAAAACAGTCAAAACAAGCCACACCTTTGCTGCCTGTAACCAGAAACTACTACAACCCGTGTTCGTGACAGGATCCAAGCAAAACAAAAGGGATAATACTGCATTTTGTTCTACTTCTCACTGCAGCATTTAGGTCAAAGCACTGAAGTATGAAGAATATACCCTACAAAATTGTTTTTTAAATTCAGTATGCTCACATCCATGCAGGCCAGGGCATATCCTTTGGGCTCTGCTCTGTGTTGAACCATAATCATGACATGCTCAAGGACTCCTTCCTATGAACTAGAGAAGTGCTTGTCTGCCCTTCAGTTCACTCAGAGGGAAATGGAAAGATAGTAAAGGTCTGTCAGAACTCAAGTGATTTAGTCTGCAGCCCTATTTCAAATTGTTTTATTACCAGAACAAATTAAAGTACCACCAGAGCTCTGAACTTTACCCCAGCCTCGGGACTGAAACACCACTGGACGTGGGCTGGCAGGTTTTGCTGGTAGATGAATGGATGTAAAGACAAAAGACCTGAATACAAAGCCCAGTCCTTTTGGCAGTGGAAACTCCCTCATTGCACAAATTACATTCTTGCACTGTGCTTTCTGTGTAGCTGGTGGCAAATGAGGTGCTTCAGCGTGAATCATATGAAAGGCATATTGTCTATGGAAAATGCAAAATGCAAAATGAGTGCTAAATCTGTTGCGGAGGGCACTCACCAGATTTTGAGGGTTCTCCAGCTATGCAATAAGACTAGTCCAACTACTGTAGTGGAACATTATCCGACCCTTTAACATCAGGCTGTGATGGTAATAAATAGAAGTATCTAGGCGTACAAGTAAGGACAACCCCAAACACCCAGCAAGGAGCTAGAGAAACCTGTGTCTTGCCTCCCCTTGAAAGCTGACAGTGAGCAAGCTTTTTGAAAGCCTAGGTACTAGAAAATGGCCAGAATACTTGTAAAAAGTCAGGTGAGTTGCCGTCTCAGAGGCTGCAAAGCCACTGAGACTTCAGAGATCTTCTAGTAATGTAGCATCCACATTGACCCAAAATTTCTTATTTATTGGCATTATTTCCTGTAGCATCTTAAGTATCCACAGCAAAATGAGGAATCTTCTGGCCCTGTATTAGATCTTTCGTTTGTTAATCTGCCCAACTCACTGTATCATGGTACTTGACATTAGATACCGGTTCCAAACAATACATGAGGAATCAATTACAACAGGAAATTGCTGCTAAATGAATTTTGCAAATGGAAAATCTTGAACAGCCTTTTCTTCACTTTTTTTTTCCTATTTTTAATTATATATTTTTAATTTTTCTTCCTTGTTTTACAGGAGGCAAAGGGAGATTTTTCAAGGTAGGTGAACTTAAAAACTTTTTGCCATTGTGTGCTGTGAGAATAAATCGGATAAAATTCCTGTGTGAGACATGCAACTCAGTTGTAGCTGTGTAGTAACAGGATTGCTTGTGTTAGCAACTATGTGTGCATGGCTAACACAGACATCGTGTTTCCTGACATCATTTCTTCACCAAACACAACCTTTGACCAGAGCATGCCTTGCAAACAGCCTTGTTTGTGATTTTGTTTTTGACAAATCTCATTATGTGGTCATGAAGTTCAGGAAATAGACTAGTCTTCGGAAGGAAATTGCTAAGGAAATGACTCTAAAATCACTGTTATATCACAGATACTGCCAGAAGCAACATTAAAATTCCATCACTAATTGATATTTCAATTTGAATTTGGACAGTTCTCAAAATCAAATTCGATAATTGGTTTTGTTGAACTTCGGCTATCCCTTGAGCCAAATCTTCAGACTTACTGTAAGAAATTCAAAGAGGTGACTGTACTTGGTGTTTCAGAAGACTGTTAATGAAATGCTCAACAATTTTCCTTTAAGTCGACAGTGTCTGTGATTCACGCATTAGTAGTAACCGAAGGTCAGATGTTGTTTGATGTCTCATGTGAGAAACATGAAAGTTCTTAATGTGAAGCTCAGGAGAACTGACTATGCTAAAATTTTCATATACTCCATATATTATTTTTGCTGACCTGAATTTGAGTTCAGCTGGAGGACCACAATATCCATTAAAGTTAGTTTCAGAGAAGAAAAGAAATGGGCAGTGGGGTTGAATTGTCAGGTGAGCCTGAAGAGTTTTCTTAATTTTGTCAGCATTGGAATACACTGAGAGATGACCGTAATGATAGGAAGCTGTGAAGAACAGGCAGGTTCCACTTCCTGGTGGACTGGAACTTCTAGCCAGCTAAAATTGAGACAAATCTGTGAAAAAGAACTGCATTGTAGATATCTCCTGCCCATGGTGGAATCTGAGATGATGGAAGGTAGCCCTTGCTAAAAGGAAGTTTAAGGTCTGCCTTATCATTTCTCAAAACCTTAATGAACTTGCAAAATCCTGACGTACATCTGACCACAGAAACATAAACCCAGTCTTGCTTCATTTTTCAGTTCTGCCCGATTTGGAATAACTCGGCTATCAGCACTGTTTATTTAGGGGGTACTGGAGTGCATGTGGCTCTGACTTTTCAGTCCGGTTTTCAATGCACTGCCAAGTGCTTAATCCAGAAGAGTTGTGCCAATCAAAGTTTTGCCATTCCAACCCGTGATAAACCAGTGGTTTTGCTCAGGAGAACAGTATTTATGTCCCAGTATGTCTTGGATATGGTGAAAAGACACTCTGATGGTGTACATTCAGACTGTGAAGCATAGAACAGAAAGGAATCAGATAGCTCAGAGTAATAGGACTGAAAGCATTTTATCTTTGAGTCTCCATTTCTGGAAAATTTTCCAGAAATGGAAACAGCTGGTAGAAAGTATCCACCTGCTAAAAGCTGTGTGATGTCCGTTGTAAAAGGGATGGCTGAGTTTATCGCAGCATGTTTCTCTAGGCCACAGAGAAATAAGGAATCTTCTCTGAGGGCAGAGAAGCCATAGTGTTAACTGCTCCCTCCATGTCAGTGTGGCTGTCATCACCAGGCCCGTTACAACAGCTCTGAGTTCTTTCACCTGTGGATCACAGTGGTTTGAAGTGGAAGGGGGTTTCCTTACATCCAAGTCAGGCAGAGAAGGGGTGTCATAAGAACAACTTAAGGGCACTGCCAGCGATCTTAATTTATAAATGGATTTTGGAGACAAAGCAATCTGCCGTACTAGGGGAGTTTGAAGCCTGTTCTTGGAGGAAGGTAGAAGAATGCCACCCTGATCCTCTATGGTCTAGAGGACTTGGCATCTCCAGGGATGTCTGCCCAGAAGCTCCCATCTTATGTGCACTGACACAGGTTTATGTGCTGGGTGAGATCCAGGTGCTACTGAAGTCAACATGAGGTTGTTGTGGTCAAGATTTTTGTCTGCTGAGATTTGTGGTTATCGTATCAGCAGTGTAAAATCTGGCAGGCAAATCAAGCCTCGGGCCAGCCAGAGGAACTGCAGATGAAGGCAAATGTTCTGACTTCTCTTAGGAATAAAGTTAGCTTCAGTGTCTGAAGTTAGTTGATGTTGAAATACTGTTTAAACTAGAAGTGGCTACTCTTTGAAACAGAGAAGCTCTGCAGTTGTGATTGTCTTGCTGCTGAGATTTAAAGATTATGTGTTGTGCATGGCAGCATATGTTGTGTGAAGGCTGAACTCTTGAACTCCTTTGTTTTTGAAGAAATAATTTAATTCTAAAGGGTTACATGCTTGGAACGCAGACTGCAGCTTTCCCACACCTGTCCTGTCTACTGCCACCATCAGATTTATAGCCTGTGAGAGTACAAGTTTCTCTCTGGCCCCAATCCAGAAAAGTGCATAAGCACTGGGTCATTTGTAGTGATGGGAGAATTGCTGTTCCCCATGGGAGCCTTCCTATGAGTCACTGACGATCACCTCAGGTGCTGGGATAGTCAAAGCCAAACTGTCACAGTTCCAGCTGCGTGTTGGCACCTGCCCGTAGTGGCTGGAGTGTGATTACCTCCAAACCCCACTTTGGTGGAGGATCTGCAGCTGGTTCAGGACTCCTGGATGCAGTTGCAAGTCTGCTATTTGGGCCTCGCGGGAACTCAAAACACAAAATCAATCTTACAAACAGTCAGCTTTCTATCTCTGTGAGCTGATACATCCTCAGTGACAGCAGCTCCCACTGCTGCTTTTGAGGAAATGATCCCATACCTCACAATAATCACTGTGCTCAGAGGACTCCTTTTTCCTTTCCCCAAAAGCAGCTCATGTGTCATTGATCCTTTGGTAGGGCATTATCATGTATGAGTCTGTTATTACTGATTCTTGCCACCTTGGGCATCACAGTGATTCCCAGGTTTTGCTAAGCCTGGGGAACACGATCTGAGTCACCCTCACATGTCTTGAAGTAAAATGCCACAATAGCCTTGACAGTTCAGTTTAGCAGCTATAGTAAGCAATTCTTTTAAGACCTTTTCCATTTCTAATGTGTGTTTCATTTCAAAAACAACCTCATCAGAAACCCTGAGTTCATTACCCTGTTTGGATCAACTAAGTATTTCTTGATGTTTGCTGTGAGTGGCTTCATCCGCCTCTTAGTTGATAAAGATTCAGGCAGAATGAGGTTTAAAATAAAAAGCTTTTCTCTTTAAGAAGTTCCTAGTCCTCTGTACTAAAGAAGAGCATTTTCACATTACTGAAGAGAATGCCCAAATGCTTCAGCTGACAAGACTTAAGTGGGTTTACTTTTAGTCTGAGACATACCATTGAATTTCGGACAATCAGATATCCCTGTTCAGCTCATTTTCAGGTTGAACCAGACACTTAAAATTGGATCTGTGCTTTTCAATATTAGCTGCAAACATTTTGACTTCAAAGGCACAGAATTGTGTGTATAAAGCTCCTGAACTAGTACCCTGCAGACAGATCTAAAGGTTATTAGCTCAAGCTAATCTTGTTTCTAGTTGGGAGCTGAGTCGTGCTTGGTTGGCAGAGCATGGGTAGGACAAATTTCAATTCCTTAGATGGACACAAATCCTACAGGTGTGACTCTTTTTAGGCCTACATAAAGGAATTACCAAGGCTGCCCTGGCTAGGGGGGAAATACAGCGT
Source organism: Oriolus oriolus (assembly GCA_013400235.1). Taxonomy (NCBI): domain Eukaryota; kingdom Metazoa; phylum Chordata; class Aves; order Passeriformes; family Corvidae; genus Oriolus; species Oriolus oriolus. The sequence continues at coordinate 540,457 of VXBT01012155.1, read as the reverse complement.
ATTGTTAAAATAATTGAGATTTTTTCCCCCCTAACTTAATCCTGCCATGTTAAGAGTCCAGTCCCAAAATCTCTGGGAAACTCACACCAGCTTTGTTTTTAAATGTTCATAATCCAGTTCTTCAGCCTTAAACAGCTTGTAGTCAAAGCAGCAAGAAATAACATACACTGATCATTTGTTCCTCAGTTTGTGGATGGGAAAGAAAAACCTCTGAGTAAAACAAAATCCTGAACTGCTGCAGCTAGTTCCTCATTGCTAGATTTCTTCCACTTAAACAATATGAGACATTTCGAGTGAACTCCAAGTATCTCCCAGCAATATATGAAAGAATAACAAGGTAGGAAAGCTGACGGCCAGTTTCCTGCTAGGCAGAATTGCACAATAATTTCAACGTTTGGGCAGATGGTAATCTAACATAAGTTTCAGGCTTACTTTTCTTTCTGTGTAACCAAGTGACATTTAACCAATTAGAATGTATTAAAGGGTTACAAAACCCAAGCTGTGTTCTTGCAACCTAATGGTGAAGATCCTAAACACTGTATTTCGAAAAGTACCATCTAATCTGAGAATCTCAGACTCTGCATTTCCTCTTGTGTTCTGCAGAATGAATTACCATGCTGAGAAGAGTTGGTAACTTTAACCTGTAGTTTTGTTTTGTTACTGATGATGGTTATTATACATGCTGGAAAATATATGCATTTCCTGAGACAACTGCATATGTAATCTTGCTCAAAATTATTGCAGCTAGTTTGCAAAAACTTGTTTTTCACAAAATGTTTGTGAAGTGGCTAGGCAGGCCTTTTGCCCCCCATTGTTGATAAAATACTGAGAAGTGGTGATTGATTTATTTGGACAAGAATCATTAAACAGGCAGAACAAACCCAAGAAAAAAAGAGTTTTGTTTTCTAGGTCCATTGTTAGTCAACCTTACTTCTGGCTTTCTAACCAGCTTTCAGGAACCCATGCAGATGGCTTTTCCAGTTCAGTTTTCATATTGTTATTCAGTCCTTTAAATATTATCATTTCCACCAGAGGAAAAAAAGGAATAAAGTGGTCTAGGGGACACAGAGAAAGTGTGTTTGGAGCCTTTCCCCTGCATATTAATAAATCTGAATCCTAAGCACCCTTCTGTATATATCAGCCCTGGAGGCTGGACACTTCCGAATATAAAATAAATGCAGCACGAGTGACTGGATTAAACAAACACTTTCTAAATACAGTAATAAAATAAACACACTGAGATATTTCGGTCAAAAGAGCATGAAAGGCAGTTAAGTACAAAACCACTTCTGATCCTGCTGGAAACATTTTAAAAATTGAGGGGTTCAGTGTTTTATAAGGAGCCGTGTGGAAAGTGACCTCATGGCCACTAGTTCAAATGCAACCTGAGTCATTATTGTTTTCCATTTTTGATTTGACGTCTTTTTGGGAGTCTAAATTAATTTGTCTTAAGATGAGTCTTGCCAGAAGGCTTAGTGAATATATGGACCACAGAATGAAATACCTTTTTGTTCCTGGAAATGATTAGCTGACATACATTTGGTGCTTTAAGGCTGTGAGGCACAACCCTTACAATATTTTCTCGGTGCTGAGCAGAAATGTTAATCCCACCCAATATCACTAAGAATGTCTTTTTCTCTGATTCTTAAAAGACCATATCACAGCACAGGCAAACTTTGCACCTCACTGACAGAAAAAACAGAGCTGACTGGTGTTAGCCCTTTCTTTTATGGGAGCCATTATTGACTCAGAGTTTTTCCCAGACTGTCAAGGATCGTTAGTCACCACTAATCTTGCCCTATTTGATAGATTTCTGGGCTCAGAAAGTCCCTGTTTGGAACTCACTCTGTGCTTTCCCAGAAAAGTTTTGGAAATCTCTCAACTTCCTTCTATGAGCAGTCAGCCTCAAAAAATCTTCATTTGAGGGCAGTTACTGCTGCTTGTGCTCCAATTGTCCCAAGTTCTATTATTTTTTCACAGTTCCTTCAAAATGTCAAAAACCTCAGTAAGAGCTGAGTATGAACATGCTGTGGAGGAGACAGTTCTGGGCAGACCCAGTAAACTCTAAAAAGCAACAACTTGTTTTCTAGGCAACAACTTGTGTTCTGTCAGTCACAGAGCAGAGCGTCCAGATCAGCAGATAACACGGAGCAGAGCAACTTCGTGTTCAGACTTGTGCAGATATTTACCTGCCACGGAAGAATAAATCTGAATAGGTTTTGAGCATTTGCACTTAGAAGAGAAGAGCTCTCTGATGGCTGAATGACCATGGGATTTGGGCAGGAGTGGGTGTTCAGACACTGTTTGTCAAAAGCCTTTTGGCTTGGCATAGGAGGTGTTACAGAGTAGTTTTCCATGTGCTTGGCATGGCAGCGGTTGCCTCAGTTCTTGTGTGCTATTCAGCACATCTTCACTTTGCAAAATATGAGCCTAATTGAGACTTGGGCATCTCTCATAGATATGTCCTGACTAGAAGTTTGGTCCTGTTTTAAAACTACTTAATTGATTGTCAAGGAACTACCATAATAATAAATAATAAATAACAGTCTACATGTCTACATGTCTACAGTCTACATGTCTACAGTCTACATGTCTGTAGACTTGTCCAAAATGCCTGCTCCAGGATTTATATCAGTGGTTTACCCTATGGCCCAACGTAGCAATTAACCTGCAGACTCCAATTAAGACAAACCCACTGAGGTCTCAGGCAGAGCCTGCTGCTGGGATGTGCAAATGGAGAAATGCTGTGGGAAGGTTTTTACAACTGAAGCAGCATCACCTCTCTGTGAGCCACCATACAGACTGTCCCAGAGACAAGAATTAAACCCAGGGTGATCTGGGATGTCCAAGAGCTCCTCGAGTCTTTAGCAGATGTTAGGATCTCTGGTCTACAGCTGGAGAGGTAAAGACAACCTGTCTGCCTGTCTACCAGCCCCAGGGGAGAAGCCAGTGGGCTGGGAAATCTGGAGCTCTGGAAGAGGGATCTCTCTGTGCAGCTCCAGCACAGCCACACTTTTGGGTAGGACAAAGGGAAGGGTATAAGAAGGCAGAAAAACTTGCTGGCAAGAAGTAAGCCAATAAACATGAATTTTTTTGGCACTCCTCTGTGTCCTGTCTGGCTCTCTTGGCTGTGTATTTCTACAGTTTTAAAAATTAATAGCAGCACTGCCTTCCTTCCCAAGCCTTTGAGGCTTTTTTTTTTTAATGTGCCCACAATTCCATGTGTGTTTATAAATGGGAAGGGAGGCATTTGGGGTTTGTAGGAGAAAATCCCACGGTTTCATTTCATCTGTGAGAATCTGCCTCCCATTTCATGAGCTCTCCCTGCTCTCTGGTGTGCAGTGATGCTGCTCCAGCTGGCCATTGTGGCCACTGGAAGTTGCAGGGAGAACCATGTTAGTGAAGTGGTTGTGTGGGAGGGTTTTGTGTAGCAGGACACAAATTCAAATTGGAGTCTTATCAGTGAAGATGTTATGCAAAGGGCAGGTCACTGGGCAAGAGGTTAAGGATAACCTGTGATGCTGAGAAAGCAAATCATGACTTTTTGCAGCAGTCTGTAAAGCATTAAATAAATGTGTATAATTGCAGCTGAAAGCATCACTTCTCTTCCCCTTGTTTTTTTTCCCCTATATGAAGATGTCCGTGGCACCCTGCTCAGTGACATGTGACGTGGTGGCTTTTGTGTCCAGTCACTGGTAGGAAGTGCTTCAGCATAACCATCTGGGAGAACTTGTCTCCAATTTTGATAATAGAGGGAAAAGTTAACTGGGCTGCCATAAAACAAATAAAGAGAGGAGAAAAAGGAAACCCCAATGCCTTTTGTTAAGAAGGAACAGATGTAGAGCCGTAGCAGCCTGCCAGCTAGGTCAAGTCATATCAAATATTGTGGTTGTTTTCTTGTAGCCTGATCCTCCTTTTGAACTCTCTTTCAGCAATGAAGTTGTAAGGAATGAATTAAAGAAGCTGCCAGCCCTTCCAACACCAGCGCTGAAGGAGCATCCTTCCCTTGCTTACTGGTAATGTATGACCCTCTTCAGTGTCTTGTGCAGGACTTGGCTCTGGCAATGTGGTCTGAGAGTGGAACTGGGATGCAGGATCCCTGCCTTCTGGTTCTGGGTCTGCCACTGACTCATTGCTTGAGTTAACACAAGTAGAGCTACCACCCTGGGCCTCCGTTTCCCCATCTTCCAAACGCCTGGCCAAAAATCTACTGTAAGTATGCAAATGTCCTGATGAAATCAAGAGGCCTAATGTGCCATTTACTTTCCCAGCATTTTCCATCTGTGAAAGAGTTTTCCCAGTTGGAAATGTCAGTCTTTTGCACTGCCCTGTGTTGAGTCATTCAGTTTTATCTTGCAAGTCCTCTCTGTATGGCACAGCTGAACTCATCTCCTTTTATATGAGCTCAGTGATGTTTGGAGGTGGGTGCTTGTTTGCTGTCTTTATTGCACTGAAAAGTAAACCCAGGGTAGGAGCAGGGTCACACTTAGATTTTACATGCCACACACATAGATTCTTCTTGCCACCCTGCATATCCCTTTTATCTGTGCAAATAGGAAAGAATTTGAGGAACGACTGTTCTTTAAAGGGGAGATACTTTCACTTCATTTTCTGCTTGTTGGTCTTTCATGTTTGCCTTTAAAGCATTAGGCTGTAAGCCTGGGGGTTGGATTGAACTTCTTTATCTGCTACTCTTTTAATTTCTGCATTTTGGCAATCTGAGGATGGCAGGGGGAAACAAATCAGTTTGTATGTTATGATCTCAGTTCTCCTCTTTGCCAAAAAGGTCAGCCACTTCTTGTAGCATGGTTACAACAGTGAAATTAACTGTACCTAATGTCAAGTCATAGGCAAGCTCATCATGAGGTCTCCTAATCACTTTCTGAGAATATAAGGAGAGATTCGGAGTCCCCAGCAGACATTAGGATCACTGACACAAAAACTGTGGATCATCACAATCCCCTGGTGTTTCTCTCTAAAAACCAAATCAAATCTTCTTGAAAAGTGATAAATGTAGGCTGCCATTTCATTGAAGAAGAATGCTCTTCCTCTTCGGAGCATCTCTTTTCCCAAAAACTACTCCACACAGTCAAAAGCAGTACATTTCCATGTGGCCTGGCTGATTGACAGACTGGGAGCTCAGGCGGAAAGCCATCACAAGAGGAGAGGTGGGAACAAGTAGGTATTGACAGGGAAGGTAAATCTGACCCTTCAGCAACAGCATGGCCTAAGGTCTTAATAAAGTGCCACATAGCAAGAAGAGCCATGTAAAACCCTCGTGCTCAGAATATGAGTATTTGCATTTATACACAAGGTACAGCACTTCCAGCTGTACTTAATTTTGTGGGGGCTCTCATGTGACTGAGAACAGGTCACAGGTTGGGAGGATGGTGTTGCCAATGGGGTAATAAAATCAGAGGCTACAGTCCTGTGATTCCCTTGTGATTTCATGTCAGTAACTGGGTCTCAGAGACCTCTTTAACATTAGTAGTTCATTATTTTTTAATGATGGCTTTTTTCTAAACACCCTCTGAAACACTTAATGCTCTCAGGAAGCGGCTGTTGCTGAATCAGACAAAAAGCCTCAAAAGTACAGATCAAACTTCAGTGATGTAAGGGAGCAGATTTTTAAAACTGTGTTCACTTTGCATCTCATGCAGATTGCGTACTGGATGCAGATTTCATCCAGTCCTTTTCTGTGAGCAATCAGTTTTATTCTGCAGTTCTTGAGCATTAGCGCAAGCAGTTACAAGTGAATCTCCAACCCTGGAAAGAAACTTTGAAAACATTAAAGGTGAGATGGGTAACAGCTCTAGTTAGTTTAAAACAAACAAACCAAAGAACTTTGTACTACATTTTTATCAGCTGAAATGGATTAAGAAATAATAAAATGAAAAATCAAGTAAATACGGTTATACCTTTGGCAAGATGCTGTAATAAATCTGCATGAAATAATACAACATTTCCATCGCACACCATGAAAAAGCATCAGCTGTTGCGCCTACCAAATGTAGTAAGACTTGTGGGATGAGTCCTGGATTCTTAGATCAGCACATTTTGTGCCTCTGATTCCACCTTCATGGAGTCTTCTGGTTCCATAGCCTTGGTGTAGGCCTTTCCCTTCCCTGTATTCTCTTGCAGCTTTCTCCAGGCTCAGAATAATCAGTTGCACATCTTGTTCTCAAACATCTTTTGGCATCTCTGATAACTGGTGAAGAAAGAAGGGGCTTTTTGGTGCATTTGTTTGTGTTTCTTTTCCTTTTAAATGAAAGCTGAGCTTCTGGTCCTCCCACACAGTCCAGGAGTTGGGGCCCTGAGTTTTGATTTCTCTTGGCCATGCATGTAAACAGACACAAAACTAATCACAGAGACTGGAGAGAACCTTTAGAAGTGTGTTAACTCACAGTGCTCCTTTCCAGACGCTTGCCATTGCATTTTATCTCATTTCAGATCCTCCCCAGCAAGTCAGCCCCATATTGGGTTGTCAGTAATAAGGCCAGGAGGAGATGCAACAATGCAAAAGTAGATGCTAGAATGGGATTTTCAACAGACCAGGGGGAAGAGAGACTTCTCCCAGGTTCCCACAGACTTTGAATGTGAGCTTTGTTTTAGCAACCCAAAGCATTAGTGTTGCCAGAAAACCCACCTCTGAAAATATCAGCTGAAAATCACTATTTAGTGATTTTCTCTAGTTCAACACAGACCTGAGGCCCTGGTCCAGCTCTTGGTCCCCTGGCCTAAGAAGTGCTAGTGGCTTCAGAGGGACAGCGTATGGCTGTATGACAGCATATGCAAATAAAGACATTATTAGTTCAAGAATATAATCAAAATGGACAAATCAGGTTAGAAACAGAACAACACTAAAGAACAGTGATGAATTAAAACAGCTTGGTGTGCTGGGAAGAGAGGGAGCAAACAACTAACTTTGAAAATCTGGATCTGATGATGAGAAACTCAAGGCCTGCATTTGCTTGCAAGTTGTCTGCTGTCCAGTTCTGTAAGCTGCTGGGACAGGAGGGATTTCTTTTTAGTTCTAAAGATCTTTATCAGAGTTGTCTGCCTCAGGATATCATCCACATATTAACTTCTGCAGCTTTGGGGGGAGTGTTTTATGAGCTGGCAAACAGACAGCAGTGCTTCAGCAGCCTCCGTGTCTCTGTCTCCACATTAGTTAAGCATCCTCTGCCTGCCCTGCACTGTGAATGAGTTTCTGTGTCACCAACACAGCAACAAAGCAAAGCAGGGAGAGAGGAGACGTCAGCTGGTGGTCCCAGCAGTGTCCCAGCACTCTCCCAGCTGTCAATAGCAGCATGGCAGCTGCCTTGACATGAACAGCTGAAATGATAAGGGAGCATGTTTATAGGCTCTGCTAAATGCTCCTCCTGACCCGTGAATGATTTTGCTTGTTTTCCCTGGCACGTTCTAGGCTTAACCCTCCAACCCAAAGCTGAAGGCAGAAAGCAACCTCTGTGCTGGATGGTCCTTCTTGCACAGGGCAGTGGGAAGGCAAAGGAAGTTCAAAGAGTTGTTAGAGGAGGGACTGTCACACAGATTGTTCTGACTGTGAATGTTTTTCCAGTGTGGATGTTGCTATCTGAGCTAGGTGCCCTCAGCTCCCTTTGCTGTCAGCAGAGAGAAGCAACAGTAACCTCCTCCCAAGGAATTCATCCAAATTAGATTGAAAGAGTCATGCTCTGGAGTACATGTTTCTTTCCCCAGTGATAAGCCCAGTGCTGCAGAAAAGTGAAAGGCTGAAGACCCCACTCTTAAATATGGCTTGATTGGTAATTCAGGCTTTGTCATTTTTGTCCAAAGGAGAGAAGAAACAAAGATGGTACTTACCTGGCACTTAACATCTGTTGACCACAAAACATTTTACAAAGGAAGATCATCAGTATCCTAACAGAGCAATGGAGGTATAGCATTGCCTGAATTTGTTTAGAAGAACTGGGTAAAGCCTGGACTATCCCACATTTCTAGCATGGGTTACAGATGTAACTATTTGTCCTGCTATTCAGGAAGGCTCCCTGACATCTGATCTGTCCTTTTGAGGGAAATGGGCCATCGATTGGCTTCCCTAGCCAAGGAGTATGGTCTAGGAACATATCAATTATTTTATAATAATAATTTGTAAGAAAGCAGAGCACATCCGGAATCACATTAAATAATCAGCATGTCCAGGTATATCTATCCTTTCCTTGAATGGCAGCAATATGAGAGCTTGATCTGTGCAATAAACTGCACAGAGTGATGTTGCCTTGCTGTTCACAGTTTTTCAATGTTTTTAATTCTAACTACAGAATTAAAAACATTGAAAAACTGTGAACAGCAAGGCAACAGAGTGGAAAATAAAGCTAGCAGTGTTTTCCACTTGAGAAACTCCATTATTTTCTGAGAAGTCACTCCTGGTTTGTTCCTGTCCGAGACAGAGGAATTGCATCCACATGTAATCATGGTTTTAAGAGGTAATTTCAAAGGGCTGTAAGCCCTCTCTGTCTATCTTTTTTATTAAGAATGATGTTTTTTGGAGATCTTCCAATACTGAACACTCATGTAATTCAGTTATTGCTCCAAAAGTAATCCTGTTTATGATAATCATGGCAGGAGACCCGGGCTCTGCCTTCATGTGCACACTCATAACATCTGTGGCACTTGCTTGGATCTGTGTGCTGAGTATGGTTTCATAGCTGTAGAATTTAGAGCTTACAGATCATTTTCTAAGTATTAAAATGATTCTGAGGGATTTGACGGGAGAGCTGGACCATTCCTTTACCCATGTAATGTGTCACTGGCTCAGTCAGCACCCTGTTCCTGCTGTGGCCTGCTAGTGGGACATCACTTCAGCTTGCCCTAAAAAGGGCTCTTTTATTTTTGTAGGATGAATAGGGGAAGGCACTTGATGAGTAAGGAAAGCAGTTACTCTCAGATAAACAACAGGCTTGTGAGGGAAGAGCTGGCCCTGCTGACAATCCAACAGACTGTCTCTGAATTGCTCTGTGCTGCCTACACTGGTGTTTCTGATTCTCCTCCTTTCTCTCTTCATTATTAGGGCTACACAATCCTCAGCTTTCCTGTGCCTCTTCTTTCTAAAAGATGTTTTGGCTCCAGAGATTCTGCCTCTCTTTCCAAAAGAGGTTCTGTCCTCTCTGGCACAGGGGTGCAAATGGGAAAGGCAGCAATGAGAAGATGCAGTCATGTTAAGCCAGGCTAGTGAAAGGCTTTGCAGTCCTCCACAAAAGCCCCTGTGGGCATCTCTGAGAAGTCGTGGTGAGGTCATCTATCACATCATCCCACACTGCTGTGCTCCTTCACACTGCCTATCGATACAGATGGCTTTAGTTCTGCCTGGGGAAGGATTACCACATGGTGGACAACTGAAAGGCCCTGTTAGGGGGTTGTGCTGGATCCAGGAAACGTAGGGAGGGAGGAATGCCAGTTCACATTGCCCTAAACCACATGCAGTGTGATGGCATGGGATGGACATGCAGCACTGCTGGAAGCTTATGCAGGGCCAGGTGGGGAGGGCACTAAGGTGGCATAAAGGTAGTTTAGGTTTCCTTCCTCTTGATCTGGCAAGTTCTGTACAATATCTCCAGGGCACTCAACAGATTCTCTGTCCTTGGTATTACAAAATAAAGAGCAAGAAATTGGTTTTAAACCTGAGGACTTAAGTGTTCTGTCATGCCAGTGTAACAGAGCAGGTCCTGTGCACATTACACTGGATCCTTGGCTTATACTTTGCCATGCTGCGACCTTGCTAGCACAGCTGATTGTATGCATCAAATAGCTCTGCTGCCCATTCACTGGAGAATAATGAATGGCATTCTTTAAAAGTGAACTCACAGGTGTCTCTCTATCTGTCATTTGGGTCATGCTGATTTCTTTTGGATGCTCCATCTCTACTGCTTATTGGCACACACTCAGAATTGTTCTCTGACACAAAGGCCCATTGGTGTGGAACAGCCTCCATGGTTCACCTTGGAATACATGGTGACATGGTTCATGTCTTCCTAAGCCATGAAACTATCTTAGTCTCCAAAGAGCTGTTGGGAATGGGCCCTGGCTCATGCCAGCTCCCAGTGAATAGCCAGCAGTTGCCTGGGGGAATGCAAGTTAGTATAACCCAAAAGCAACTAAAGGCACATGAGTACTTTAAGAGTAAAGAAACTCAAGTCTGAGTGCCCTGGAAATATCCCCTGTCACTGTTTAACTTGCTGTTATTGTTGCCTCTGTGTATACTAGGAACTCAGCTCCCTGCTGAGAGAGGTTGCTCCAGAGTACTTCCACTAGTGCACCTGCAGTTATGCAGTTGCAGTGAGGAGGAATCTGTCAGTCTTAGGGCTATGACTGGCCACCAATTTCTGACAGTTTTGCCCATCTTTCAGAGGACATGATGGGCTTGAAAAGAAGTTACTCCAGTTAGGGCAGAGCAGATCTTCAGCAGCTCCAACGCAAATCTGTTTGCCCACAGTGTAATATTGTGGGCATCATTTGCAGATAAGGCATGAAATGCAGAGAGGAAAAAGTCTGTACAAGTAGGTACCATGTTTGTGAGGGAAAAGGGTTCTTCCAGAAACCCAACTCTTAGAAAACCATGTTTATTCTCAGTCTGTGACTCCCCCTTTGTTTACCCTGGTCCACACCAAATCCTCTCATCTAATGATTTTGTTTGGCATCTTTTGATTCTGTCAGTCAGTAGCTATGTTAACAGAAGTATCTCTTCAGGTTTTGACAAGATTCTTAGTCATGATAATGCCATTATATAAAACATCCAATTTTTTCCTTTCCAGTGAGGATCGAGTCATTGAACATTACAAGAAACTAAATGGTCAGACAAGAGGTCAAGCAATTGTGAAGTAAGTGAAATGAGAGTGATTTCTTTGTGACCTTTGTTTTAACAGGAAATATTTATACAGGACTGTAAATACAATATGTTACTCTGCTTCCCATCTCATGCAATGCTTCATTTTTAAGTATTTCTTGGCATAATTATTTATTTATCAAAGGTTTTTTTCAGATCATCCTCTCAGCTTCTCAGACATGTTATTCTCTTCTGTGTTGTTTTGCAGTTACATGAGCATTGTAGAATCCCTCCCAACATATGGAGTGCATTATTACGCAGTAAAGGTACGTGCTAAAAGAACGGTCCTTCACTGAATTAAACTCTTGTTGGAGAGGGAGGGAGAGAGGCACAAACAGCCATCCTGCTCTCAGAATACAATACACTGCTACTAAAGTCTCGTTTCACTTCCTGGGGTAGGATAAACTTATTTCAACTGTGTGTGCATGTTTAGTAAATACAGTTCCGAAGAGGAAAATCCTGTTCTTGGAGATAAAATTCTTGCAGTCCTATTGTGCTGGAGTGTTCAGCTCACAGTCAGCAGAATAGCAATGCCAGTGTACAACCACCAAAGGGACAAGCCAGACACATCTCTGGCAGATGCTCCTTTTTGTCACTCCGGGAAGTCAGACCTTTCCCAGATTGCAGATCCATGAACACCTATCTAGGGCCAGCCATGACCTACATACTGCAGCTCCCCACACCTGAGATGTGAAGATAGATACAGAGATAGTACATCTTTTTAATGCCAGAACATTGTCCTGTACTCTAGAGACAGATACCACATTCTCATCCCCAAACAGCTCTCCACTTCTATGTGGACTTCATGCAGGTATTTGTGAAATCCCTCATTTGTTTTGTCTAATGACAACATTTCCAGCCTCACATTATTCTTATTATTTCCCTGCCTGACTAGCTGTGTAGGTTTGTTATTTTTTTTAAGTAGAGAAATCAATAAACATATAAAGAAAGCTAGATCCAAGTTCCCCAGAGCATATTCCCTCATTTATCACCCCTGAAGTTTTGATGTGTTTTATCGTCATCTCTGTGCACAGATCATATGGTTTTTCATACATCTGTAATGTCTTGCACACATGGGGTACCATAAAAACACAAATATCTGACTGTACCTGTCTCAGGAGATGTGTTTCTAGTCTATTCCTGCTAATAGGATGTAATAATAAGGTTATTATTATTTTGCAAAAAGCATTAGCCTCATCTCTTCTCAGAGGACAGGATTTCTCCAGCACCATTTGCATCCAGATCTCTTGGACTACTCTAGATCAAGAAAAATCTAGTGGATTGGGCTGGATGTTCAATCCTGCAAATACTTGAGAGCTATTCCAGTGAGCTCCCCATGGTCAATATGCAGCAGTGAGCAACAATAAGGCAGCAAATATTGCACGTAATAGGGTTTGCTTCTGCCTGATGTGGGGGTTTTGGTTTTGCTGTGCTTTACCCTGCCATTCTCTATCACATTAACAGAACAGATGTAATTTCATTGAGGACTTCAGCTCAGTAAATTGCAGAGACTGGGATCAGATATCAGCCATTACTCCATAAGGCCATTTTATTGCACACTCAGACACAAAGCAGTTGGGTCCGAGCCTGTCAGACCTTATCACTTGGTAGCTCTCAGATCCCATTACTGCTGCATTTTCAAGACTAATGCTAAAATCTCTCCACATAATTCAAGTCAGCTGGGTGATTCACTTTCCTTCCTCTCCAATCTTTGAGTGTTCAGACTGAATAATTTACAGGGGAGAGAAGGAGGATGCACCACTGCACAAGGGACCCATGTCAAACCTCCTCACCTCCCCTGACAGTATTTTGAGTAACTTGATCATATGTGATGTATTTTAAATTGTTTTATATGTCATGGCCAAAAGAGAAACAGATCTCTTCTAAACACTGTAGAGCTTTGTGACTCGAGGGAACTTGGCAGGGGGAAATTGAACAACACCCATTCAAAGATACTACTTAGAAACAAATCTTCACCTTGAACAACAACACAGGAACTCTCCAGCATTCCCCCATCCTATTCAATATGACTCCCTCTGTTTTCTCTTTCAGGACAAGCAGGGAATTCCATGGTGGTTAGGACTTAGCTACAAGGGGATTTTTCAATATGACTACCATGACAAAGTGAAACCAAGAAAGGTAAGTGTTCACTGCTCTACCAAAGTCTGGGCTTGCCCCACATGTCATAGCTGGAGTCAAGGGTGTGATGTACACCAAATGCTGGCATTGATTCATGTCATTTTTGAAGGATGTTTGTTTTTCTCCCAAAATGGTCCGAATATCTGCAAAGAATTAATGGAAAAAAGTAGCTCATAATTCATTAAAAGTTGTGGGGTTTGGAGGAAATAAGCATCACTTAATCTTGCAATTTATGTTTCTTTTTTGTGTGGTTTATAAGACATTGATGGGAACTCAAGGACTGATCCTTTCAGGTGCTGGAGGCCTTCCATCCACTGGCTATGGTGGATTGGGGGTGCTCACCCAACCCTTGATACTGTTTTGTCAAGCCATAAATGATCTGAGAGAGAAAGGGATGACGAGACAGGAAAGCTGCTTCCATTTATTACAAAAAGGAAATGCACGATTTTCTCAGGACCAGCATTACATTTGATAAGCAATGATTTTATTGACTGAAGAGTTAACGTCAAGGTAGCAGGTAAAGATGACTTTCAACATATGCCTGAAAAAAAGGCATGGGAAGTTTTGATTCTTGAGCTCAGCCCATGAGAGGGACCCATGTGTTCTGATTTGCCCACCGAGAATGCCATCTAATATAAAAACCTCATCTCTGAGCACGTGCCCTGCAGGTGGGAATGTACAGCCTGTTAGCAACAGTGTTTGTTGCACTGCAGACCTGTGAACACATCAGGAGGCAAGGCTTCAGGCTTGCTTGCAGGCTGCAGAACTGGATGATTCGGAGCAACTAGGCAGCTCTTCTGTGAATGGAAAAGCTTCCAGAGTGAATTAATGTACTGTATTTCTCTTTGCATTGTCTCTGTGCTAATTCTTCTTTCACCTCCTCTGGTCACATTCAAGTTGGACACTGCCTGGTGCTCACAGAGGGCATCTTCTATTAAAATAAACTAGAATCAAGGTTTTGGTAGGAAACTGAACTGCTAAGGAGGCAGCAAGAGACAATAGGTGCATCAAAATTAGGCTTTTATTCACCAAAGGCTATTAATTGAAGGAAAAGACAAGGAGAGTAAGGAGGTCTTCACAAAGACTAAAAGACACATCTATTTGGGATCAATCATTACCAAGCCATCCTCACACATGATAGTTTAAAACATGCCTAGGCTAGGTGTTTGCACCCACATATCTCCAGTAGTGCCAACCCCCCAGGGAAGACATGTACTTAAAAGATGCCTTCAGAAGTCAGTCTTAGGAATACAAACATTTCTTTGGAAGAAGTTATTGCCGTGCCATGACAGGATTCAGCCTTTCACAAGCTATAGCGATTACTGTCAGCCCTCTTGAGGTGAGAGGGTTGGTGGGAAGCATCAGAAGGAAGGAGAAGAGAGATCTGGTGCTCTGACTGCATGAGACAAGACACATTTCCACTAGAAGAGTCAAGCCTCCTTTCTCAGCTTCTCTACTTTCTCTTCTCAGCTGTTCAGAGTAATCTAGTCTGTAGCATTGGTTTTGGAACTTAATAAAATCTGGGACTTTAGGCACCTCTGATCCTTTTTCTGCAAGTGTAAACCTAAAAAAATAGGGTGCTGGTTTTCTCTTTATTGAGAATTAGGTTTTTTTGGTCTCAGCAAATCATGTATGAAATCCAGCAGACCCAAAACAATGGTGCTGCCTTATGTATAAACCACTGAGAACTGTGGCAGAAGTGGTCATATATCTGTGAGGGAAGGTTGGGTAGGAAGGGGGAGCAGGAATTTCCGGGCTAGAATCTGTCCATTGCCACAATCCAGAGACCACAGCAGTGAAAAGACATCCTAGATGAGCATTTCTCTGCTACATGATGCTTGCAAACCCCATCTGTTGGCAGAGCCATTCCAAAATGAACAGCCTAAATCAGGGATGGAACTTGGACAGAGTGGCTGAGGCTTTGTTATTTCTCCATGGAGTGATCTTACCTTCTGTGGAGCAAGTAAAAAGACTTCTTACCCTACACAGGTGGTAAAACCCCTCTGGCGAGAGCAGATCAACTGCCTCAGCGAGGCGCAGTGTTTAACCCTCTGCTAATTAGATTGTAAAATTGCACTCGATAACCCTGGTGTCTGGGAGCAGCCTGCCACAGTATCTGATTCATTTCACTGCAGCAGCATGGGCTGGTTCAAGTCTTTGCTGTGCAAACGGGAGGGGTAAACCTTACTGAACTTTCTGCAAGGTAAAATTAGCGGGGGAGGGGGAAAGAGATTACGGCTTTTCTGATCTTTAATGTTTTGTTCCTGCACACTGCCAATGCCAGAAACAAATTGAAAACTTACAATGGAAAAATAAGTCTCCCTGGAAAAAGCACAAGCAGAAAATTGTAGCAAGAAACCAGCTGAAATCAAGACATTTATATTAAGTGCATATAAAAACCTTGCTTGTCTTATGAGGAAGATTGTAATGTTTTCCTATATGTCACCCTAGATAGATTTCCATGTTTCTTGTGTTTGCGAGTAAAACTGTAACCCGCACTAAGCAGCTGAACCTATCTCAGGCGATCCCATTAGCAGTCACTCAAAACCATGATTTTATTAAATTGCTGGAGTAAATCAGCCATGTGTCTCTGGAAAGCTAACCAGGTTTGTCAGCAAGTTAGATGAGACTGGAGAGGGGAATTGAGGCTGTTGCAGGGCCAGAACCTCATCCTGCTTGCACTATTCTCACTCAGGCATCAAGTCCTTCAGCATTACTGGGGATGCAGCTGAGATGGGTATCTGGCACCTAGTCCTGGGTGGTTCAGATGGGAATGCAGGGCTATTAAACTGGAATGCAGTTGTACCTAGACTGCAGACACTAAGGTGTCTCTGTGCTTCTATTTTTATGTACTTTCCTGCCTATGCTTGAATTCTGTGGAAGCCCTGAATCTACCCAAAGCCATCACTTTGAGGTTCATCCTTTCTCTTCTGTCTGTTGAGGGCTAGCTCATAGATTTAGCAAGCCCTGCCAAAAGCTTCCTTTTGAATGTTGCCTGTTCAAGTGCAAATTTGGTCCACATGAGTTATAATCTGCTATCTGTTCAATCTTGGGTATTAAATAATTGCAAAAGTTTTGGTATACTTCACATAATCTGGCACTCCAGCTGAACAAGAAGAAGGGAGCATCCAGTGTGGAAAGATGGCTGCTGTCCTGCCAACCATATATTGAAGCATTCTGGAAGTTGGGCTTGCAGAACCAGTGTCATTTGTGTAGAAGCAGCTGACAGCTTCCAGGGTGGACAGACTGCATTTCCCTCTGTGCTAAACGTAGCTTCTACAAATGCTTTCTTGTGAAGACAAAAGATGAAACCAATCGTTTTCAGAGAAGGGTCATTAGAGGGTTTTTTGCTTGAATTTCAGAGCAACAGGAAAAAAGGCCAAGGCACTGCAGCTGCCCTGTGTGAGCATTTGTCTGTGAGTGGTGTGTGTCCATTTTAACCAGCACACAGGGATGTGACTCCACTGCATCCCCAGAGACCGGTGCACAAAGAGCCGCAGCATAGCCTGGAGCTGTGAGATCTGCACACCCAAGTAGTAGCACCAGGCATATCTCTGTTGTTCTAGTGAGATATTCCCACTGATTTAAGAGCCCAAAGGCATTTTTCTAGTGCACACAGCTTAACAGTTAGTAAACAATTAACTCCAAGCTGAAGAATGAATGATTAACAAAGTCAGCCAAAGGACTTCCATGTGGCAGATAAAAAGACAGAGAAAATGTTTAACTTACCACCAAAAATAAAATTACCTTAAAGGAGAGTCTAGTAATGTTTAGTTGCTTTGTAAGAAATACGTCTATATAGTGTTATCTCATTTTCTTCTATAGAAAGCTAGTGGCAATGAAACATAAAGTTAGCCTTTTTTCTCAGACTCATGAACATTATCACGGCTCACATTATCTGGTTACTGAAGAGAACCCAAAGGGAATGAAGGCTTTTAGAAATTAGATAAAATGTGAGGCATCACAAAATTCAGCCATGAACGTGACTTGACAAAAAATTTCCTTGTGACAGCAGTTTCTGCCATTTCTTCTCAACGTTACCCTTTCTCTGAGATTAAATGAAGCATGCTGTGAAAATGCTCTGTCCCTTGCCTTGCCTCCGCAACAGTCTGTGGTTTCTCATGACAAAGAATTTAATTTGTAGTTTGTAGTGTCATTGTGAATCCAAAGCAAAGGTAACAGGTTGGCTTCCCATTTAAACATGCAAAAACAACAAGCGAGTTGGACCCATCCTACCAAGCAATGCAGAGCACAAGTAAAGTCAGTAGTTTTAAGTGCCTGATCAGAGAAAAATCACCTGCTTGTCAAAAGCATGAGCAAAGTAATCAGCACATTAATTGTGTCCAGAAAGTGAAAGACTGCTGTCTGGTGCCACTTGGCCTTTTCCAAACAGCAAGAGATAGAGTGAACTTTCCCAATTCCAGAGGCAAAATGAGATATTTACACAGGAGGAGCAATAGCCTAATTAAGAGCTGCTTTATGGCAGAACAAATAGATCCTCTCTGCTTTAGGGCATAATGAAGCATTGTCAAGTTAGTAATTGCATTGATGGAGTGGTTAAACTTGTGCTTCCTGTGGTGAAGGAATGACAGACCAGTAACTTAAAAAAACATAAAGTAAGGATTGATGTGAAATGTACAGAAACTAGTGAATAATGGGAAGGAGGAAGCTGACAAATTGTCAGCTGTCCTAACTGATCATAGAACACTGGGACAGCCAAAAAGGCAAAAGAAACCTGAAATTCAAATTAGTTACAGGGAGCCCAATTCACTTGCACAGCTCCTTGCCACATGATACAATAGAGGCCAAGAGTTCAGAAGGATTGAAGATAGCACTAAAAGTGTGACCCTCCATCCAGGGTTTTAACATTGAGTTGCTTATTTTCAAAGAAGATTTTGGGAGGGGTTATAAATCCTCATGTTCAAGGAGGGTGTTTGATTTGACACCAAGTTGGTTTCTGTTGACAGAGGTATGGAGGATGTGTCTCACTCCTCTCACTGGCATGCTGCTGAGCCACAGGGTGTGTTCAGAACAGCCTGGACTTTCTCTAGGGCATCCAGAATCAAGCGAGATCAGAAAATGTATTGGACTTATGTTTCACTGGGCTCCTCATCATTTCCTAGGACCTTTGCAAACAACTTTGCACTGCAGACAGGGATAAAAGATTTCAAATTTACAAATGATAAAAAAGGAGCAGAAACCATTTCCAGGAAATACTGGTTTAAAAGCTTGTGGCGTCTCAGTGGCATTGCTGTAATAAATTATTCACTGTGATTAGCAGGCTGTTAAGGACTACCTGCTGATTCCTTCTGCTCTGCGCTTTTATTTCTCTTCCCATTGCTGATCCTTCGTGCTTCTTGGGTTATGGACTTGGCTGTAAACTGAACCAGTCTTCAGGTCACAGTGGGTTCAACTCATTTTATAGTGCAGTAATTCAGTCTTGGTTTAGTATTTGGAAATGTGGAGCACGGAGGAGGGAGACATATATAAAGCGAGGTTCCTTACCATGCTGTTTCTTCTCATAGAGAAAGGTTGCTCACCCAATTTCCTTCCTTATCAAAATGTAAGACCCAGACCTGTGACTGCTGAAGAGCAGACACAGTTTAAAACCTTCCCCTGGTGAAATGTCTTATTCCATGCCCATTAGACAGGAGACTGTGTTCTCACCAGCACCTTTTTTACTGCTGCTTGCCCTCAGTTTGGGGGTTCTAACATCCAGCACCAGGCACTTCCCCTTTCAACACTCCGTGCTTTACTACTGTGCCAAAGAGCTGCCAAACACACTGGGAGCTGAATAAATTATATCAAAGCACACTGGGCTGGAAAGCAGAATTTTGTCCCTAACACTGAGAACTTCCACAGGATTTGGCTGGACATGCCACTGGGCTGTGATTCAGTGAACATTTCTTTTGGCAGCAGTATCAGCTGAAGTGGCCTTCAGCACCCTCCTCCCCCACTGAAATCCTGCCACCACTGCTCACTTCCTCCCCTGGGCCCCTTCCTCAGCCATCCTGGTGTAATTGTGTGGTTGGGAAGGAAACTGCTCCAGAGAAGGGATCAGACTGGCTCTGCACAACCCAGCCATAAAAAGTGGTCACTCTTAACCTCGATCAGTTCCCAATCCCATTCACCATCTGACCCACAATCAGTATCCTACAGCAAAGCTGTAGGAGCTGGATATGGATACAGGCTGCATAAATCACTGCAGCCAGAGAAAGAAACAGCCATTAACCTACATAGTAACTTTGTGGAGCGAGACAAGAGCTTCACAGCTCAGAATAAGTTGGAAAGAGTTCAGCTGCATGGAATTTGTCATGGTTGAACCAGGATGAACAGTTAGGTGTAACGTCATCATCACCACTTTTTCCTCCTCATAAAAGTTTGTAAAAATTTGCTTCAGTGTCTCTCCCAAACAGGGCTGATTTCAGATAGGTGAATAGATTGTCTAGGTAAACCAACTTTTTAAAATCATACAATAGTCACGCTCAAAATTTCCATTATGTAGGTAAATAAGTCGTTTGATCAACAACAATGCTTGCAAAGATTAATACATAGTCTAAGGCACTGCTGTTTTATAAGGAAACCAGCACTGTTCTGGTGGTTTAGTGTGCTGTCGTGATACCAGTAGACATATAGTTCCCAGGGGTTTCTGTGAGAATTTACATTCAGAATTTGCATTCAGAAAGGACATCATAGAGCATGACGTCCCATCCCATGATCTAGCCAAGTCAAGCCCATGGCTACCATTAAATATAGGAGTAGTCCCATCAAAATAAAACTCCCTTCTCTAAGTGCTTTGTCGTATTCAGGTCTTAAAGAGTAATTCTCTGTAAAAGCAGCAGCCAAGTCTTAAATGATTCTGCAGCACACAGCAGGAACTTCAACAAGATGCAAAGACAAATCACTCCGACAGCACAAAGTGAAACAAATTGGACCTCAGAGCCCTGGAGTTAGGGTGGAGATCTGGAGCGAGACTGAAACCTCCTTGAGCACTTGTGCTTGGCTCTGAAGTGGTAGCAGGCTCCTCCACACCCCACCCTGCTCAGATGCTGTCTCTTAGCTCACCAGGGCTGCTCCGAAGGCCTGGGCACTTTTATCACTGGATGAAGCCAGGCAGGGGTCCCATTAGTTGGTGGCTGTGGGCATGAGGCACCTTTAGTCAGTGATCCGGCCAGGAGGCTCAGAAGGTTGAGCACTGCAGCCATCACCGTAAGAGTGGGATTGCTGCTGCCATGGCACCCCTATGCAGACACCCAGCATCACGGGACTATTTTCAGTCACACAACCCAATTCACAATGTGCATTGCCACAGCAGCATGGGATGGGAATCATGATTCCTGTATTTTGGTTCCAAAACAGAGGTACTTTAGCCAAGCCGCTGGAGACAACGTAAGGATCCTTAGGAGAGAGAGGTGCAGTAATGGTTTGTGGGCAGCATAAATCCTTCTAGGGTGCCACAGCTGATTCATAGGCTACAGACTGGGCATCCTTTATCTAATACACAGTATATTGTGCCAGAAAGGAGAGCTCTTCAATACAGAAAGATCCAGTCTCTTTGATGTGCTTGCAGAGAATAAAAGGGAGAAAATTTAACTTAAACCAGTCAGTAAAAAAAGGTTCTTTGTAGACCTGTTGATTTAGACACACACAGCATGGTGAGAGCAATGCAAAATCTAACAGCAGCTACCAGATATGTATGTGCAGTAAAAGTGGATCTGGTTGTATATAAAGTCAAAGTTTGATCTCCCAGTCTGTGTACAGTTACAGACACAAATATCAAGTTGCATTATGTAGACAAATACTGCTTTGTCCAAATAGCAGCTCTTCTCTCTCTGATCTGATGCTCTGCTGTCTCTCTGAGCCAATAAGCCACTTTGAAATTTAATAGGGAATTGTGTTTCCATAATGGAAATGAATGCAGAGTGGTTATTACAGAGACCTAGACGCAATTTGTGTTTGGTCAAGCCAGAAATGTTTGGTGGGGTGGTGTGGTCCCACAAGAACGGCATGCAGCAAAAGGGATCTCAAATTGGACCAGAAATTGTTTTTCTGTTTGGCAAAAAAAGAGGCCTGAAGCCTGAGGCAAAGAAGTAATTAGATAGTGAGCTGGAATTGCTGACAGACCACTCTAAGTCCCACTTACCCAAGCCATTCTGTCATTCCGTAAGGGAAGGGAGGACTGCAAGCCTCTGGGAAGATCATTGGTAGGGCTTTTCCCACATCAAATCACACAGGAAATCTTTTCTTTTTTATTTGTTTTGAGAAGTGAAAGAAAAAAAATACCCCAAACTAATAAAAATAAAGGAATGAATGGAAGTATGGCAGGATGGGGGACTAAGTTACGGTGCAGCAGCACCCCCATCTCATGACCCAGGGGCACCCTCAGCAGTGGGTCACACTAATTCACAGGTGACAGCCCACGGAAATCTCTTGGTAAATCTGCCCCTGAAACAAGAGCCCATTTGTTTGAGCTAAAATGGTGCTGTTCTGCCTGGACCAAATCCTTCCTCCTTCACTCTAACTAGTTTGACAGAGGTATGATTGATGGGAGCAGGGTTGGTGTCGCGTTCCACCGCGGGGAACTGCGGAGAGTTCTTTTAAAAATGGATGGTCAGGAACTAAATGAAGCCAAACGAGGCAAACCTTATATGTGAGAACCATTTATTGGTAAGGAAAAGGAGTTGCCCGAGCGACAGACGACTAGAAGAGACAGAAAAGAAGAAAGGAAAATGGAAAAGGACTGGGGAAGAGGAGAGAGAGGGGACAGAGGGAAAAAGAAGGCGTTACCAGCAGCGAAGCAGGGCAGTGCTGTCCAGGCGAGGGAGGCTGCGCACGCTGCCTGCCTGGGGCCGGGCTGGCACTGAGCGAGCCTGCGCGGCGCCCGGAGGGGCGCGGCTGCCGCGGCGACGGCACCAGGCACGCGGTGAGTGGCGCTCGCACGGGAGGCCCGGGACCCTGGGCAGGGTGGGCAGTGACGGCTGGGTCGGGGCGGCAGGGTGGNCCAACCTTCCTGTGCCGTCCATGGGTGCAGAGCTGTTCGCGACCTCACTGGAGAAGCCTCCCCGCAGCGTCTCCGACTGCCGGCCTCGTGTGGGGCGATGCCAGGCGAAGTCCTCCCAGAGACGAGGCTGCTTCCTGTTGCCTCCTGCACATGGCACATGTGCACCCCTCCTCCACATGCCTCTGACAACCATTGCTGAGGCATAACAAAACTGAATTGGCTCCTCACAGTTGGCTTGAGGCAGAACACAAATCTATGCCTGGAAACCATGGCCCCACTGAAATCACTGGGACAAAACTGCCATTGACTTCGCTGGAGCTGTGATTTCCATAGAGTTTAAGGCCAAAAAGGGACCGCTCACAACCTCCACCCTGACCTCCTGCATAACTCAGCCCCTAAAATTTGGCTTGCTGGTTTGTTCAGTGGAGGGGATTACATTTCCAAAGAGGAATTCTTTTTGTTATGTTTGTTTTGTCTTTAAACTGCAGGACGAAAGACTTGGGAGTTTGTAGCTGCACTCATGCAAGCTGTGTGAAAATACTGTCATTGTTTTAGTTCCATTGTTTAATACCAGTTTTAGTATCAGGATGTCATCCAGTGCTGGCTCTTGCCCACAGTGTAGGCGAGGGAAGGGGTAGCATTTGGGCTGTTAGAAATGTGCCACGTTATTTCTCTGCCTTTCCTAGAAGCCATTCAGAGCATCCAGTCTGGGTGGTAGTCCATGCATTTGGAGGGATGATTGTTCCTTCTGCATAGTGTGATTTAACAAGGCATTAATCATCTAGGAAGCGGCAAGACTTGAAGGACTGGGAGATGCCATGTAGGTCAGCAAGTCCAATAGCAATTACAGTTGGTCATTTATTAGGTGCTTAGAATCAAAGGAAAATATGGGTCAGAAAGGCCTCTGGAGGTCTCTAGTCCAACCCCCTTCTAAAAAGTGGGCCACCTTTAGAATTTGATCAGGTTACTCGTGGCCGTAGTGTTTGATCACCTGCACTGATTGTTTTGGGGTTTTAACTTAGGTATCTTCTAATAATTGCCTTTGTTGCAACCCTGCAGCCTGTGTCTCTTGCCTCTTATACTTTCGCTGGGCACCTCTGAACAAAGTCTGTCTCCGTCTTCTCTGTAAATCTCCTTTGGGTCATTAGACAGAGCTAACAGCAGGTAGATCTTCTGTAGATTTCTGCAGATGGTTTGACTCTTAACAGCCACCAAGCATGATATCTGGAACCCTTGAAACTGTGTGCATTCAACCTGTGCCCCATCTCAGGTGATTCAGCACACAGAAAAGAGAGAGAAAATGAGACTCCTGGGCACTTACATTTGGTTAAGAGATCAAATGCAAAATGGTTCACACTGTGTCCCCACAGTGTACCCAGCCATAGCGCACGTTCCCCAGTTCGGTGCTGAGTCTGGCTCTTGTGGGCACAGCAGGCAAAAAACAGCATCAGGGACCCTGTACCCCAACCTCACAATTTGAAATTATTCCAAAAGGTACTGTTTGGGCTTGTTTCTGTAGGTACCATAGTCCAGACAGCACTGTGCACCAACCTCCAGTGCTGACTTTCAGCAACCCCCTCTGTCCTGTGCCTGAGCTGAAGGGCAACACAGGAGCAAGCAACAGCCTCGGTACTGCCAGGGGTTCCCAAATATATGGCATGGTACTTCCACTGAATACTCAGGCAAGGCTCCCTAAGCACAAAGGGACAGAGCACAGCCCAGTGCAGTGACTCAGGCCCCCATACCTCTCCAAAGTCCGGGTCACCCAGGCCATGAGTGACCAAGCCAGAAGCAATCCCTGATATTTCATTCACAAAACACATTCCCTTCTTTATCAGGAACCTCCAGCATTTTTCACATACTCTGATGCTGACCCTACCTCCTGGCGTGTGCAAACTCCACGGCACCAGCCTCATGGTCAATAAAAATGGTAAAAAATCCTTCAGACTCACATGGCTGAAATGGATGCAGATCCCTGGGCCTCCTCTCCTCCAGGCTCAGCTTAATTAAGGACCAGCCAGCAAACCACAAGTGTGCTCACAAAAGAAGCTTGCATCTGAAGGGCTTTGACTGCAGCTCTTTGTAACTAGCCACAAACATCTGGTGCCTGGCAAGCTTGCCTGCCTCTTGGAAGGGGTTTCCAGTGAGAAAATTCCTGTAGCTTGCACCTGAATTCTCCTCAGCGCACCATGCAGCACTCGGATCTCTCTCCTGGCTCCTCTTCTAAGCTGCCAGCTCTGTAGAAGGCATTTCTGGCACTGGTTTCCCCATCACAGCCTCCCCACCCACCCCAACACATTTTAAACAGTGCACATGGTCCGACAGGGAACAGTTATTCCCTTGAATGTTCATGGGATAAGCAGTTTTTCAAATTCAAGTGATAGTGTCAGTTCCAGTTTTATTGGCACGATGAAACAGAGACCACAGTGGGGAGAGGGCCCTCAGAGGAGGAGGGAATAAAGGTAATTCTTTTCTCCTCTTCTGCTGGCCCCTTTCACATGCATGTGTGAGTGTGCAGCTGTGCTCAAAAGCCAGTCTTGGGGATACTTCCTTAAAAGTATCTGTTGAAGATTAAATCATCTCATGTGCAGCCTGTAATGATGGCCACTACCAAAAACTGTTCCCATCTGAAAGCTGCCCAATGCTGCATGATCCAAAATGAGCTGCTGACCTCAGAAGAGAACCCAGCGGGCAAACCACCACATCACAGAGGCTTGGCCCTCTGCAGCACCGCTAATTGACCCCTTGTCTGTGGGCACCGAGTGAAGGCAGCTACTCAAGGACACAGGAACTGTGCTCTAAGCTTGTGTTAATGATTGACTTTCTCCTAAGCCCCATTTCCAGCGTGTTTGGGGAGATGCTGTCCCAGTCCCTGCTGAGGTACTCTGTCAAAGGGCCACTGCACCTCTGCTACAATCCCAGTAAAACCAATACAGAATGTCCCACCCACAAGTGCAGGCATTGGATTCAACCCAGCAAATAAACCGAAGACAATCATAAGCCAAATAACCCAGAACCAGGCCCAACTTCAGTGCAGGGAGAGGCAAACCTGCCGTGAACCTGGATGCTTTGACTCAAACCAGCCCCAAAACCAGCATGCATCTGTTGTCACTGCATTTCCACAAGACCCTGTTGAAATTATGACCAGCTCCCTGCTGTGGCTCTGTTCCCCAGTGAAGGTTGCAAGCACCAGCATGGTAAAAGGATCTTGATGGGTAAAAATTATGCTTCCATTTAGGAAGATTCATTAATGGCACCTTGTGCATCTGTCACTGCATTAACAACATCGATTTGAGACTGTGCGTAAGGCGGGCAACTGGTGAAGGGAACAGCTTGCTTACATTAGGAGGTCTGGCTGAAGGGGGACCTTCGGCTTTGTTTCTCTGGAGGGATTGTGATAGGCTGACAGGAAAGTGGATACTTTCTTGTGGGTATTCACATTTTTGGAGATTGGATTCCTTTTGTATAGGAAGGGGGAGACCTGTGAGATCAGTGTGGGAAAAAGGAGTGGGAGACTGTAGAATAATACTTGGGGAGCAAATGGAGCACAATTACAGCAATGGTAAAACACACACGTACATTCTGGAGAGCAGAGCTGTGGAATAAAAGACACAAACTCTGGTTGTGGGGTCACTTTCACCCCCTCCCTCCCAAGAGTCTGGATTTGCCTCCTTCTGTGCCCTGCCAAGGAAAATAACAAAACTAAATATAAAAATTCAGCAATCTGGGGAGCTGCTCCAGTGCCCAAAACGTAGGTGTCTAATGCTGTTTTAGGCACTGCTGGTGATCCAAGACATCTGCGTGGGGCTGGCAGATACAGCACCGGACCTATGTCAGGCTCCCTCCCACCCGGGGCAGCAGCCAGGGGCCAGGCAGGGAACCCTGGGGCATAGAAAAGGGCACTCCATGCCTACATTTGGGCATCTGAACAGCTTCCCCAGAGCCCTGTGTGTTTGGACAGTTGGAGTTAATCATCGAAGAGAAACGAGAAACAGAGCTTCCTAGCAAACAGCACTTTGAGATTTGGTAGCAGAGAGGGTAAAATAGAAAAGGATCTGAGCACAGGGGACCGTCCGGCAGTCAGACAGGGAGGATGGGCAGGAGAGCATCCAAATAGAGCAGCTGCCAGCAGCTCGGAAAAGTTTCAAATTCCTCCTGCGCCACGCCGAAGTTTAGTCATAAATGACAACAGGGGACCTGGGGACAGAGGGATATTTTCTGAAGGGTGTGATCTGCTGGCTTTTTACTCTTATGTGTTCCACATGTCTGAGTGCCTCCCAAACACGTCCTCTGTACATGCCGTGCAGCACAGCCGCGTTGTCCTCCCCGCCTTGCGGACGGGCATCTGGAAGCATGGAGGGATGTTTTCAGCTTGACCCCAGTTGTTGTCTGTGCGAGTTTAGGCCCCAAACTTCCTTTTCATGCCTTTGAAGCCAGGCGCTTAAAGAAGAGTCAGACTTCAGCTCCCAGCTTAACCCTTTCACCCCGTGTCTGTTCTCCCTCAGTGGGTAAAATAGTGGGTGTTTCTGTGCTTCGTTTGGTGTTTACAGCTTTTGTGCAGCAGTTAATATTTCCAGTGGAGGAATAAAATAACCCCCTAAGGACAATGTAACTCAGCCTTTCAGACTTCTCATCTCTCCTGGCCCCCTTCTTTTCCTACGCCCTGCAGTGTGGACAGCCCCAGAATACGGGGCAGCTCAGTGCCCTTCTTACCCCCCACCCTTCCTTCCAAGCAGTGTGTTACAGAAAGGAAAAAAAAAATAGAGAAAAAACCCCAACCTTACTTGGAAACTTTAACAAGCAAATATTTTCAATTCTGCTGCCCCTGAAATACCAGCAAGGAGAAAATTTTGTGTCCTCTCTGTGGTTTATTCTCTAGATTTCAGCTCCACCAGCAGCTGTATCAGTGCAAATCAAATTATGCCTCCTGTTTACTTATCTCCATAGCGCTGACACTGGCAACTGAGGCTTATCTCGGCGTGTCAGGAGCCAGCGCCTTCCTCGGGGGTAGGACAGGAACCCCACAGAAGCCACTTGGAGTGGGAGTGTAAATCAGGGAAAACTCTGCTGGCTGTGCTCCCCAGCAGCGGGGCTACGTTCCCCAGCTCTGCTGCTTGCTAGGGGCAGTGCAGGGAAGCCGCAGTCCGAGATGCCATGGGGGGTGGAAGCTGCCTCCTCTCTGTGGATTAGAAGCCTGGAAGCCAGAGTTTGGATTTCGGCTTACTCATTTGTAAGGAGGAGGCAGTGGTGGAGCTGCCCGCGGTGGTGGCGGTGTGGTGGTTTGCGGAGCTGGCACTGTTGCGCTGTCACCGCGTCCTTCGCGCTGCTCCTGAGGTCGGTCCGCCCTCCTGCCGGGGAGATGGGGGTTGTTTCTCGGCAGAAGTGTGGGCACGGGGACCGTGTGAGCGCGTCCCACTGCCCAGGAGGACGCAGAGCCCTCCAGGGCTGGCCCATGCTGACTCAGGGGCGAGGGCACGCCGCATTTTGCTCCCATGGAAAGCTTCGTGCCTCAGTTTCCCCCTTGGTGGTAGTGTTGGCTTTGTCCCAGTGCTGCTCTGAGACGCTCCGGCAGGGCAACCTCTAAAACAGAGGCTGGGATGTGACCAGCTCATTGCCGTGTTTTGTACCGCCGGGAGCACCTGGAGTCCTGGGCATGGCCACTACGAGCCTGACTGCACCTGGGACAGATAAACTGACTCCACTCGGCTCATGCTTGTGCCAGTTTTACGTGGATTGCGGGATAAAAGCAGAGCTGGGTATCGCACTTGGCTGGAGCGGCGCGAGACGCCCTCATGGGGGTCTCAGCTCCTTCACCCCGGGGAAAGTCTGCTGTGCCAGGGGCCGGTGCACCCACCCCAGGTCCCAGCCCTCCAAGGAGAATGTAGTCGAATCCCGGTTTGCCCGGAGTTTGCATGTGTTTCAACGCATTTGGCTCTGCAGCATGAACCCGGCGCTCTTCCCCGCCTGCCCCCGCACCGAGCCCTCCGCGGGCAGCGGGGGCCCGGCGGGCAGGAAGGAAGGAGGGACGGAGAGAAGGAGGGACGGAGGACGCCGCCCGCCCCCGGGGCTGCCCCGCGG